>CM053031.1:41858199-42275699 GCA_028564925.1 Lithobates sylvaticus
AGTATATTCCACATCATGCAGGCAGCTGGATACTGGAGAAAATCTTCACTGCAGAGTGCCCTTCCTCTTCCAGGCACAGAACTTCCAGCATGTAGACAGGTAATAGCTTCAGGTGTCTGTAGATGTGAGTGGGCCCTTAGTTGCTGATCTGAAACTTGGGGGTTAATTTATAAAACTGGAGAGTGCAAAATCTGGTTTGTGGTTGCCAATCAGCATCTAACTTCACCTTGTTCAACTAAAGGGGTTGTAAACCCTCAAGGTTTTTCACCTTAATTCATTCTATGCATTAGGGTGAAAAACCTCCTGTGATGCAGCTGCCCCCCAGAGCCCCCCTTTTACTTACCTGAACCTGGTCTTTCCAGCGACGGGGATGAGCACACCAGCTTCAGCCAATTACTCGGCTCCTGATTGGATAGACTGATAGCAGAGCAGCCATTGGCTCTCGCTGCTGTCAATCAAATCCAATGACACGGGAGCCGGGGGTTGGGCCGATTCCTGCTGTCTGTGTCAATAGACGCAGCAACAGGACACAGGAGCACGCCCGCACAAGTGCCCCGAGGGAGTTCGGCTCTCCTAACGTGGCACTCGAGAAGAGGAGGAGCCAGGAGCACTGCTGAGGGACCCCAGAAGAGGAGGATAGGGGCCTCTCTGTGCAAAACTAACTGCGCAGAGAAGGTAAGTATGATATGTTTGTTTTAAAAAATAAAAATAAAAAAGGAACCTTTAGATATCCTTTAAGCTTTGACATCAGTGCCATCAGTGCCCACCTATCAGTGCCACCTTTCAGTGCCACCTGTCGGTGCCCATCAGGTCACCTGTCAGTGCAACCTCATCAGTGCCTCCTTATTAATGCCCATCAGTGCCACCTATCAGTGCCCATCAGTTCTACCTCCTCAGTGCCCATCAGTTCAGCCTATCAGTGCCCATCAGTGCAGCTGTCTTTGGGGGAAGCCCGCTGACAGCTGATGAGTCATCGGTTGTTCAGGACAAGGTGGCTGGCTTCCTGCCGCACTCCTTAACAACCAGCTAGTCTTTACCAAGGTTGCCTACCCACACTCTATAGTATGCCCTTCACTCCTTTTCCCAGCAGCTACATAAACGATTATGTAGGGAGTTATGGGAAGGACAGAGAAAATAATCAGACACTTCCCAGATAAGGAGTGGGCTATGATGTGAAAGGAGGGAGGGGTTTGTGGCAGGGAAATTACTCTTCCTGGATTAGTTACATTTTGTAGCACATTCAAAGGTACATTTCAAGTGAATACAAACAATTTATGGAAAGAAAAACACTGCAAGTACGTATTTAAATTACTTGATTTTTCTGTGCTTTTACCTGCAATTTTTTAATTTGGTGACAGGGTCTCTTTATTGCACTGCTATGCAACAATCAAATCCAATCCCTTCTGAGTGAGACCTATGGCTCTGCAATCAGCAAAGCTGATACTCCTTGCTGCTTGGACAGATCTAGCTGTGACGGAGCAAGCAGAATATGGGACCTCTGCAGGTAGTCCACTGCTTCCACACGGAGAGCAAGGTTCCTTCTCTGCGGTATGCTGGCAGGAATAGGTTATTCTACTCTTTCTAAAGAAAATTAACTGTAAACTTTGCACACATTTTATTTTAGGTCACATTGACTGTTTGTAGCTGAATTTAACTGAAAATTAAGCTGGGCTATAATACGTGTGGACTTCATTCAGCTTTATTCAGCTGTATTTTCAGAGGTGAATTCAAAAGAAAAAATATCATGTGTGGTAGAAAATTACATTGCATTTGACCATGCTACTATGCCTGTGGTTAGCTTATGTGAACACATTCTATATTTCTACACTTATCTCATCCTTTTCTGTTAAAAATATATATCCTACTGCCATATATTATACAGTTCTTGTGATTTATTTTTTTATATATGTAGTAATAAAAGAAATATAAAAATAAAAATAAATTTGTGCCTGTGCTGTTGTGGAACAGACCTAAGGAAAAATCCAAACTATGGGCAAATTGAATGAAGACTGTAAACTAAGTAGCCAACATGTGAAAACATAAAATAATGTATGATTGGTTGTTCTTCGTCCTTGCCCTTTGTTCTTTACTTTACTGTAAGGTCTGTACATAACCCATTTTAATAAATTGGCTAGTCAAGAAAAAGCTGTGTGGCTTGGTTTCAGTGCTAATGGGGAAAGCAGTGTGTATTTTTTTTAACATTTTTAACATTTTCTGTACTGCACTGAAAATAAAAGAGATGAAAGTAGATCAAGATTCAGCCAAAATCACTAGAACTGTCAAAATTGTAGATTGAGAAAGAGCCAGGACCATATTCACCATGAGGGGCTCATGAGCTGCTGCCTTGGGGTAAGGCTGAGAAACACTTAAGCAAAACATATGGCATCTGTATTCAATCTGTTCTTTTTCTTTTTTGTTATGCACAGGGACCTTTAGACACCTTGTGTGAAATCATAGCATTAGACCTAATGCCGCGTACACGCGGTTGGACTTCCGGGCAGAAAAAATAAGACGGAATCTTTTCATCGGATATTCTGATCGTGTGTGGGCCTCATTGGACTTTTTTTTTTTTCGAAAATTCTGACGGACCTAGAAATAGAACATGTTTTAAATATTTCCGACGGAACCAATCCCTATTGGGAAAACTGCTCGTCTGTATGCTGTTCCAACAGGGCCAAAAACGACGCATGCTCTGAAGCAAGTACGAGACGGCAGCTATTGGCTACTGGCTATTGAACTTCCTTTTTCTAGTCACGTCGTACGTGTTGTACGGCACCGCGTTCTAGACGGGCGGACTTTGGTGTGATCATGTGTAGGCAAGACAATTTCAGCGGAACTCCGTTGGAACTCCGTTGGAAAATGCTTCAGAGTTTATTCCGACGGGAAAACCGGTTGTGTGTACGCGGCATAAGAGAGAAGACTTGAAGGTGCTTCTGAGAAAAGATTCAAGAGAAGTCATCTCTTTTACTGCAGGCTTTTGGCTTGCGTAGCTCTGCAAAACCTACACCAGCCTTTCTCAACCAGGATTCTGAGGAGCTCTAGGGTTCCTCCAGTGGTTGCTAGGTGTTCTTTGAACAATGAGCAGCTTCTGCCGCTCAGATGAGTAATTACTAACACCAATCACCTTTTTAGCTATCAGTAAGGGTGGGATTCTTCCCAATGACCACAAAAGTAAGAAGCATTCTTTCCACTGACCATCACATTAATGTACCGTGAGCTGTAGATATAGTATTTATTACCAGGGGTTCACTAAGAACAGAACGTTTTTCTAAAGGTTTCTCCTGACTTAGACGGATAATTGCATCAGTTGTTCATCCTCCATTGGACAGATATACTGTAATGCCCCGTACACACGGTCGGATATTCCGATGGAAAAAGTCGGATCGGATTATGTTGTCGGAAAATCCGATCGTGTGTGGGCTCTAGCGGACTTTTTCCGCCGGAAAAAATTTGAGAGCAGGATCTAAAATTTTCCGACAACAAAATCCGATTGGACTTTTTCCGATCGTGTGTAGAGAATTCCGACGCACAAAGTGCCACGCATGCTCAGAAAAAATTTGGAGACGAAAGCTATTGGCTAGTGGCCTCCACCTAGTCCCGTCGTACATGTTCGACGTCGCCTCATTCCGAAGGGTCGTATTTTCTGACAACTTTGTGTGTCCGACGGATTTTGTGGTCGGAATATCCGACCGTGTGTACAGGGCATAAGATTGTGGATCTTGCCTGAGGTTCATCCCAAATCATCAAAACTAAATACACATGCATTGCAGCAGAACTAGGATCATAATTTACCATATGCACTCATGGACCAGTGGCTAGGGTACTTGGATAGTGAGGAGTGGTACTAAAGTACAACATATAGCATACCAATTTGGTTTAATTTTGTTCATTAAGAACTGCAAAACATATGTGAATAGAATCCTGAGATGTAAATTAACCCTAGTACATACTACTAGTATTTTTTTTCATTCAACCCAGCGGGCTGAACGAAAAAAAAAAAAAAACTGACAGCTCAGGTCAGAGATCTTCTCTGCTGTTCTGATAGAACACACTGGTCAGCACTCTCAGCCATTGGGAGCCGATCGGCAGACCTTTTTGTTCATAACCCTTCGACAGAAGCCGGCCACACATGGGCCTAATGTCGGCCGGGTTCTATTGAACCGTCCGATGTCGTCCAACATTCGACCCATGTGTACTAGGTTTAAGGGACAACAGGCTGCTAACAAGAGTCACAAAAGCCTATTTAGGACAAAACTCCAGTCAGAAGAGCCTATTTAAGACAAAACTCTTTCTAGATTGAGTAAGAAAAATACTTTTTTCCCTTCTTCAATAGTAGATGCATAGACGACCACCATGGATGCAAACCATATCTTCCATTGATTCTATACTGAAGAATGTGATTCATTTCTTGAAGGATCAAGTAATCTTCCAATTCATTCATTTTTTTGTGAGTTTTCTGGCCATCAACGATATATTTTTAAAGTGGGCCTTGCTTGAAAAGATAAGACTAACTCCTTACTACCTGATTATTTTGTGGGAAATGGTTTGGAAGCTCCTGGCAGGCCTGACTGATGGAAATGATGGAACCAAAAAACAGTCTGAGCCACTGGCTTTTAAAATTCTGCCAGGGATAATAATACTCTCATACAAGGCTTACTTTCTCCTGTTCACACCCGTGGGTTGAACAAGAGAAATCAGTCGATTCAAGAAATCTCTGCTGATGCCTATTGTATTCAGATATCCACAGCTGTCTGAATACCCGAATAGTGACTGCAACTGATGTAGTCACTGTTCATTCAACAATTGTGCACCCAACATGAATTTTGGCTGATTCAAAAAGAATCAGCCAACATTTGAGTTGTCTATGGCCAGTAAGATAGAAGGGTGGGACCTGATGGCATTGGTGGTCCAGCTAAGAGTGCTCAGACAATAGCAGTGTCAGATACAGTATTGGACCTTTGAAGCCTTTCAAACAGCTTTTAAAGCAGATTCTGGACCCCTTCTCCCAGAAGCCTTTCCTATTAGAAGATCCAATGATGCTATCTTGAGGAACTTTAGCGTGCCTGAAGCAAGCGGGTAAGGTAATCATGTATTACATTTGTGCAAGATAAGTGGACCTTACATTTTCAATTCCATGTTAATAATTTCATCATCACTCAAATGTTTAGTTCCATCAAATATGTTTGACTTCCTTTTCTTCTAGAGTCCTTTGATTTTTTTTGCTGCACAGACCATAGGCAGGACTTTACATAATTAAGAAAAGCACCTGCATTCTGGTTTTAATTTGGTCGATGGTAGTTATATATTATAGATGTTGTCATCTGGGGGATGCCTAGCTGTAGTGGTAGATGCATTTCCCAAGTGAGTTCATGTCTGCCCATACTTTAGTTAAAGGCCTGGTGGCCCACATTTATTAAAAAGGCAAAAATAAAGCAAAAGTCCAATATAAACTGATCCTCTCCAGCAAAATGCAAATAACCACAGTAACGACTGCTGCTAGTCCACTGTTTTTCTGTCTCACTTAGCCTCGGTTTGAAGTTCCTCGCTGCATAGGCCTACTCCTGGCCTCAACAGGATTCTCCAATCCCCCTGGGTTCACTCACTCTCTCAGAAACCTCCAGACTTTCTCCAGCTTTCTTAGACCCGCTAACCTACTCAGTTTTCTTGGCCTCCCAGACCCTCTCTTGGTCTCCCAAGTCTGCCCCAGGTTTCCCAGTCCTTTGGCAAGATGCCCCCCACACAGGGTAGGCAGTCTCTTATAGGCAGCACCAGCTCTGCTGGTTCCACATGACAGCCAATGCCACTCCAACTCCTACTCCACTTGGAACTCTCCCCAGACCCTTATTACAAGGGCTATGTGCACCTGGGTACACACCCTGCTGGTCTACCACAAAACAAATACGGACCCTGAGTTGGAAATTTCTTCCCTTCCATTGCACTTTGAAATCTACAAACTACGGAACCTTATCCAGAAATAAAGCAGTGTTCTCCACTCAAAATCAACACTCCATAGTTCTACACTCAGCAAACATGTAAACCCTGTGTTCTTTTCAGAGCCTCCAACTGTCACAATATGGACAATAGAAGTGGTGTCTATAAAAAGAGATGAAGTCATGCAAGATAAGTAGACCTTACATTTTCACGTCCATGTTATAAATGTCACCATCCCTCAAAAGTTTAGTACCACCAAACATGTTTGAGTTCCTTTTTTTTCCTATAGACTTCTGATTGGTTGGCTGCACAGACCATAAGGAGTTCTTGAAGCAAAACCAGACAGCCAAACGCACCAGCATATTTTAGTTTTAATTAAGTCAATGCTAAATTTGTATCTTAGATAATATGGACAATAGAACTGGAGCCTGTACAAAGGGATGCAGTCATGAGCTGGAACTACAACCATGGATGGAGAAAACCCTAACATTTTTCTCACCTTAGTCTTATAAATCAGATCGCCAGCTTTACTGAAAAGCATGCACCTAAATAAAGGAATTTCCAGTGCTTACCACGTTTGTTTCCTATAAATTTACAGAGAAAAGGCTTAGGGATACAGCCAACTGTGCCTCCAGTTTCAAGATACCTTCTTACGTAACAAAAATAAACACACTGCAAAACATGTTTAATTTGATGTTTTTCTGTGTCCAGATTTTTCAGAACGATTCGGCTAGTTTTAAAACTCCCTTTGCGTTCCCTCTCTTCAACTTCTAAAGCTGTTTTTAGTTCTATAACCTCTTCTGCTTTCCATTAGCGAGAAAACACACACTGGTTGCTAGGGACAAAACCACAGTAAAATATTACATTTCATGTTTAGTAGATATTACCTCTGCTACATTTTGAAACATGTAATAACTCTATGAAATTACTTCTTTAAAAAAAAAATACACCAAACAGAAAAAAGAGGGGAGAGAGCTCAGCAAATGTGTGTTTTTCTCCTATCCTAGGGCTATAATGAAGTTAACATCTATTTAAAGTACTGTCCTTTTCCCAGTAATTCATGTAAGATACAACAATTACAATGCACAGGGTAATACTTTGCAGATGTCAAATTACAGGTTGAATGGAATGGTTTGCTTTTTTTTTTTTTTTTTTTCCGGCCACCCACTCTTGTTCCCTTGATATAGGTGATCAGTATATCCTGTGCTTGTAGGTGCTCCTATTCCCTATCCACTAGCTCATCTGGTTTAAATGTTTTCCATTTGTTCCTTCAAAGGATGACAGAATGTGAGAATCAGATTGTTTTGCAGGTAGAAAATGCAGTTTTTTTTTTCTTATAACTGGCAGAACAGTTAGATCTGGGTCTGCCAAGGCTGTAATCATTTTCTTTATAATATTAATAACAGTTGGCATTCCGAGTGCTTCAACTCTTTCTAAGAAGAAGGAAATAAAAAAAAGTGTGATCTTCAGCTGGTGGAAAGCTGTTTGGTTTGGTATATCATGGTCTTTGATATCATTAAACTTTAAACCTTATGTACTAAGAACATAAAGCCACACACCGTGTTTCCTATCCATTTGAAGAGCTCTATTAATTCACTAGTGTCAGAGACACTCCACCTATATCCCCTTGACGCACTTCACCCCCTACTAGGGCTTAATCGTAAGCAAAGAACCTAAAAGTGGTACAAAGAAGTCAACTTTTGATGTAAACCATAACTGGATGATATTTAGTTGGCTAAAGCATGTGTATCATGGACAACTTTATAAATTATATTGAACAATGGCTAAACTTTGCCCCCTTCTAGATGATCGCCCAACTAGATTGAAATCGGCTTGAAGGTAGGATCCATATTAACCTCCCTTAAGTCTTTCATTCTACAGGCAGTTACAGGTTAAGGCTTTGTAGGTTTAACTAGACATTTGAGGCCAAAGGGACATGCAGGCTCAGGGCACCTGGCTTATGGTCCTTTGAGGGGGTTCTTCCCTCAACATCAGAAGGTGACCCCTTCCTTTGACCACCACCAGCTACTGGCAGGCCTGACTGATGGAACAGCCTTGCATTTAAATAAAGACAAATTTACCCAGGTATTACCTATGCACATTAACTACATCCAATACATTACTTCCTATTCATCAAATCATACTACTTGAAGGCTGAGTTCGGTAAGTAATTTATTTTCTTTAAATAGTTGGCAATGGTGCACAGCAAAGTGATAAGTATAGTTCCAATGATACGGTAAATAGCAACTGTTCATTGAAATGGCAAGCAGCCCCAAGCAAGGTCGGTTCTCTAACATCGTTCAGCCAAGTGGAAGGAGGGGACATTGCATTACTTGAGATTACTATTACACTTCCTCAGCTTCTTCTTGGTTCCCATTCCAGGGCCACAGCCCTCAGCTCCTTGCTATGCCTCTCCCTCAAGGAGGAGAACCCCAACGCAGCCTTTCTACTACATCCTGGTTTCCTACTATTCCTACATCCTCCTATTCCAACAGACAACCACCTAGTCCCTCTCATCCCTTAAAATCTAGGAAAAAAGTCTCTTTGCCTAGAGGGTGGAGTTCACAGTGGAAGGGCAGAACCCTCTTCTTACAGCCTGCCTATCTGCTGGGTCTTCACATGTCCTGAAGACTCCAGCAGCAGTGTGATGATGTCACAGGGCCAGCCAGCTTAGACTGCAGTGGTGGATCAATAGTTTTCACTCCTGACAGTGGTATCACTTGACAATAAACTTAGGTAAAAGCTTCTTAAAGCGAAACTTCAGTAATTTTTTCAACTTCCCATCTATTAAATCTTCTGCCCTTTGTTTTAATTTGGATAGTAAAACATTTTTTTTCAGCCAGTAAATATCTTATATAGCCCACTTCCATTTTCTTGTCTGGTAATTAGCCTAGGCTTATGATATGCACAGCTCTCTCTCTCACTCTCGGGAGAGTTTGCCAGGAAGGGAGGGGGATGAGTCATAAGAGGGCCAATAAGAGCTGCAGAGCTGGAGGTGTGCCCCTGTGTGTCTGTGTAAACCGTGAACAGGCAGCAGCTTCAGCTGCCCACAGTTAAAATGGTTGCCACCAGACTCAGTGGTGGGAGATTACTGCAGCATATTTGGCAAGTACAGAATCACAGTAGATATAAAATAATATGCAAAGTGGTTGGAGGGAGGCTTAAGAATGGCAAATATGTTTTTATTACAAATTATGTGAGCAGACTGCAGTTCCTCTTTAAAGGTGGGAGATTTAGGAGGAGCATATTTCCTGGAGATGGGCTTTACATTCAAATATTTTTCTATTTTTTTTTCATCCTTTTTTTTTATCACTGTGCTGATGATCTTGTGTAGCCACTTCCTGTCTGCCTCCAGTGATCTCAGGGCGGATTACCTGACAGTGACCGTAGTGGAACCTACTGGCATAAAGGTGATTTTTTACGAAAAGGCACATCCACTTTGCACTACAAGTGCACTGAAAGTGCACTTGGAAGTGCAGTCGCTTTAAATCTGAGAGGAAGATCTGAAATGAGGGGAAGCTCTTCTGATTTTATCATCCAATCATGTGCAAGCTAAAATGCTGTTTTTTATTTTCCTTGCATGTCCCCCTTGGATCTACAGCGACTGCACTTCCAAGTGCACTTTCAGTGCATTTGTAGTGCAAAGTGGATTTGCCTTTAGTAAATAACCCCCACTGTGTTTTGAATAAGCCACTTAAAGCAAACCTTCACCCTCTATATCAGTAGTGTTCAACTCCTGCCCTCAGGGCCCACTAACATGCCAGATTTTAAGTATTACCTTGGGGAGATGTTGACTAGAATACTGCAATCACTGAGCAGCAAATTGCATCACCTGTGATGTATTTCAGTTATCTTGCAAACCCGGCCTGTTATTGGGTCCTGAGGACAGGAGTTGAGAACCACTGCTCTATATGAACCTCCCCCATCACCACCCCTCCTCCTGCCCCTCAATGCACGTCATTTTACTAGACGAATGATGTGTATAGTGCTTGCTAGGCCTCCTGGGATATGACCGTCACATATCCCAAGAGGCCTTTTGTCATTCATTCAAAAGTAGGAGGGGGTAGGCCTAGTGCCACATCATCGCAAGACCCCACCGGCTAAAACCAGAAGAGCCCACAGGTCTCCTGATGATGTCACAAATAAGATGTTGGCACATGTCACATATCTTAGGATGTCTTTAGTCATTAATTCAGAAGTATGAGGGGCCAGGCGGTGGGTCTAGCGGCTAGTGGCACATCATCACAAGGCTTGCCAACTGAACCCGGAAGAGCCAATGGGTCTCTTGATGACGTCACAAGTAAGTTGGCAGTGCAGGACCCAGCAGTGTCTGCTGACAGAAGGATGTCAACAGGATAACGCTGGATCCGGTGGTTAGGTAATTATACAAACTCTGCCTAGAACAACAGGAGGTAAATGGGGCAGAGAAAAAATAAAATGGGTTGGGTCTTCTTTTAAGTCTTTATCAGAAGTTGATGTAACAGGAGGACAACGTAGGAGCACAATTGGAAAACAGAGAAAAAGTGTTGCCGCCCTATAACAGAAAGTGCAAATTTTCCCTAATGGTCTCAGAACTACCCACCCAACCTTTACTTTAACCCTTTCACTGCCTATAACAAAATGAATAATGACTTGCACATTAATGTATTTTATACTCTGAGTTGTCCTTATTGTTTTATATCAGAAAACTAAAATAAAGCTAAAAAAGTGTTACAACTCTTGATAGATCTGAACTGTACTATTTTCTTTGTACCCAGAGTAGTGTATTATTAGGTTTTATTTTTAAAATATGGAAAGTTATGATGCCAAGATGCCTTAAACATATAAGAAACCTGAACAGAAATTGAATTTTGTATAATTTCATTTTTAAATCTTAAACATTAACTATACTTAGAACATATTCCATGTGTTTTCCATAAAATGTTCAATTGTTAGACTAGAAACTGAGACAGATCTGTATTATAATTGTAAAACACAGAAAGTACCGGTATATATTAATAGGCAAACATGGGCGCCTCCATAGACTTACACAACTGAAAAATTTTATTAAAGAAATTCCAGGTATAGATATTTTATACATAGTTACTGTACATTGGCCCTGCTTGGACCAATGTAACTATGTATATACCAATTCAGGCTGAAGCCAGTAGAAGTAGACACTGCTACTCCAGTGATTTCAACTTGCTTATGTGGTCCTGTGCTAACAGTGTACAAGTGGCACTGAGCTCAGTGCTGTAGGACTGCATGGGATTACATGTCCCATGACATTGTATAACAGATGTACTATCCCATACTGCCCAACCTCTCTTATTACTCCACTAACCCATAGCATTGCTCCCA
The DNA here is from genome assembly GCA_028564925.1 of Lithobates sylvaticus. NCBI lineage: Eukaryota > Metazoa > Chordata > Amphibia > Anura > Ranidae > Lithobates > Lithobates sylvaticus. The sequence continues at coordinate 41,869,471 of CM053031.1, forward strand.
TTAAATGAGACCACACCAATTTTGGAGTAAACATTGGCCATAGCAGCATCTTATTAACAAATAAAATTAAAAACTTTAACATATCCGTAAAACATCTGTTATCAAGAAAACCCATATTCCTTACTAGCGTTGGTCTTTGCCGGACACCTCCACCTACCATCTGTTCAAACTGGCACTGCAGTACCTTTAAATATGTTAATGGGCCTTTCGCCGACATGCTGGCTCTGAGACAACCCACTGTCCGCAGTGCACCCATTAACCAACTTCCAGTTAAACCACTGTTAACTGGAATACCACCATCAGGACCCATACCACCGATGGGTCCCAAATTCATCCTTCCGAGGTGTCTTCCTTCTCCAGCAAAGACCAACACCTGCCACTGCCATGACATCCTGAATCCCAACTGTGCTGTGGAAAAAAAAAGTTAGACACATATTCCCAAAACATTAAAACCGAATTAGGGTGGGAGGGTGGTAATCTTCTTCCATGCTCTAATGGTGATGCTGGGGAGGGGCCAGACTCTTTTAACACCCCTGGATCCCTCCTCTCCCCACGTCACCACCCAATCCCTAATACTCTATCATCTAGCACCCTGTTTCCCCTGTCATGCCAGCTCTCCACTACAACTTTGTTGCTGCTCCAGACATCTCTGGAGAGGAGCTACTGCAGAATGAGAGAGGAGTAGAAACCCGGGCTAATGATACCCTGTCTCACATTGAGAGCAAGGAGAGAGGTACTGCTGATGCATCTGACCGCTGCTGCTGCTGGAGGGATGGCTGACTGTACGCAGAGGACAAAGTCCTAGAGCAGAGGGACCTTTGAGGCTGTGGGTATAGGACTGTGTGCCATAGTAGGTGGGTGTGTTTTCCATTTCTCTGCTCAAGAGGGACTGCAAGGCTCAGTATGCTGTGGGAGAGAACTACTATACCCAGGTCACCTGCTGTTTTATCCAGGTCACAGTTACAGTGTTCAGGACTGCCATCATCACCCATATACAAGGCCGGGACAAGGGGGTAGGAGGGGCTACTGCCCTGGGCACTGTGGTATCATGTGGGGTGGGGGGCACCACAAGGAGATGGAGGGGAGGGCATTTATGTTGGAAGAGGGGAAATTTAGAAGGGGATGCTAAAAGTGGGGATTTAGGGGCTAATTGTGCTAGGAGGGGGGATTTGGGGGAAATTTGTGCTGGGAGGGGGGATTTTAAGGTGGATGAAGAAGATGTGTACTAGGAGGGAAACTTTTAGGCTTAGATCATTTATGCTAGGAGGGGTGAATTATTATTTTTTGGGGGGTACATTTGAGCGGGGGGGGAATTGGGAAATGGGGGGACAAAGATTTCTGCTGAGAAGGGGACTTTCACCAGGGAGGTGGATTTGTACTGGAAGGAAGGGGAATTTATGCTTAGGAGTTAAGAATGCAGATTAGTGCTCAGGGTTTTTGTGGGGGGATTTTTGTATAATGGTCATACACCTTGGGGTTGGGGGGGACACAGCTTGGCATGTTCACCCTGGGCTCTAGATGACCTTGTCCCGGCACTGCCTGTATATACAATGTTTCGGTTGCCCGTGAGAGGGAAGGAACTTTGCAACAGGCGTCTAAATGATGAGAGGCCATTGGTCACCATTTTTTTTATATTCCTATTTAAAGGGATAATACTACTCCCATTTTGAACCCATGGATTAGTTCTCAGCAGTGTTCTCTTTTCCGTTGGAATTGCAAGAGAAACTCTGTTTAAAAGCGCTTCAATGTTTTTTTGGGCCCCAACGCCAGCCACAGACTGACATTTGCCACTGGCAAGTGGGAGGGTAACTTAGTAAGGATTGTTTTATATAGCCCTTTTATTTATATTTCCCGTAATTAGGGCAGCCATTTAGTCAGTACCTTGGAGGTTGCCCCCTTAAACCAGGACTCAGGTGCCTGTTATAAGTAGTTTTGATCATATCTTTTTTCCAAAATGTGTTATTCGGGAAACTGTAATTTGCCTCTATTGTCTTTTATTGTTGTTGCAATTTGTTCTATTGGGCAGGTATTCGGATTTTCTTCAGCTTTGTTGTGTCGGAGAGTTCAGTGTTGCCTAGAGAGTCGTTGGCACTGAGAACAGGGGACTCAAACAACAGCGGCTCCTTTGGGGGTAGTGCTACATCTACAACTACATAACTTCCTTCTATTGTCTTCAGATCAACAAATCAGCAACAATAACATATTAGATAAGGACTGCGGATAGATCGTAGCACACACTATTATTTAACACACCTCAGTAGCTGTAGTCTCTAATTCCTACTGACAATTCATATCTCAGGATGATACCTCTGGAGATAGGCAGCAGCATACATTAATGCTCAGAGACAGATGTTCAAATTGAGTCTCATTGCGCCGATCACATAGTAACATATAGCATGGTACATAACTTTTGTCTCATCTGCCTTGCTCTCATAAGAGGCTGTAAACACAAGTCAAGGTTTCCTCGGAGAATACTCAGTAACACAGATGTGTTGTACTGTATGTCAAGATTGCTGTCTGAGTTATGATGTTAAAGGTTAGCTAGTTATGCCATGCATGTGAATCTAAAGCTGGCCATACATTAATCATTTTTTTGTCATTCAACCAAGCAAAAAAAAAAAGACCTGATTCTCCCTTCTACACTCTCAATGTGGATAGGGGAATCACTCCCACTGTGCTATAGCCAGAGGCACTGTTTGTTCGGGAAAAACACAGCAGACTGGTTGCACAGAAGTTGATCGGTAGATAGACATCTGTACAACCAGCCTGCCCATACATAGATCGAACTTCGGCTGGTTCCTGCTGAACCGGCTGAATTTCAACCCATGTATGGCCACCTTAACTTCTGGAAAAGTACTATTTTAGAGTGTTTAGCTGCTTTAAAAGTCATACCGTTGAATTTTAATGAGTTTGTACTTCTAAGATAGAAATATTGGGCTTGGGAATTTTTTTTTAAAGTAAACAATCTATACCTGTCCTTTAATACTCCCTCTGAAAAAACAGTACTCAACAATCTTCTACTGATCTATTTAGGTTTGAGAGCATTTTGCAAGACAAGAAACATTTTTAAATCAATTTTGACTTGATATACAAGCGATGTCTTGATATACAAGTAGAGTCACCTCACAACTGAGTATAAAAGAGAAGGGAGACGCCTCTAGGTGTAGCAATATGGTTACATTTAATGAAGGTACAACATTTAGAAACTCACATTCTTGATGATTAAAACAGGCTAAGTACTGTATGTAGGCATCCGGGGTACATTTGTCCACATAGACCATCCCCCGCACAACTATCGATGTCGTCCCTTCCACGCTGCGCTCCACGAGCGGTTCAAGCCTCGCTTTCAGATTGCTCTACTGCAGGATGGTCTTCCCGGTCACGATTGCAGACTGATAGCAATGAGAGCTAGCGGGGGATGGTCTATGTGGACAGTTTTACCCCGGATGCCTGCATACTTAGATGTGACTGTTTTAACCACTTCCCGCCCGGTCAATAGTAAATTGACGTCCGGGAAGTGGCTTCGTTATCCTGACTGGGCGTCATATGACGTCCTTCAGGATAACAGCCGCCGCGCGCCCGTGGGGGCGCGCATCGCGGCGATCGGTGGAGCGGTGTGTCAGTCTGACACACCGCTACACTGATCTCGGTAAAGAGCCTCCGGCGGAGGCTCTTTACCACGTGATCAGCCGTGTCCAATCACGGCTGATCACGATGTACACAGGAAGAGCCGTTGATCGGCTTTTCCTCACTCGCGTCTGACAGACGCGAGTAGAGGGGAGCCGATCTGCGGCTCTCCTGACAGGGGGGGTCTGCGCTGATTGTTTATCAGCGCAGCCCCCCCTCAGATGCCCACACTAGACCACTAGGGAAGCCCCAGGACCACCAGGGAAGCCCCAGGACCACCAGGGAAGCCCCCAGCATGTGGATGGCCAGGTACATCCCCCATGGCCATCCACATGTTAAAAAAAAAATCAAAAATATGCCAATCAGTGCCCACAGATGGGCACTGATTGGCACATCATATTAATAAAAAAAAAGTAAAAAAAAAAAAGGATTCCCAGCAATGCCACCCATAAGTGTTATCAGTGCCACTCATCAGCGTCCATCAGTGCCCATCCGTGCCCACCCATGCCCACCTATCAGTGCCCATCCATGCCACCTATCAGTGCCCATGCATGCCACCTATCAGTGCCCATCCATGCCACCTATCAGTGCCACCTATATGTGTGCATCAGTGCCACCCATAAGTACCCGTCAGTGCCGCCTATGAGTGCCCATCAGTGCCACCTGAGTGCCCATCAGTGCCGCATACCAGTGCCACCTATCAATGCCCATCAGTGCCACCTATCAGTGCCCATCAGTGCCGCCTATCAGTGCCCATCATCAGTGCCACCTCATCGGTGCCCCCTAATTGGTGCCACCTCATCGGTGCCCATCAGTGCCGCCTTATCAGTGCCCATTAGTGCCGCCTTATCAGTGCCCGTCATTGAAGAAGAAAACGCACTTATTTACAAAAAAAATTAACAGTGACAAAGAAAAACTTGTTTTTTTGCAAAATTTTCGGTCTTTTTTTGTTTGTTGCGCAAAAAATAAAAATCGCAGAGGTGATCAAATACCACCAAAAGAAAGCTCTATTTGTTGGAACAAAATGATAAAAAATTTGTTTGGGTACAGTGTAGCATGACCGCGCAATTGTCATTCAAATTGCGACATCGCTGAAAGCTGAAAATTGGCTTGGGCAGGAAGGTGTCTAAGTGTCTGGTATTGAAGTGGTTAATCATCAACCATGTAAGTTGCTAAATGTTGTACCTTCATTAAATGTAACCATATTGCTACACTTAGAGGCGCTTCTCTTCTCTTTTACACTCTGTAGCTCCTGATGGATTTTGCTTCTAATCTCCTTGTGGAGGCTTCCATTTGTGAATGGACATTTTATGGTTACACAACCTGGTCACATTGCTATGATCTTTTTATATGGACTATAAACTGAAGGACTTATGAATAAATGGTTGTGGAACGAATCATTTGAGTTTCCATTATTTCTTATGGGGAAATTTGCTTTGATATACAAATTCTTTGGAGTACAAGCATGATTCCGGAACGAATTATGCTCGCAATCCAAGGTTTTACTGTATTCAGACTTAACAGATAACCTTACCTTTGCTGAAGTTGTTCAGTAATAAAGCCCCCCACCGATCTGAGTCTAGGCATCCTCCTGGACTTATCTTCAGCCCTGATCCAGTAATCTTACTATCAACATAAACCCAGACAACTCTTCCTTAGTCTTGGAATGTGCACCCTGGCGCTTTCATTCCTATGGGGAGTGACAACCACTGGAGGCCCCTCTGAGTATAGGTGCTTATAGAAATGAATGGGACTGTGGTGCACGTTTGCAGAATACAAAGGGTTCAGCTGGGTCCATTCAGTGGTAAGATCACTGGATTGGTGCTGAAGGTAAGTATGAGCCCCAGCCGCCTGCCCTCAGGGGATGGGGTTGGGGGGGGGGGGGGGGGGCTTTATTCCCAAAAGTAAAGTTGTTATTTTAAGATAAAAGTAGAGCTAAACCCAATCACTAAAGCTTGCCATGGATGGATAGAAATGCCCTGCTGAACCTAATGAAGTTTGATCCATTTATGGCCATTCCAGTTTGAGAGGAGTCAATCTAATGATCGATTTCTCTGAAACAAGACTGTTGGTAAATTTTTGTTTGATCAGCACTGCAGAGCTGATCAGTGTATTCTGACAGCAGAACTGTCAGATTACAATAATACAGCTGGGAGGATTCCCCCATCCACTTCGCTTGTGTATAGATGGGGAAATCTGTATTGCTTTTTTTTCAATCAGTCCACTGGCTGGTTAAAAAAAAACAAGTCATTTATGGCCAGCTTTAGGCTAAGTTTAGACTTGTGTCTAAACCACTGTACCTCTGAAAAGTGACCCACAATGTGATTCTTCCTCACTGCCTGTTTTAACCCCATTAATGCTTCATCAACGCAACATGCCGGAACCTCATGCATTGCACACAGTTACAGAGCATCTGTGGCGCTTCCTAATTCACTTGAATGGGTCGCATCTGGTGGGCTTATCAGGCAATAGTTTTTGCTGCAGGCACAATGCAAAGCTTTGCAACCGCAGCATATAGACACCCCTGTCCACCGCATTTGTAGCTTAAGGAGAGTGGTTAGGGGGGGGCACAAAAAATGCTGCTCAACTACGTGTTTTTAATGTCCCTCAACCTCAAGTCTTAAAAAGCCCTAAAACCTCAGTATTTTTACCTACAGTATACCTAAAGTACTTTTGCACATTAATGTAATTTAAAGTAACTGTTGTTGTCTTTTCCCCAGTTCTTTCCTCTTCTTTTGCCACACGCACCCTCAACGAAAAGTGGTTGTGCCTACACACATTACCCAAGCATGGTACACCACTGTCACTATCAGGAAGTTCCAGAGCAATGATGTGCAGCCAACAATGGAGCGAGGTCATGCCGACAAGAAAAGGCTGAATGAGGCTAGAGGTGACTAGTGGCACTGAAAAAAAAGAAAAAGAAAAAGTAAAAACTGCATTTAAAAAAAAAAAAACACATATTACAATTGTTTATGACACAGAACTGAATCAGGGCCATCTTAAGAGCGTTATAGGCCCCCGGGCAATACATTGCACTGGGGCCCTGTCTACACGATCACGCACGAGAATAAAAATGCAAATTATCAATAAGGCTATATTTATTGGTACCTCCAACAAAATCAGTGTTTAAAAATTAACACAACAATATAACACGAGTTTGATGGGCACAGTGGCAGCGTTTGATGGGCACAGTGGCAGCGTTTGATGGACATAGTGGCTGAGTTTAATGGGCACAGTGGCAGCGTTTGATGAGCACGGTGGCAGCTTTTGATGGGCACAGTGGCAGCTTTTGATGGGCACAGTGGCTGTGTTTGATGGGCACAGTGGCAGTGTTGATGGGCACAGTGGCAGCTTCGATGGGCACAGTGGCAGCTTCGATGGGCACAGTGGCAGCTTCGATGGACACAGTGGCTGTTTAATGGGCAAAGTGGCTGTTTGATGGGCACAGTGGCCGCTTTTGAGGGGCACAGACAGTGGCTGTGTTTGATGCACAACTTGAACTTATTTAAGTAGACATTGTTAGACTTACTTGAGGCCACTGGCCTGGTGCAGTACAGTGTGTCACTCACAGCAGAAAGGCAGCGCCAGCTATCAAGGCATGGCAGTGGTGGGCGGAGCATGTTCACTAGCCACTGGGGCAGCCGCGGTGCACTATGAATGCTGGGGTGGTCGCTGGTTGCTAGCTAGATGCCGGCCGGCGAAGTGAGCAACCAGTGTAGTCAGTCAATTTAACCACTTACCGATCACTCACTATATATACGTCATTTTTTTGAAGAGGGATATCTCGGTAACGACAGCAGCTGCTGCCACAACCGAGGTATCCCTCTTTACAGTGAGCGGTCCCCTTTCCGATAATGGTGGTCTCTGCGGCGGGTTCACCGCAAGATCACTGTTATCAGTGGCGGGAGAGCTGCCCCCCCTCCCGCCGCTCTCCCGTGCCTTCTGCCGCTTACCGGAGCCGTCGGCAGCGGCAGAGGCGATCGGGTCCTTTCCCTGCCTGTGCATAGAGATGAGTGAGGCTAAGATGGCCCCCACTCATCTCTATACCATAGGAGGGCGGAAGCGACGTCAAAACTTCACTTCCGCCCATATGTCTTAAAGGGGAATTTCCAAATGTCATTTTTTTAAATGACATTTTTTTTTTGCATTCAAGTCCAAATATGAGATCTGAGGACTTTTTGACCCCAGATCTCATATTTAAGAGGACCTGTCATGCTTTTTTCTATTACAAGGGATGTTTACATTCCTTGTAATAGGAATAAAAGTGATCCATTTTTTTTTTAAAACAGTGTAAAAAATAATAAAATTAAGTAAAATAAATAAGAAACCCCCCCCAAAAATTTTCAAAACACCTCGTCCTGACGAGCTCGCGCGCAGAAGCGAACGCATACGCGAGCAGCTCCCGCATATGAAAACGGTAGTCAAACCACACATGTGATGTATCACCGCGATCGGTAGAGTGAGAGCAATAATTCTAGCCATAGACCTCCTCTGTAACTCAAAAAATGCAACCTGTAGAATTTTTTAAATGTCGCTTATGGAGATTTTTGAGGGTAAAAGTTTGACGCCATTCCACGAGCGGGCGCAATTTTGAAGCAGGACATGTTGGGTATCAATTTACTCGGCGTAACATTATCTTTCACAATTCAAAAAAAAATGGGCTAATTTTACTGGTGTCTTATTTTTTTATTCAAAAAAGTGACTTTTTTCCAAAAAAAGTGCGCTTGTAAGACCGCTGCGCAAATACGGTGTAAAAAAAAGTATTGCAATGACTGCCATTTTATTCTCTAGGGTGTTAGAAAAAAAAACAATATATAATGTTTGGGGGTTCTAAGTCATTTTCTAGCAAAAAAAACTGTTTTAAACATGTAAACACCTAAAATCCAAAACGAGGCTGGTTGCAGCACTGAGGACCAGCCCTGGATGGGGCCCTCCAGACAAGTGGGGCCCCTGGGCAACTGCCCAGCATGCCCAATGGAAAAAACGGCCCTGAACTGAATATAACCCAGTTACAGTTTAGATCTACTTGAAATCTGCTCAAGATACTGTAGATGCAGTGGTATTTTAGGTAAAGTAATACTAAACTCTGCTTTAAAAAAAAAAAAACTATTCCAGTGTGTATTTTTAACTAAAAAAAGTCCCCTCTATTGTTCTCAGCCTCCTCCGAATCTCCAAATTCCTTTTTGTTGCTGCCGTGATCTGACTTCCTGTTAGAGGGTGGCTATATTTGTTCTCCATGGTCCCACAGTATGTAGGAACATAGCCAACCTCTATTACTCGCACCCAAGATGAACTATGGGATATGTAGTGTGCATAGAGCAGTGCACATACCTGCAACCAGTGGCGGCTGGTGCTCAAACTTTTTGGGGGGCGCAAACAAACTCAGACAAAATTCAACAAATTCAGAAAAAAAAAAACATCAATTGCCGCCACTGTGCCTTCAAACGCAGCCACTGTGCCCATCAAACGCAGCCAGTGTGCCCATAACACGCAGCCACTGTGCCCATCACACGCAGCCACTGTGCCCATCAATTGCCGCCACTGTGCCATCAAACGCAGCCACTGTGCCATCAAATGCAGCCACTGTGCCCATCAATTGCTGCCACTGTGCCCATCAATTGCTGCCACTGTGCCATCAAACAAAACCATTGTGCCATCAAATGCAGCCACTGTGCCCACCAAATGCAGCCACTGTGCCATCAAACGCAGCCACTGTGCCATATCAAATGCAGCCACTGTGACCATCTTATGCAGCCACTGTGCCCCATCAAATACAGCCACTGTGCAGCATCGAATGCAGCCACTTTGCCCCATCATATGCAGCCTCTAATGTGCCCCATCAAATGCAGCCTCACTGTGTCCCATCATATGCAGCCTCACTGTGCCCCATCATATGCAGCCTCACTGTGTCCCATCATATGTAGCCTCACTGTGCCCCATCAAATACAGCCTCACTTACCTTACAGGCAGCTCCGCTCAGGCTGTGCATTCCACGGAGCTGCCGATGTCACTTCCGGTTTCAGGGAAACCAGAAGTAACCTCTTTAATTGAACAGAAATGCTCCCGCCCGTAGTAATTCTATGGGCGGAAGCAGCTCAGCGCTTTGGATTGTGCCGCAAAGCAGGTTGAAAGCTCACTGAGAGGATGAGACTGCCATCAGTCCAGACACCTGGAGGGTCCAGACTTCCAGAGTCCGGATGACGCGGTGCCTGGACTGATCTTGGTGACGTCAGCAGAGAGCGGACTTCAGACCACTCTCTGCTGAAAACGGGTCACAGGAGTGCAAAAAGAATTGCACTCAAGTGACCCATAGAAGAAGCCCAGCCGAATGAGCCCAGGCTGGACTTCTCCTTTAAGGTGAAAAACCTTCTGTGCTGCAGCTGCCCCCCAGAGCCTCCCTTTTACTTACATGAACCTGATCTTTCCTGTGACGGGACATTGCTAGGTCTGCAAAAGATCTGGGGCTAGAGCCTATAGCAGCGGTCATCAACCTTTTTGCAGGCCCGAGAGGGGGGGGGGGGCACGCAGGTGGCAAGAAATTTGTCATGGGCAATGGCTGATGTTGGCCCTTTAACCATCACTGTACCATGGTTGATATGGTGTCAGGGTGATTAAGAGCATTATTTTTATTGTTACATTGTAATATATATAATGAAGTGGTTCAATTCACCAAAATGCAGAATCAGTGGAAGCCCTGGGCGTGTCACTTGCCATGTCGCCTGCCGCAAGATGCAGCTTGTCACTTGCCACCATCGCCTGTCACCAGATGTGGATTGTTACTTGCCACTGTCATCTGCCACCAGATTTGGATTGTTACTTGCCACTGTCGCCTGCCACCAGATGTGGATTGTTTCTTGCCACTTTCGCCTGCCACCAGATGTGGATTGTCACTTGCCACTTTCGCCTGCCACCAGATGCGGATTGTAACTTGCCACTTTCGCCTGCCACCAGATGTGGATTGTTACTTGCCACTGTCGCCTGCCACAATTGGCAGATTGTCACCTGCCACATTGCCTGCCACCAGATGCAGATTGTCACTTGCCACGTCGCCTGCCACCAGATGTGCATTGTCACTTGCCACCAGATGTAGATTGTCACCTGCCACGCCACCTGCCACCAGATGTTGATGATCACTTGCCACGTCACCTGCCCCTATTTGCAGATTGTCACTTGCAATGCCAGCCAGTGCCACCAAATGTGCATTGTCGCTGCATTGGTGGCAGGCTGGCAGCACTGGTCCATTTAGCACAGAGGCAGGTGCAGTTGTCGGTTCTAAATGAGGGCAGGAGTGTGGTGATGCGGGGCAGGCAGTGAGAGATGATGTCATCTCGCTGCTTCCCCCCCGCTGCACCTCCGACATTGAAGAGGCCTGGCTGTGAGGGCGGAAGAGCAGTGAAGTGATGCAGGGCGGGCGGAGTGAGATGTCACTTCTCTCATCCGCCTGCCCGGCTCTCTCATGCAGACCACCTGCTCGCTGCACCAGCGACCCAGCTGCAGAGAGGCCACGGCCTGCTGGTTAGGGAGGGACCCCTGCGGTAGGAGACTCAGGGCTATGGGCCCCAGATTCAGGGCTGTAGCCCCAATAGCCACCCCCTAGCAACGCCAATGCCAGCAGCCCCAGCCGCTGTCTCGGGTCCTCATTGGATAGATTGAGAGCAGCGGGAGCCAATGGCTCCCGCTGCTTTCAATAAAATCCAGTGACACAGGAGCCAGGGGGTGGGGCCGAGTCCTTGCTGTCTGTGTCGATGGACACAGCAGCAGGACTAGGGAGCGCGCCCACGTGCCCCCCATGGAATGCGGCTCTCCGTTGGGGCACTTGATGCGGAGCAAGGAGCGCCGCAGAGGGACCCCAGAAGAAGAGGATCTGGGCTGCTCTGTGCAAAGCCCTTGCACAGAGAAGGTAAGTAAAACATGTTTGTTATTTATTTTTAATTTTTTTATTTAAACAAACCTTTACAATCACTTTAAAGTAAAACATTTCTTGACTTTAGAACCACTTTAAATATGTATTTCCTATGATCATCTACTCCATCTAGTGGCCATAATGCAGTATTTTTTACTGATTCCCTTTATTCTGTCTGAATGAACATTTGACCTGGAGAGAAAACAGCCCAAACATTTGATCCTCCCTCTAGATTGTAAGATCTAAGGAGCAGAGCCCTGATCCCTACTGTATTGATTTGTATTGTAAGTGCCCTCATGTTGTAAAGCTGCATAAATTGTAGGCGCTATATAAATCCTGTATAATAATAATAATAATAATAATTTATACTGAACAAATGTGCAGGCAGTTTCAAATTCCCAGGATGAACAGTTCTGTGTTTTTTGTTTTTTTTATAAATACCCCCCAAAGACATTTACTAGAATCTGTAATCTCAAAATAAGGCACAGAAATGTAAGTACAAAGTGGAATCCATATAGAAAGCTATTTACAGGTAATCCCTACAATAATAAATAACCATAAATGTAAAAATAAAAATTCTATTTATTTTCCCTTTAATTGAGTTTGAAATGTGTTTGAAATGTCTTTAAACTGCCAGATGATTGCCACAACTAGGAGAACTTGTTAATGGCGTATTTATAATAGTCAAATAAACACTAGATATCAATAGAAGTCATTTTCCTTGAAGACATTTTTTTATTATTTTTTTTAAACATCACAGTCGATTCTCGAATTCCCCAACTCTTGTGTGGCACATATGATCTAAAGATGGCTTCATATTAAGATGGACATAATTTAAAGCGTCTTTTGTTCTTTTTGCTGCGAGCCAGTCCCAATCTGGCTGTCTGACATGTGCTCCCCCCAGGGCTCATTGCACATTAACCCGACAGATTATGTGCTCTTTCAGAAGAAGTCACCTATCTGCTTCCATTTCCCCCTCTTTGTAGCCGATATACCGTCAGCAGAATAACAGAAGTACATCTGGACAGCTTGCCCACGCCAGGTCACCTTAAATAGCACTCTCAGTCCGTTAACACGATGTTGCAATTCGAAGGTTTTTTTGCCAGTAAAAACATTACAGTGTTCCCTTTTGCAACGTTTACCAAAATAAATAAGGAAGAGGTGAGTAGAAGGAAACAAAAAAACCATTAACATTTTCGGAGAAATATGTTCTGCGTATGCAAACAAAACCGTACAAGACATAACGGAAGAAGTTTCCGAATTTACCGGACAGTTGTGTAACTGTTGGTGGGAAAACACCTGTCTGGCACTCCACATTTATTTTATATATACCTCTAGTAGCCTTGATTATTAACCACTTGAGCTCTGGAAGGTATTACCCCATTCATGACCAGGGCATTTTATGCTTTTCGGCACTGAGCTACTGGCAATTGCGCGGTCATGCAACAGTGTACCCAAATTAAATTTATAAAAAAAATTTCCCACACATAGAGCTTTCTTTTGGTGGTATTTGATAACCTCTGGGTTTTATATTTTTTATTATATAACCAAAAAATACTTAAAAAAAATAAAAAAAAGTTTTACTTTCTGCTATACAAAAAAAAAAAGATGGCTACAGCGCGGTCGGCTTATTCTGGGAGGGCATCCATGGACGTCCTCCCAGAATGTTGCTCTTGCGCGCCCCCGCAAACATCTGTGACCGCCAGGTCCTGAAGACCCAGCGCATCATGGATCCCAGTAAATGGCCGCTTGTAGCGGGCCTTCACCACGTGATCGCTCCGTCAAATGACGGAGCGATCACTTGATGTCATGTCATGACGCCAGTTCCTCCCTCCCCTCTCTGTACCGATCTGTACAGTGCGAGGGGAGAGAGGGAGAGGGGGAGAGATAGTTTTTAGCAGCGCTGTGGGCTGGATCTGTAGTGCCCACAGCGCTGCTCTGTGTCCATAATGTGCAATACTGTGCAATACTCTGCAATAATGTGCAATACTCTGCAATAATGTGCAATACTCTGCAATACTCTGCAATATTCTGCCAATACTCTGCAATACTCTGCCAATACTCTGCCAATACTCTGCCAATACTCTGCAATACCCTGCAATACTCGCCAATACTCGCCAATACCCTGCAATACTCGCCAATACTCTGCCAATACTCACCAATACTTTGCAATAAATTTTAACAGAAACAAATATTATTATTTTTTACCAAATTTTCAGTCTTTTTTGATAGCGCAAAAAATAAAAAACCCAACGGTGATTAAAAACCCAAAAAGAAAGCTCTATTTGTATGAAAGGAGTGCAGTTTGTTCTCTGCCCTCCTGTGACCCACTGTCAGCTGACATCACAGAGCCCGAGAGGGCTGGAGCAGCCAGCTCAGGCTCTCAGCAACTTGCTGATAGGCTTGCTGACAGGCTGAGCCGGGTGTCGGTCCAGGCACATGGGTGGATCCCAACTTCATTGTGGCGATCTTGCCCCAGTCTGGACCGACACCCGCAAGTTGCTGAGAGCCTGAGCTGGCTGCTCCCGCCCTCTCCACAGCCCAGCACTCCAGTGAGTGAGGGGTGGGGGGCAGAGCAGACAGCAGTGACTAACAGTCACCAGCTCTCTGCTTAGGGAGCTCTGAGAACCGAGCGATCAGTGGTGTTTGATCGCTCAATTCTCAGTCTTATGCCCCGTACACACGATCGGACTTTCCAACAACAAAACCGTGGACCAAAGGTTGTTGGCTCCAACTTGTCTTGCGTACACACGGTCACACAAATGTTGGCCAACAATTACAAACGTAGGAACGCAGTGACGTACAAGACGTACGATGAGCCGAGAAAAATGAAGTTCAATAGCCAGTGCAGCTCCTTCTGCTTGATTCCGAGCATGCGTGAACTTTTGTGCGTCGGACTTGTGTACACACGATCGGAAATTCCAACAACAACGTTTTGTTGGCAGAAAATTTGAGAACCTGCTAGCCAACATTTGTTGGTGGAAAGTTCGACAACAAATGTTCGATGGAGCATACACACGGTCGGACTTTCAGCCAACAAGCTCACGTCCAACATTTGTTGTTGGAAAATCTGATTGTGTGTACGGGGCATTAGAGTCGGCGGGGGGCAGATGCAGCATTGGACTGATGCTGCATCCACCTAGGTAAGTATGATTCTGAAAAAAAAAAAAAGCATACTTCTCTAATACTAAACATTTTTTTTACAAAGTCAAGTTTCAAATTTAGTCCAAAAGGTATTCTGCTACACGTCTTTGTTAAAAAAATCTAAAAATGTCTACAAACTATAGTATATATACACTGGCATTTATTTATTTTTTATACTGGTAATGGCGGCGATTAGCGACTTATAGTGGGACTGTGATAGCGCAGCGGGAAATCTGACACTAACTGACACTTTGTGGGAACTGACTAACTGCCACTGACATCACCAGGGACACTAATACAGTGATCAGTGCTAATATTATACACTGTCACTGTACTAAGGACACTGGCTGGGAGGGGTTTAAAATCTAGGGGCAATCAAGAAATCGTGTGCCTAATAATGTGTAATGTGTGTATTGTTTGCTAATTTTTTCTACAGATCGATTTGTTTCTTTTCCCTGAAACAAAGCAATTGTTCCCTCTGTGTTGATTGTAAACACAGGGCTCTGGGCTGTGATTGGACACAGCCAATCAGCAGGTCCCAGCCATGAATCATTGACTGGGATCTGCTGACAGACTTCCGCTGTGTCAAATCCAAATGGAGTATGTGGGCAGGGGAGTGTGGCACGCCCAAAACCCGGAAACAGGCAGCGACATAGAGGTTGTGGTGGGTCGGCAAGTGGGTAAAGTGGGATTCTAACTAATCTTAAAGTGTTACTTAACCCAGGAGCCTGCATTCATTATCTGGTCTCCCACAGTACACAGAACATGGAAATACAATTATTTAATACATATAAACTGCTAAATACCTTTTCTCATCAGCAGTATATAGCAGTCTGGTGACTTTGATCTCATGTATAGCCAAGCACTGGTTAAAGCTTGTAGGAATAGTTTTCTGACTGTCCTATGAGACTGCAATACTTCTGACCCTCTGTCTGGACAGTGCTGATTGGCCCTGTGCAGATCACATGCACTCTCCCAAGAAACTCTCTAGCAATACACACCAAACTGAGCATGTGCAGCCTGACTACATAGACTCTGCGTTATCAGGAGATTATCAGGGGACAGTGGAAGGAGGGGAGGACCAGAGAAGACAGGATCAAACACCTTTTTTTGCACAATGCGGAGGATTAACCCCTTAGGTTCTACAGTGAGTAAAACAAGCATGCTTTACTGCATATACAGACTGATTTTACTATTGTGGGTTTAGTAGCGCTTTAACCGTTTCGGGCCCGGAAGATTTGGCTGCTGAATGACCAGGCCATTTTTTGCGGTTCGGCACTGCTTCGCTTTAACTGACAAGTGCGCGGTCATGCGGCGCTGCACTTAAACAAAATTGATGTATTTTTTCCCCGACAAATAGCACTTTCTTTTGGTGGTATTTGATCACCTGTGTTGTTTTTATTTTTTGCGCTTTAAACAAAAAAAAATAAACCCCATTGGGGGTTATTTACGAAAGGCAAATCCACTTTGCACTACAAGTGCAAACTACAAGTGCAAAGTGCACTTGAAATTGCACTGAAAGTGCACTTGGAAGTGCAGTCACTAAAGATCAGAGGGGGACATGCAAGGAAAATAAAAAATAGCATTTTAGCTTGCACATGATTGGATTATAAAATCAGCAGAGCTTCCCCTCATTTCCGATCTACCGTTTAGATTTACAGCGACTGCACTTCCAAGTGCACTTTCAGTGCAATTTCAAGTGCACTTTGCACTTGTAGTTTGCACTTGTAGTGCAAAGTGGATTTGCCTTTCGTAAAGAACCCCCATTGCGTCTTTTTTCCCCAAAAGCACCTCTCCTGAAAATGCAATTTTGGTACATTCAGACTTTCTGCCCTTCAATGCCCCGCCTCTAATCTCCTCTAAACGCCCCAAAAAAAAAAGAAAACAAATGCAGCCACCACATCTATCATTGGTAAGCTGCAAAATATTACATTTTTGGTTTTGGGTTTAACCACTTGCCATCCGCGCTATGGCCGAATGACGGCCACAGCGCGGATCTCAATTCCCGGGAGGCCGTCATATGACGGCCTCCACTCTGCACGCTCCCTGCGCGCGCCCTGTAGGGCGCGCTGTGATCACCGAGTCACTGAGACTCGGGTGATCAGCAATCCGAGTAAGGGGCCCGGCTCCTTACCATGTGATCAGCTGTCAGCCAATGACAGCTGATCACATGATAAAAACAAAAGCTCGGTGATCGTTTTTTTTTTTCTCCTCACGCTGACAGTGGAGTAGAAAAAAAAGCCGATCGCCGGCTCATCTTAAAGGAACATCGGTCCCACTATGCAATGCCCATAAGTGCCACCTTACAATGCCCATAAGTGCCACCTATCAATGCCCATAAGTGCCACCTGTCAATGCCCACCAGTGCCACCTGTCAATGCCCACCAGTGCCACCTGTCAATGCCCACCAGTGCCACCTGTTAATGCCCACCAGTGCTGCCAATCAGTGCGACCTAAAAGTGCTGCCTATCAGTTTAACCCATCAGTGCCCATCACTGCCACCCATTAGTGCCCATCACTGCCACCTATCGGTGCCCGTCACTGCCGCCTCATCAGCGTACATCAATGACGGACAAAAATTACCAATTTTATATTTTTATAACAAAATTTAAAAAAAAAACATTTTATTTTTTTTTAATTCAGTCCTTTTAAAAAATTTTAACAAAAAATAAAAATCGCAGAGGTGATCAAATACCACCAAAAGAAAGCTCTATTTGGGGGGAAAAAAACTATAACATTTTTATTTGGGTACATTGTTGTATGAGCGCGCAATTGTCATTCAAGGTGCGACAGCACTGAAAGCTGAAAATTGGTCTGGGAAGGAGGGGGGTTTAAGTGCCCAGTAAGCAAGTGGTTAATACTGCTTAAAAAAAAAAAAAACACACTTTTTACAATATAATTTTTTTTTTTCAAGGCCTTCTAAATAGGACACAGCATCATTAGTCCAGTTGACATTTGTCCAGTTAAAACTATTGAGTCACGCTGTCTCTACTTCCTCCTCAAATTACTGCCGTGCCATGGCTGATCTCACTATATTTTCCATTTCTTATAAATAGCCACCACAAAAGTATTAATTATCCTCGTACGATTTAATGCACTGACTGCCTTAACCTTTCAGGTTTCCTTAAACGCCAGAATAACAAGCCGACCGTACGGGGCGCTGAGCGTGATTTATGACGGGCGTTGTTTAATTTCTGTTTTTTAAATACGTTACCCCCGCCGATCTGCATGCATTTAAATTCGTCTGTAACACTTCCCTCTGTCTCGGGGCTGTTGTTTAATATTCAAGGATAATTTTTGTCCACGTACATATTGGTCTATGTCACCTCAGATTAAATTATGACTGTTTGGAGCCTTTCGGAGCAGGCCTCCGGCTCTTATTTACAAGAATCAATGAAGCTATAATGAAAATCCATTTTTCATACTATCAGTCCCGGCCCGCTTTTATTTAGTTAGCGGTGTCAAAGTAAGCAATTCATTTTGCGCAAATGTCACGGAAAGAAGAAAGGGACGGGCGGCCGAAGGGTTAATTAGCAGATAAGATCTGCCTAATTCTATGGCGCGGCTCTCAACGGTTAACGGCAGGAAGGGGAGGTGGGAAAAAAAAAAAAATCTTAATGTATGCAAAGTAATGTATATTGACACATAAGCAAAGGCTTTTATGATGAATATTGAAATATGTATGCAAAGCAAAGGCAATGTGTTATGTTATAGATCTCGGTGTACATGGTAAGCAAATGAGCCATTTGTATTCAACAATTTAGCGAATATCTAGTGTTTATTGGTACCAAGCACACAGGAGTGTATTTGTCTTAGTAATTTATTTAGGTAAATATATTTATTCTTCCAGGGGTTCCTGCGCGCTCCTTACTTTCATCGTCCGGGCATAAATATTTAACAGCACGTCTCAAATGTTATTCATGTCATTTATCACGGGGGGCTTGGCGGGTGCCGGAACTTTTGATGTTTCACCTTAACCGAAAGTTACGGAGGATGAAACAAAGGCAGATGCCTGGAAAGAAAGGAGACGGCCCTGCAAGAAGGAAACTTGCTTTAAACAAACAAAGGGAGGAAAAAAAAAAACAAACATAGCGCAAACAACTTCCACAGAGGTAGAATAGCAATCGTAAATCAAAAAAATGGAGTTGCTTAAAGGGATGCGAGCGTGAAAGAATTGTTGAAATAAACGCGTAGCGCATTGGAGTAATGAAAACGTAAGCTGGTCGTATGCCAGTAGAATTTAATTTGGAACATTTTTAAGAACGTTCGTTCCAACTTCTAATGGATAAAGTGGGAATAAACTCCAAAGTATCATTTTTACCAGTGGCATCGGTTGGTAGCACTTACCCCATCACCGACAGCTTCCCCCTGCTCAGCCTCCCATTCTCCTGCTCTCCATCACCGGCAGCTTAACCCGCTCGGTGGACTCTCATTCTCCTGCTCTCCATCACCGGCAGCTTAACCCGCTCGGTGGACTCTCGTTCTCCGGCTCTCCATCACCGGCGGGTTAACCCGCTCGGTGGACTCTCGTTCTCCTCCTCTCCATGGTGGCGGCTTCCGTTTCCTCCCTTCTCCCCAGCGGCCAATCGGGAGTCTTCTCTTTATTGCCAATCGGAAAACGGGTCGCACACCCACTTCTGTTGGCCGGATTGAGGATCAGTGTTTCAACAGTGAATATTCATTCGCTGTTGTAAGACACCTGGGTGGGCTCCAGTTGCAATCTCTGCAACCCAAGCCCACACTATTTTGAAGCCTATTAGAGTTTCTGGCTTTAATCAGGTTCTTAAAAAAAATCCCTTGCCGCTGTAATTTTTGCGAAAAGGTGTCTTACAACAGCGAATGGATATTCGTTGTTGAAACACTGATCCTCAATCTGGCCTACAGAAGTGGGTATGAGACCCCTTTTTCGGGTCTCACGCATGAATAGGGGGTGGCAGCGGCAGCCATGGATAGATTCATGTTATGCATGAATTTATGCATTATGCATATAAGGGGCGGCGTGGAGAGAGGGGGCGGACGTCCTAATGGACGAGTCGCCACTGATTTTTACCTATAGGTAAGCCTATATTAAGGCTTACCTATAGGTATTGTAAATACGGTGCGTGTTTAGGAGATATTTACTGTACATGAAGCCAGTAACCTCACCGAAGAATGTGCTCTGAAGTAACGGAATACCCGTGCCGTTCATTCAGAGTCCTGTGCTGTAAATGGTGGCTCCCGTGCACACATGCACGGGAGTGATGTCATCGCGGCTCTGACCACTCCCACAGCTGGAGTCTGTGAACCCAGAAGGAAGACAGGGTGAAGATGGAAGCATTTTCAGCGGTAACAGCACGCTGCTGGAAAGTTTTTATTCTAAAGTAAGTTTTAAATACTGTACTAGCACATTATGACATTGCCTTGCAGCTTAAAAAAACAACTAAAAAAAGAAAAAACTGCAGTTTACCACTTTAATGGGGGCTAATGGTTCTAATGGGGTAAAGACAGGGCCGGGATAAGAGGTGGGCAGGGACGGCTGCCCTTGGCGCGGTGGGGATTTTTGGGGGTTGTGCTAGAACAGGTGATTAATTTCTGTTAGTTCTGTTCTGTTAGTTCTGTTAGGTTGTACTAGTAGAGATGATTGGGGGAATTTGTGCTTGGAGGGGGTATTTGGGGGGGGGGATTAATGCCAGGAGAGGTTATTTCGGGGTATTTGTGCTGGAAGAGGGGTATTTGGGGGGAGGATTACTGCCAGGAGAGGGGATTTCATGGGATTTGTGCTGGGAGAGGGGTATTTGGAGGGTGGGGAGAAGATTTATGCTCAGACGAGAAATTTGAGGGGTAGAGGGTTTGTGATAAGAGGTGGGGGGGGTGTGGAGGATTTGGGGAGGGAGAGGATTTGAGCTGGAAGGGGGGATCCATACTGGAAGAGGTGCAATTTTTGTTTGAGGAGAATTTTAGCTTGCAAAGGGAAGTAAGGGGATAAGTGTGAAGATTAATGCTCAAATATTTTTGGGGTGGGGCAGAAGATTTTTGCTGACACATAATACTTATACATTTTGGGGGGTTGGGCGCTGTTTGGCATCTTCGCCCTGGGTGCTGGATGAGCTTGTCCTGGCACTGGGTCATAACATTCGTTTTTGACTGTGGTGATGAGAAAATTTGAGGGAGCTGGATAGAAATTTTTTCTTAAATGAACAAAATTCTATGAATGTGGTCTTCATTCAGAAAAAAAATTGTACATATTGTGATGTGCATATAGGCAAGTTGTCTACAGTGTGGGTTTTCTGTAGTTGTAGTTGGCTTGCCCAGGATGGAGAAAGCCTTAACTCCTAACTTAATACCAAAGTTCCTGGGCTTTTTGGTCTTGGGCCAGTCTTCCACCCTGTGTGATACATAAATAGGGGGAAGTCCTGTTCCGGGGCCCACTACGGGAGCTTGAGAGTGAGGGTACACACCAAGTTCATGGATACTGAGAGTTTGAGAGCCAGCATGTAACCCTGGAAGATGCTGGAGTTTCAATGGACACTACTAGTCAATGGAGATCACCAGTTATGGACTAACTAAAGTATGCTTGGGCAGCCACCACCGTAAGTTTAGGGCCTGGACTATTATGTATCTGTTATTTGTTCTGCAAGAAGAGTTACAGTAAACGTTCCCAAACTGTTCCAAGCCTGGTCTAAAGTCATTCAAAGGGGTGCTTAATGGTTTCTGGTGTATTAAAGAAAAGCGTCAGTAAAGCACATGTGGGGTATGAAGCAAGGCCAACACTCTAGGGTTAACTCGGCAAGGCAAGTGGAGGAGGAATGCAGTTGCTATGGGCAACTAGTATCTCGTGCAAAGTACATAGCAGCCAGTCATGTAGCGTGGTACCTGGTGTAGGAGAAAGGTCCTCCAGTAGTGAGGAGGTTGGTGATCTAGCTCCCTCCCTTGCAGTCTGTTCTCCCAAAGTAACAGGCCAAACCCGTGGTATAGAGACCTTATATATTTGGCCGCATGGTATGGAAGAGGGGATTAAGCCAGAGCACGCATGAGGTCTGCTCTCGGTGCTCGTGAGACCCCATTCTGTCACTGGGAGCAAGGTGGTAGAGGTATACTGGACTGGTGGAGAGGGCAGTGTCACAGCATTGTCCCTCCTAAATGCAAATACTTGACAGAAAGGTGTGTAGCGACACAGTTTTACAGAAGCACTCTGTACGTTTTCTACTGCACACGGTGTACGGCTTATCTCTAAGCTGGGGTACCGCCATAATGTTTGACTTTCACGTGCTGGTGAGCACGTAGACAGTGGAAGGTACCCCCGTGTGCAGGGTGAGTGGCCCCCCACATACTTGTTGTAGGCCAAAAGAAACCTGTTCAAAACGTGTGGGATTCCATGCAAGTAGTAAGTCTGGAAGGGCTTTCAAACAAAATGACGGTAGTTGACTCAAGGATGTCAAGAAAGAATGCTCTGATGAACAATTTTTCTGAATTTCCATACGAACATTCAAACTAAACTCCATTGGTGTATGACCAGGTCAACACCTAACTACAGATTTTGTGTCATGTTAAATAGTTCTTTTGGGCCAAGCTGGCCCAAACAAACTATTACATTTACTAATAGATGTATCTGCTGTCAGCGCTATATGAACTGTATGTTGCAACAGCTACATACAATGTACAGCGCTGTGTTCTGGCAGCAGTACTGGGACTTCCTGTCTGCTGTCAGAACAAAATTGTGTTGGGCTGAGTGCCGCTCAACCTTTTATAGAAAAAGCCTTGTATTTTTATGAACAAGTACAAGATTTCCTATGATTGGCTCAGGTTGAGAGGCAGCAGCAGATAACATCACAATCTCTACCTCAGCCAATTAGAGGAAAGGTTGTATTCATTGATAGAAAACAAGGCTTCCTGTGAATGGCTGAGCAGCACTCAACCTGACTCAATTTTGTTCCAGCAGCAGATGGGAAGTCCCAGTACCGCTGCCAGAGGACAACACTGTATACTACATACAGTTTAAATCAGTGATGGCAAACCCGTGGCACACATGCCGCTGCCGGCACGCTGAGCCCTACCTTTGGGCACGCCATGAAATGAGAAAAGCACACAGTGAAAAATCGTATCGTCCATACCGGACCGCAAACTACATCTCCCATAGTTCTGTAGGCTAGCGGTGACGTGTCCGAGTGGGCGTGACAAAGAATAAGTGCCCGGGGTGACGTGCGCACACTAATCCAATCATAGAAGCTGTCTCATCTACACCGCACCCACCATCAAACAAATCAGCAGTGACATGCCAGGCATGACTGGGAGAACACGCGGCTGGGATCAGAGGAGACTTGCGGACGGGAATGAGCTGCCAGAGAGACTGGAGACAGGTAAGATCAATGTGCAGTACAGTTACAGATTTGACTAAATTTTGCACAATAAAGTTGTTAATTTGGTGAGTGTATGTGTCAGGTAGGTGAATGCATGTGTGTCAGATAGGTGAGTGTAATGGTCAGGTAGGTGAATGCATGTGTCAGGAAGGTGAGTGTATTGGTCAGGTAGGTGAATGCATGTCAGGTAGGTAAGTTAAATGGTCAGGTAGGTGAGTGTAATGGTCAGGTATGTGAGTGTATGTGTCAGGTAGGTGAGTGCAATGGTCAGGTAGGTGAGTGCAATGGTCAGGTAGGTGAGTGCAATGGTCAGGTAGGTGAATGCATGTGTCAGGAAGGTGAGTGTAATGGTCAGGTAGGTGGGTGTAATGGTCAGGTAGGTGGGTGTAATGGTCAGGTAGGTGAGTGCAATGGTCAGGTATGTGAGTGCAATGGTCAGGTAGGTGAATGCATGTGTCAGGAAGGTGAGTGTATTGATCAGGTAGGTGAATGCATGTGTCAGGTAGGTGAGTTCAATGGTCAGGTAGGTTAGTGCATGTGTCAGGTAGGTGAGTGCAATGGTCAGGTAGGTGAGTTAAATGGTCAGGTAGGTGAGTGTCATGGTCAGGTAGGTGAGTGTAATGGTCAGGTAGGTGAGTTAAATGGTCAGGTAGGTGAGTGCATGTGTCTGGTAGGTGAGTGTAATGGTCAGGTGAATGCATGTGTCAGGTAGGTGAGTGCAATGGTCAGGTAGGTGAGTGCAATGGTCAGGTAGGTGAATGCATGTGTCAGGTAGGTGAGTGTATGTGTAAGGTAGGTAAGTGTATGTGTCAAGTAGGTTAGTGCAATGGTCAGGTAGGTGAGTTAAATGGTCAGGTAGGTGAGTTAAATGGTCAGGTAGGTGAGTTAAATGGTCAAGTAGGTGAGTTAAATGGTCAGGTAGGTGAGTGTAATGGTCAGGTAGGTCAGTGCATGTTGCACAGTGCATTCTGAGCGATTCTGGCAGAACCACACGTTTTTGGTCCCTTAGGGCTCATTCCGAGACACTGGCAGGTTTACTTCTGTGTTGGCACTTTGAAAGAAATAAGTTGGTTTTGCATCACAATTTGGGCACTCAGGCTCAAAAAGGTTCGCCATCACTGGTTTATATAGTACTGACAACAGGTACATCTATTAGGGAAGGAAAGAATTTGTTTGGGGCAGCTTGGCCCATATGAACTATTTAAAGTAACACAAAACCTGGAGTTATGCTTTAAGGCTAGCCATAGACCTATGCATGCATAGATATGGCTATATAGAAATCCCTCCATCCACATTTAACAGTGTGGATGGAGGGATCTTTACTGCCAGCTATTATTATATACAAGCCGCAATCAAACCTGTAGCTGCTTCAATATCTGAACAGTGACTGCATCTGATTTTTCTACCTGGTTAGACAATTTTTTTTGAAAAAACGACTGAGCTGGGTAGAAACCAATGACTTCAATGTCATATGATTCTGTAATTCGAGCCAAGTATGGCTACTTTTACCCCCCCCCCCAAAAAAAAAAACCCTAAGGTGCCGAGGAAAAGCAAAAGCTTTCTGAAGGAAGAAACAATAAGATGTCACAATAGGATGCAAAAGAAAGGGTGGGGTAAAAAAGTGCAACATTTATTCTCAATTGCACATAACCTTTTTTATTGTAAATGATTAATTTTCAACCCAGGGTCGGATTTTCATCATCGGAGCCTGCAGGCATTTGATTGATTTCTTTGTCTCAACCTGGCTTGGAGTATCAGATAATGTACAGCATAAATATCCTTTAGATGAGATGACTATTCTTGCTCCTATTGTGGAAGAAAATAGGGGGCAATAATTATATAGGGAAAAGTCGCTCTGTGCCTACTATGCCTTATGTTAAATCTGCTTCTGCTTTAACTCCAGAAAATGTCACAGAGAAGCTGCATAGGTCCCAATAAAGCATTAAGCCTTCAAAAATGATATGGTCTGATCTGGTCAGAGATTTTAATCGATAAAATACTCCAAAGTCTGGAAGGAAAACAAAGGAGGCAACTGAAAAAAACATTGGTTGCCAAATTCCTGATCTAATGCAGCATAAGTTAGCCATGAAGTTTGATGTTTGACACAACCATCAAGTAATGTGTCTGTGGAAAACTCTCAACACACAAATTGTGTAACATACGAAGTAGAGTTCAAGAATCAGCATTTTTTCCTACACTAGGAAAAGACACATTCATTTGAGGACAATGAGGTGCACATTTTGAACAGAGAAGACAACTGGTTCAAAAAAGGCATGGAAGTGGTCATCTACATGAAACTGGAACAACCATCAGTTAACAGGTGTCGGGGGCTTTGACACCATCCTTCTTCCCAACATATAATGCCATTTTAGTGTGTCCACCCTGGAGTTTCCTGGACATGGTAAATAGGCTTGTTGCGAAGCTTGGGCTTGTGTGTATCTATGAAGCTTAAAGCTATGCTGTCGGTTGTTTCACTACCAGCAGGGCCTCTGACGGCAGACAGGTTCCGGCAGAGATACCAGACTAATGATGTTCCACCCATCTAAGCAGCAGCAGACGGGCAGTAATGAAGGCGGAAGATCATGTTGACATGACAATGGAGACAACATCAAACTTACAATGCGCAGAAGAAAGGCCCAGCAAACTATTCCTGTATTATGTCAAGAACACTTGATGATGATGAGGAACCAGAAGAAGAGGGAGACCAGCTACTAGAATGGTTGGACACATTAACTACAGCTATGGGGATGATACTGGAAGATAATTTCCAGACTATCACAAAATTGACTTCTCTTTGGATCTCACATTCATCAAGTTGCTAGGACTCAGATCTTTACACCCTGGAGTTTTGGCAACAATTCACACCTTCAGCCATGTAAATTGAAGGATTAGCATTTTTCGAAACTTTCTAACACAAAAGGATGGGATCATGCAGCTGGAACATGGAGGTCCCACAACTTTCACATCTCCCACCCTGTCCTTAGACAACAACATCTACCTGGTGATTGGATCAAGGTGCTGGTGCTACCTGTTTGGACTTAAATGCTGGAAGAGTTTCCTAACACTCATTAGAACTAAAGAAGTCGCTCTTCAGCATTATAAAACAAGTCCAGTTGAATGTGACTACGACTACTACTAGATACTGTATAACTAGATGTGTAAGTGCAACACTTTCAATTATTTATTCCCTTTCACAGAGATCACAGTACTCCCTTCATCTGTTTTTCTCTCTAGAAGGACAGAACCATATTTGTTCAGGATTTATGCAAGGTCAGGATCTGGACTGAGATGCCAGCTCAGAGATGACACAGTCATGTAAATCTCAAATGCCTGGTCAGTTCTTGGCTGTATTCATAAAAAAAATATGACACAGATTAGCCCTTTCTGCAGCCTCTTGTGACTTGCTATAAAGTTACAATGTTGTAGTCTGATTGCTGGAGGGGAGGAGACTGAGAAAATGCTTCCTACTATCTGCAGCTGACTGATGGCATCATCTCAGCCTCTGAAAAGTCACTGAACTGGAGCTCAAAAAGTTTTTTTAAATGATTAAAGGTCCAGCTTCTTGAAAAATGATATTGTGGATCTGTATTGTGATGTGAAGAATGTGTTCTTGAATAATTGTAAAGTAACTGGAAGCCCCACTTTAAATAAAGCATAGATTCAATTTACCATAATAACAACCCCCCCCCCCCACACCACCACCACCACCATCACTACCATCTCAATCTGCCACCCTAGACAGTGATGTTTGAGGCATTTTCCATTCAGAGTGTGCCATTTCCTCCAAATGCTAAAGAGAATGAGACACCGCTTACGGAAAATGTGGCAATGCGGTTATTTTCCCATTTACCGAGTTCCTGATAGGTTCATAAATGGAGACACAAAGGAGGAGGGAAAGGAATAAAATTTAATAACAGAATAAAAATGTAAATAAAGATTTGCCTAAAATGACTTGTCCAGGAAATAATTCTCCTTCCCCTTGAGCTAATACTTTGATAAGCTCAGTATGGAGATCCTGATTTGGAGCGTGACCTTTGAAAATGCTCTCCAGCTTGATTAAAGATGTATTAAATTTGTTTAAATAAACCTCGTTGTAATGGCATATCATTTGTAAGAAGCTATTAGGGGGTTAGAAACTGTACGGCGATATTTGCATGAAAATGTTCCAGCGGACGGAGGATCTCTCCTGAATTAGCTGAGGAAGAGGAACTCTTTCATCATTACTAGAAAGACTGAACTGTAACACCGAGCGACAGGAGGAGGGAGGGACACGCCGCCAATAATACCCAGACTAAAATAAAACAACTAATGTATGCAGGGGATGGCATCGTTTTAGTGTTAATGTGCATAGAAATGTGTATGTTCAGGAAATGTCACACTATAAGTGTTATACTAAAACCTGAAATGCAGGAGAACCCAAATACCTAATATCTGTTTCAGACAGAAAGGAAACGATAGTACATTAGAAATATGTGCTCCTTTTAAGTAATTCCTATCAACTTCACTTTAAAGTAGATCTAAACCCTGGTTGGGTGATCTTTCACACGTTAAAGCACAGTGTATCAAAAACAATTGCCTTTGTTTTATGTTTTTCATTGAATACCGTTTTCACTTTTTTTATCCTTTCTATTGATCTCCTTCAGCCTTTTTCGACCACTTCCTGTCTACATGCACTTGCTTCAGCTTGCGCTGTTCATCATTTCTCGGGATTGGTTTCCTGATACTGACAGCGATGGATCATGCTTGTGAAATTTGTGCTGGCATCGTCCTCAGCATGCCCTAGCCGATGACATCACAAAGGGCCAAAGTCACCCAGTGACATCAGCAGGTGACCCTCGCCCCTTAGTTTTTTGAGCAGCGGGTGGGAAGTGGAGCTGTCGGTAGATGGGAAGTGTTGAGTTACAGATCGTTTCTTAATTTTCTTTTTTTGTGCGGGTCAGTGGCTTGAGTTTATCATGATTGATGCTGGATTTACTTTGGGGACATTTATTTCATTTTTTTTTTGTTTTTTAAATCAAAAACTGGCTCCTGGTTTTTATTTACTTTGCCTATTTTTTGGGGTTTTTTTTTGTTGAATGAGTAGGGACTCCGTGTACCCCATACTTATTTACGTGGGGAGGGGGCAGGATCTGGGGGCCCCCGTGTTAAAGAGGGCTTCCATATTCTGATAAGTCACTCCCCGCACCCCCACAACCATCGGGCCAGGGTTGTAGGGAAGAGGCCCTTGTCTTCATCAACATGGGGACGAAAAACTTTAGGGAAAGGGAAGGCCCTCCAAAGCAAACCCCCCATCGTCCCTCATGATGAGGGCATGTGGCCTGGTATGGTTTGAGGGGGGCGCCCACTTATCTCCCCCCTTTCCTGGCCTGCATGCTCAGATAAGGGTCTGGTATGAACTTTGAAAGGACTTCGTGGCAATTATTATTTTTTTTTGCCATGAGGTTCCTCCCTTTTTTTTAATGGTGGCTCTTCTTTTCGTTACATTCTGCTGTCAGTGGGGAATGCCACTGACACCAGATGAGTCATAGTTGTTAAGGACATGGCGGGTGCTGGCTCCTTAACAACCAGCTATTCATGATAGACATAGGATAGGACAAAAGGTCATGATAAGACTAGGGGAAGGGGTTCTGAGAATTTTGAGGCTGGGGGTTGCAAGATTAAGAGAGGAGGATAAAAGCACTAAAAATGTATGTATACTTGAAATGTATTCTACTTTGGAATTTAGGGAGACCTGGGTAGATGAATTGCTGTCTTATCAAGCAACTCAGGGGGTGGGAATCCTCACCCCATAAATACTATTACTCCTCTGGAGTGTAGCCTACCTGCTGAGTGGCCCACTGCACGTTTGGCCAGTGCTGGATGTGGATAGATAAGTGGTATTTTGTACCGCTTAGAAGTGTAACCACCTTCGAAAAAAACTGGCTTAAAGCCAACCATCTAAATCACCTCTAGCAGGAGGTATCTTAGCAGGGATTGGACATGGACATAGATAGCGGTTGGAAATGCAAGCACAATTAGGCTTCATGTACACGGGACGTTGTTTAACCTCTCCTGAACGGTTTAACTTAACAGCTAGAAACCTGCATCTAAAAATGTCTGTTTAGCCACGTTTACATGCTGCGTTTAGCCGTGTTTGCGCCTAGAAGCGTTTTTTTGTTAAAATGAAAAACAACTGTAACCGAAACGCTGCTAGATTTGAGTTACCACGTTTAGCAGCGTTTACAAGCTGTTACAGGCATTTGGCGTTTCAAATGCTTCTGAACATCCGTCTGAACCCATTTTTTTTTTCGTTCCAAAAAACTGCCTAAAAACTAATATAAACGACCCTGTGTAAATGTACTGAACTGATAAGATAATACAGAGGAGAGTTTCAGGGGCAGCTGAAAAAAATGCCCAACTGCTCCTAAACGTCCGTTTACCAGCAGCAGTGTACATGAGACCTAAAAATGCTCAAACGTTTTTTAATCAGATATATAAAGATGTAGATCAACTGGATCTTTGCAATCCTGTATCTTGAATTTGGTGCAAGCTTGAAGATCCTTTTGTTGTGCAGTAATGGCGAAGAATGCCTAATGATTAATCCTAGGTATGTATTTTTATTATAAAAAAAGAGCTATAGTGCCACTGCTATCTGACAATGTCAGGTGTGTTGGAAAGTGTGGGGTGTGTAACGATAGGGGGCGCTGTGAATAGTGTAACTTAATAGGTTAAACTAAATCTTGTGCATATACAAAATAAAATGCATAGTGCTAATTTAAATGCTATAACAATTCATGATTAATTAATAATCCAGTGCTGAAATGACAGTGATTCAAATATTTCATCAAAACCAAAGTCCATAAATCTTTTGTGATGCAACTTCAATCCTTACACCATCACCAGTGGCAAACATCATGAAAAACACCCGGTGGATGTGAGTGAAATTCCTACTCACCAGACCAGCGTGACCTCTTTAACTAAAAAGAAGGTCAGATCAGGCTTGTAAAGCCCCATACACACGGTCGGACAATCCGAGGACCAGGTCCGTCGGATCATGTCCGTCGTACTTTGTCCGATGTTGGTGTTGCGTACACACGGTCGGACAAAGTTGTCGAAAAATCCGATCATTCTGAACGTGGTGACGTTTGTTGCCTACGACGGGACTACGTAGAGGCTAGTAGCCAATAGCTTTGGTCTTGTAATGTGATCTGAGCATGCGTGGCACTTTGTCCGTCAGGAATTCGATACACACGATCGGACTTGGTGTGATCGGACCGTGTTGACGGCAAATCTTTCCAGCAGGAGATAAGACTTTGTCCGTCGGAAAAACCGACGAACACTGTCCGATGGTGCATACACACGGTCTGATTTTTCGACAACATTGTCCGATCAGACAGAATCCATGAAAAAGTCCGACCGTGTGTATGGGGCTTTAGAGTGGGTCTGTGGTCTTGCTGGTATATCAGAGGAAATGTGGCTGGAATCTTGCTAATACTCCACCGCAATGACAGTTGAAAAATGAAAAAAACGGACCATAGCGTAATACGGTTTAATTAAAAATAGTTACAAAACATGCGCCAAATGGCCGCTTACATTAGTAAGTGCCTTTCCTCGTAAACTGGAGGTATAGAGCATATATCACCAGGCTAATGGAAGGTATGGCCGTCCCGCTCGCGCTGTGTTGATCGGCGTGTGTTCCACCGCCGTGGTGAGAAAGAAACCGGAAAGTGTGGTCCTCCAATCCCCCATTACCTTTCACCAAATTTTGAAATTACACCTCCTACTTTCCTGCAAATGTGCTTATAAAATCCTTGTTTTTCATTTTATAAATAATGCTTTATGAAGGCCTTCCTTATTCTTTAAGGGGGAGAGAACAAAGGAAGCGCCACCTACATGCAATATTAAGACTGATTTTTAATGGCACAATGTAAAAGAAACACTCACAATAAGTAGATATAGTATGAGCTCATCTGTGTATGTAATCTTGGAGTCTCCTCGGATCCGAAAATGGTCCATGGTGCATGGTGTTGTGGTAGCAGGTCCTCAGCGCATCCTGTGGGCACAGGGGAAGAGCCAGGACCAGTGTGGAGCGCACGGCACATCCGGAAGAGCTGATCACAGGAAGGAGTGGATACTCATGGAAGAGCTGATCACAGGAAGGAGTGGATACTCATGGAAGAGCTGATCACAGGAAGGAGTGGATACTCATGGAAGAGCTGATCACAGGAAGGAGTGGATACTCATGGAAGAGCTGATCACAGGAAGGAGTGGATACTCATGGAAGAGCTGATCACAGGAAGGAGTGGATACTCATGGAAGAGCTGATCACAGGAAGGAACAGCCTGTTAGTATCCACTCCTTCCTGTGATCAGCTCTTCCGGATGTGCCCCCGTGACCCATAACGTCACTTCCGTTGCGCTCCACGCTGGTCCCGGCTCTTCCCCTGTGGCCAAAGGACGTGCTGAGGACCTGCTACCGCAACACCACGCACCAGGGACCATTTCTGGATACGAGGAGACTCCAGGATAGCATACACAGATGAGCTCATACTATATCTACTTCTTGTGAGTTTTTCTTGTACATTGTGCCAATAAAAATCAGTCTTAATCCTGCACTTAGGTGGCGCTTCCTTTGTTCTCTCCCCCATTATTTTCTTGCGTAAAGAGCCAGCTCTCTGAGGACAGCAGCCGCCCTAATCACCTCATCATCACCTGTATCTTTGGACTACCACTATCATACCTATGAACTTATGATCCCCCATCCAATATATATATTGAGTACTAGTGTTTTTACCACTACCACTCTAATTTAATTTATTTTATTGTATATTACACTGTATCCCACGCTGACAGTTATTGTTACTATTGTCTTCCTTATTCTTTGCCTAGGCAGGGATGATGTAGGCCTTCTCCACTTTAAACCTCCAGGGATAAACATCATACATCCCAGAAGGCTGTAGGGCCATTTGTGGCAACATTTTGTAAGATTTCCCACCTACATAGCTAACAAATTCTTGCCATACAATATCTCCTAATGCACATATGCAAGATCTTGCCATCGGTGGTCCACCACACTAAGAAACTAGCTACTGATAACATAAAAATGAAAAAGGTGGTGCGGGATTGTAGAGCATGGAGTAGACATAGCAATGCGACTCAGTATTCTAATCCAAGACAGTAAGTAAGTCAGTTTGGCTGTATAGTAAAATATGGACTTTATTATTCTAGATTTTAAAAACTAGTCTGTGGGGAAAAGAGAGTCTGTTTTGAGTTCTAGCTTCGGTCTATACCCAAATTCACCCACACCTGTTACATAGTTACATAGTAGTAGACATGTGCACAATAGAAAAATTTGTTTAGTTTCGTTTCTTTCGTTTCCGTTGATTCGTAACGATTCGTATTTTCGTAAGTCGTCGGTGTTCGTATTCGGACTCGTTCGTATTTTCGTAAGTCGTCGGTGTTCGTATTCGGACTCGTTCGTATTTTCGTAAGAGTTATTTTTCATTGATTCGTTTTTCCGTTAGTCTAATTTTCGTTTATTCGAAATTCGTATTTTCGTATTTTCGTTATATTTTGTATTCGGACGCATTCGTATTTTCGTAGATTTAGTTACATTCGTACTTTCGTTGGATTGATTTATTCGTACTTTCGTAACATTGTTTTCGTAGATTCGTAATCGGAGCATAATTCATAATTTCATGTAATGTGTATGCTATTACATGTTTAAGAAACAAAGAATTTCTCTCTCACAAGTCAGAACTTAACTCAAAAATCCACCAAAACAGTGCCTCCGACCCAACCACGTTTATCAACTAACAAAAATAAGTAACAAATTTACGAATCCATTCGAAGCACGTTAAGCAGCGCCATTGTAAGAGACACGGAAAATTACGAATCAACAAACAAAACAAAAAAGTTACGAATGTACAAATTTTTTCGTTCATTTTGATTTTCGTTGAATCTTTGTTCGGTATTTTCGTTGTTTCTGTTTTTGTTTTCGGATTTTCATTCATTCGTAGTTTCGTTGTTTCTAATTTAATTATTTCGTATTTTCGTTGTTTTTCATATTCGTTCGTTACGATAATTCGTTAGAATTTTTACTAAATCATTCGTTCATTCGTACGATACGAATGAACGAATATAACGAATTTTGACGAATAACGAATGCGTAACTAAACGAATTGCACATGTCTACATAGTAGGTGAGGTCGAAAAAAGACACAAGTCCATTAAGTCCAACCTGTTGGTGTATCCCTGATACCACTGGCATATCTAACAAGCTCCACTCTTCTTTTTTTTTTTTAGGACCTCTGCTTTTCCTTGAAGCTTCCCTACGTGTTGGTTAATCACAACAAGCTGCTGAAGATAGAAATGATTCAACGTGTTATCAAGTATGGAAAACGAAGGGATGAGTAGGCCACCGGGATGACTTTTTCCCATCAATTATTTCTCATTGAGGAAAAAAAAAAAGTTATTTTTCTGCATCAACTGGTCAGTCTGCCATTGTTGTAGACAGTCGGCTACCTTGTATTTATGGAGTCAGAAAAGAGCTTCATATCTGAGCCGCCAAGAAGGCTCTACTTAGCAGAGTAGATTCATTTCCGTGAGTTATAGTCGCAATTATAGATTTATATGCGGCTGGCTTTAAGGGAGCCTGTGTTTGTCTCCCCAGCAGAGCCTGAGGTTATACTGGGATACGAATGACTTATGGCTAATATCTAGTTAAATTATTACATAGGTACTACATGAGTGATGTGGGGGGGATACCTGTCCCTTAATGCTTGTTTCCATTCTCCCTACCATTTTTAATTATTTAGCACTCTATTACAATGTAAACCCATTAAAACGAGCTGGAGCAAAGTAAGCCAGGTTTATAGAGTTTAGACACATTTCCTTCTGCAGAAGTGGATTATTATTGATTAGTGACAGATAGCCGCTTCAGATAAAAAAAAAATATTGAAGAAAAGCGTGACAGCTTCACAGGAACTTGTTAGGTGCTTAGATCATTTTTTGCCTAATTAAAAAAAAAAAAATCGTTTTGTTGTAAATTCAAATATGAAAATTATGCATAGAAAAAGAAACTCTGTATTTTTCTGAAAGAACATACAGTAACTGCAGCAAAGGGCATTGTATCATTCAATATTAGTAAAGCCCCACCCTGGGGATGTCTTCATTCTTTTAGGCTCCCAGAGTCACTCAACCAGGAAGACTGAACAAATCCAATCAGAGAATGTTATCACAGCACTCTTCATTTATAGTAAATGAATGCCATTTGGTTGGGATCACTATCCCTATAGAATACACTAAGGGGCCCTTTCATAACATAGAGTGGGTATTGCTATTCTCTCTCTGTTATATTGCATTAGGGCTCTTCATACCACGGATTGCATTTTACAGCCCATTCATAAAATGCAGGCTGTGGTATAGAGCCTGCGGTGTCCTATAGAGTTTACGCTGCTTAAAGCTTTCTTAAATCCTGGAGAACTCCATGACTGGCCGATAGCCGGCTATTTGACTATGGCAGGTCAATTTTATTTGCACTCTGTTAATATTTGACTCTAGAAGCTGGGGCATTAACGTGTTACTAAACCCACAACAGTAAAATCAGTCTGTATATGCAGTAAAGCATGTTTGTTATACTCACTGTGGAACCTAAGGGGCTAATCCTCCTCATTGTGTAACAAGGCTGGTTGATTTTGTCTTCTCTGATCCTCCCCTTCTTCCACTGCCCCCAATCCATCTCCTGATAGAACAGAGCCTTTGGGGCAAGCTGCATATGCTCAGTTTGGTTGTTTTTTCCTTGGCAGAGTGCATGTAATCAGCACAGGGCCAATCAACACTGTCCAAATAGAGGGTCAGGGGTCATGCAGCCTCAGTCAGAGGTGAATTAAAACTCCTCCTACAAGCTTTAACCAGACACTGATAGAAGTCACAAGACTTCTATATACTGCTGATGAGAAAATGTATTTAGCAGTTTACATTCACTAAAACTGTTGCATGGCCATGTTCTGTGTACGGTGGGAGACCAGATATAGTGAATGCAGGCTCCTGGGTTTAGTAACACTTTAAGCAAACCTGTAAAGATATTGCTGCACTTTATTGGATAGATTGATAGCAGCGCAGTCATTGGCTCCTGCTGCTGTCAATCAAATCTAATGACACGGGCCCCCGGGGGGCGGGGCTGAGTCCTGCATTCGGCCTCTATGGATGCTGAATGCTGGACTCTGGAGCACGCCCGCACGGCAGCCCCCTCGGGAGAGCGTCTCAACTAGGGGGTTATCTAATGTGGGGAGGAGCCGCAAGAGCCACGAGGGACCCCAGAAATGGATGTGGATGGGGCTACTGAGCTGCACAGTGGAGGTAAGTAATGACATATAATGTTTGTTATTTTAAAAATGTTTTAAAAAATACTTTAGTATCACTTTACATTTTTATTCTCTGCCTTTGCAATATAACAAATACAGCTGAGTAAAACATGCAAAATGAAGAACCCCATTACAAACCAATGAGACTTCAGATTATCAGACCTAGGCTGCTGAAAAATGAATTTTGTTTGGCCGTTGAGGACCAGTGCACTTTGTACATTGTCCTTTTCATCACTGAATAAACACGTGTGATGCAGGCTTGCAAATGAAAGTACGCTTTTATTCTTACGCGACTCGCTGTTTTGCGTCTCGTCTTTGTGTCGGTTTCATCGCACGCTGCGAGAAGAGTTTGCAGGGAAGACAAACACCAGACAGCTTCATTTTCAAAACAATAAAATGGATCCTGTTATCCTTTAATGCTACCCTAATACTTTACTAAAAGTTTACTAACAAGTCCTTAGGGGGCCGTCTGTCAATAACAGGCCGATAAAATCGATACGGACAAAGAAGGGTCTGTGTTCTCATAAAGAAACTTCCTTTTTATCTAAAGCAGCTGTTTTCTGTGTCATGTCCAAGCAGGGACAGATCCTCAGACATGCCTGAGCCTTTACAGCAATCTTACGACCTGAGTGCTATGCTGGGGGGAGATCGGTCAATACTGATTGATCAATACTCAGGCTATTTATTGCAGCAACCATCTAGAACTATTGTTTCTGGTCTTTTCCTGAGGGCCTGGGAGCTGGATCAGTCATCGTTTTACTGAATAAATTAAAAGATTTCTTCGGATGTCAGCCAAGTGAATGCTAACGAATGACAGCAACTGCTTGTTAAAGTGAACCTGTCGCTTTCTCTTTATCTCTTCTGCTACTATTTCTCAGCTCTTTTGCTGCTAATATTTACCTTCACCCACTTATAAATAATACCCTAGTAGATTGTAAGCTCTTCTGAGCAGGGCCCTCTTAATCCTCTTGTATTTTATTGTATTATAACTGTATTGTCTCCCTTTGATATTGTAAAGCGCTGCGCAAACTGTTGGCGTTATATAAATCCTGTAATAAATAATAAATAAATAAGCGATGTTGCGCAAACTCACTTGTGCATAGTGTAAAACATAAATCTCAATTGATACAAATAAAAATATATAACAGTTCATCAATTATAAAATGCATATATCAGACAATAAAGTGCATAATATTAGTGCAGTCCATAGACAAATAAATATGTGATGGTAAATGTGTATTGGTTCAATTTTCCTAGGGTGACATCTACTTTCCTCTGACAAAGTCACGTGACGCAATGCGTAGGGTATCCCGGAACGGAAGTGATGTAGGAGACCCTCATGCTGGAGTTATATTTGATACACCAAGACATGTCTTATTCAAAATTGATGTAAGAGTTACTAATTTTAAATAAATTCACTGATTTTAAATACTAATCCATGGGAGATTGTTTTATCTCACCCTCACCGTTGGAAAATTGAATTAATACACGTTTACCATCACATATTTATTTGTTGAATAATAGTGCAGTCCATAGACAAATAAATATGTGATGGTAAATGTGTATTGGTTCAATTTTCCAAGGGTGACATCCACTTTCCTCTGACGAAGTCACGTGACGTAATGCGTAGGGTATCCCGGAACGGAGGTGATGTAGGAGACCCACGTGCTGAAGTTATATTTGATACACCAAGACATGTCTTATTCAAAATTGATGTAAGAGTTACTAATTTTAAATAAATTCACTGATTTTAAATACTAATCCATGGGAGATTATTTTATCTCACCCTCACCGTTGGAAAATTGAATTAATACACGTTTACCATCACATTTATTTGTCTAATTTGTTCTTTTTTCTAAAAGCAGCAAACTGCATGTATAAACGAGCTTATATAAAATGGTGTGCTTCCCCCTACTTGTGACACCAATGTGTTCACAGAACTCTCACCTCCTTTTGTAATCAATAGCGCCTTTTGATTACACTAACATCCTTTTGGGTGATGATCCACTGATCTGAGTCTGGATCTGTCAGATATGCCCAGGTGATGTGTGGTAATGGCCCTTTAAGGCTCCTTCCGCCGCGCTTATGCGTATGTTAGGGTGAGATAAAACAATCTCCCATGGATTAGTATTTTAAATCAGCAAATTTATTTAAAATTAGTAAGCCCCCGTACACACGGTCGGACATTCCGATCACCAAATCCGTCAGATATTTTCCGACTGATTTTTTCCGAAACTGGTGTTGCCCACACAGGGTCGGACAAATATGTCGGAAAATCCGATCAATCCAAACGAGGTGGCGTACAACACGTACGACGGGATTACGTAGAGGCCAGTAGCCAATAGCTTTTGTCTACAAATTTCTTCTGAGCATGCGTGGCACTTTGACCGTCGGACTAGGCTACACACGATCGGAATTGACGCGATCGGACCATGTTGTCGGAAAATTTGAGATACAGGAAAAAGCCTGCTACGGCCCACACACAATCAGATTTTCCGGCAACCTAATCCGATCTGACTTTTTCCATCAGAATATCCGACAGTGTGTACGGGGCAATACCCTTACATCAATTTTGAATAAGAAATGTCTTGGTGTATCAAATATAACTCCAGCACAAGGGTCTCCTACATCACTTCCATTCCGGGATACTCTACGCGTTACGTCACGTGACTTCTTCAGGGAAGGGTGGATGTCAACCTTGGAAAATTGAACTAATACACATTTACCATCACATCTTTATTTGTCAATGCACTGTACTATTATTATGCACTTTATTGTCTGATATATGCACTTTATGATTGATGAACTGTTATATATTTTTATTTGTATCAAGTGAGATTTATGTTTTACACTATACACAAGTGAGTTTTCGCAACCTCGCTTATATTTATAAGTGTTTGTACTAGTGTGAAACACAGTGGGTGTTTGCAGCAAATTTAGGCCACTGCCATACTCACACACACCAGGCACTTTATTATTTTATTGACGTAGCACAGAGGTACACCATTGTTTCATTTTCATGTTTCCTTCCCCCACTTATAAATATAAGCGATGTTGCACAAACTCACTTGTGAATAGTGTAAAACATAAATCTCAATTGATACAAATAAAAATATATAACAGTTCATCAAATAAAAAGTGCATATATCAGACAATTAAGTGCATAATAATAGTACAGTTCATACACAAATAAATATGTGATGGTAAATGTGTATTAGTTCAATTTTCCAACGGTGACCTCCACTTTCTTCGAAAAGCAGCAAACTGAGTGTATAAATGAGCTTAAATAAAATGGTGTGCTTCCACCTCCTTGTGACACCAATGTGTTCAAAGAACTCTCACCTACTTTTGTAATCGATTGCGCCTTTTGATTACACTAACATCCTTTTGGGTGATGATCCACCGATCTGAGTTTGGATCTGTCAGATATTGCCAGATGATGTGTGGTAATGGTGCCTTTAAGGCTCCTTCTGTCACGCTTATCCATATGTTAGGGTGAGATAAAATAATCTCCCATGGATTAGTATTTAAAATCAGCAAATTTATTTAAAATTTGTAACTCTTACATCAATTTTGAATAAGAAATGTCTTGGTGTATCAAATATAACTCCAGCACAAGGGTCTCCTACATCACTTCCGTTCCGGGATACACTACGCATTACGTCACGTGACTTCATCAGGGAAGGTGAATGTCAACTGGATTGAACTAATACACATTTACCATCACATCTTTATTTGTCAATGCACTGCACTATTATTATACACTTTATTGTCTGATATATGCACTTTAGAATTGATGAACTGTTATATATTTTTATTTGTATCAATTGAGAATTATGTGTTACACTATACACAAGTGAGTTTGCGCAACATCGCTTATATTTAGAAGTCTGTTTTACTAGAGTGAAACACAGTGGGTGTTTGCAGCAAATTTAGGCCACTGCCATACTCACGCACACCAGTCACTTTATTATTTTATTGAGGTAGTGCTGAGGTACACCATTGTCTCATTTGCACTGTACCTTCCCCCACTACCATGTTCTCCTACCAAAGCCCTATGTTCAAAACCCTGATTAAGTTAAGTGCCACAGGGAGTTTACAAAGGGCTAATAACCTTCCTCCTCAGCCTATGGACAGTGGTAGGGCCTGGCAATTGGTTACTCAGGCACTGTGCACTGCATCATGAGAGGAAAGGGAGAAGATAACATGTACCAGGTAGTTTACAGGGTTCCGGCTGATGAAGGTAAGTAGCAAAGCACATGGGCTATAAAGAGTAAGTTCAGTATCACATGGGGCTTACATAGGGCTAACAACCTTCCTTCTGACCCTATGGGCAGTGATGGGGACTGGCAATTGACTAATCAGTTTCTGTGCACTGTATCATGGGAGGAAAGGAAGAAGATAACATGTTTCCCGATATCCAAAATACCAGATATTCCACAGGGTTTCAGCTTTCAGCTGGTGAAGGTAACATCTGAAACACCAGTTCAACCCTACCATATTCTATAGCACATATAGCATTTCATGTCAACTCTCCTGCACTTGCGCACCCCCTCTTCTCTGCCCCTACCTTCTCTCAGCAGTTGGCAGCAGAGAGGAGGACAGAACTCCTCCTACAGATCCTGTGACTCTCTTTGCAGCCGCAGCACCCCCTCGTCTCCACCGCCATTGGTCTCAGCATTTAGCAGACTCTGGTAGCTGACTCCAGCCCTGCTCTGGCCCTCATCTAGACCCTGCACTTTCTGCCTCCCAGCTCTGCCCCAGCTTCTTCCCAGGAGCAGTGCTAGGTAAGAGGGTGCACTGCAATATAAGGGAGGGTGGAGGACTCTTGACTTCTGATGTAAGGGGGGGGGGGGGGTTGGGTGCTCTGAACATATGCCTGTCTGAGCAGTCTCCAAAAAAGTGTCTTGTGAATGATACCAGTGGTGTGTGACCCTCCTTTTCAGACAGACTTACATGATCTGATACAGATCTGGTACAGGAGTAGGATTGGGTCTACACCTGCCCTTCACAGCTTAAGCCTTAAGCTCTTACTAAAACCAGTAATGATTGAATGCAGAGGCAATTATTTAATATGAAAGTAGATACAGTTACACAATCTTTCAGATAAAATTGATCATTTGAGGGCAACCATAATGCTGATTCGGTCCACAATGAAATTGAGTTTGACACCCCTGTTCTATAGTGGAATTTATCCAACTGATGCCTATTTTACATAATCATGTCCCAGTACATACTTCCCTAGGTTCATGGACAACTAAATTACCCCAATTTATGGTTACCTGTAACCTCTGCAGTGCATCAAGGGCACCAACAAACCTCCCTGGACCTATGGTCATCCATATTATCCATTGTGCTCTATCAGACTTATGACCACTTTTACCAACCAACACTGGCACTATCTTCATTAGCCCAAGCTAGCCCCTGGACTCATGGCATGCAACATTTTTTCCATTAGAATTAATGGTCATCTTAAGGAGCCACAAACTACCTCTGCCCTAGATCCATTACCAAGTGAAGCACAATCCAACCACGCAATGATTACACATGTACTAAAGAACCCTCTTTTGTCTGTAACTCACATCACCCCTAAATCCTACTCCCAGCACTGACAAGCACCTGTAAACCACACCACACTCTAACCGGTGAACACACTTAATAGAGACAATTTAGACAAGAGCCGAATAACTTACCAGCATGTCTTCAGAGTGTTGGAGAATACGTATGCAAGCACACAAAGAACACACAAACTCAATGCAGGTAGTTTCCAGGCAGGGATTCAAACTGAGGACCCCACTGCTGCAAGGCAGACGTGCTAACCACTTAGCCACATTGCTGTCTTAAGTTCTTACATTTAAGTGCTATTACTTTACCCCTTCCCGCCGATGTAACACATACAGTATATGTGGCCTCACGAAAGTGTGCTTTTTCCGTTGGGCCGCATGTATGCGTATCTCCCACACAGCGCACTCCCAGCACAGAAACCAGGGTCTCACTGAAAGCCCCATACTAAGGATCGGGACCCGGATCTCCCAATTCGGGGTCACCTAATCGCGGTGGTAGCCTCTGATCAGTCACTGTGAAGCCCACCCTGTGTTTCTCTCTCTGTGAATTGAGAGGAAAGATACAATGTATCTTTCTCTTTCCTTGCAGAGAGGGAAAAAAATGTGTGTGCAAGAAAAAAAGAAAAAAAAATAAAAAAAAAAATAAAGAAAAAAATACCTAGATCAAGGTTTGATCTAGGTTATTGTCAGGGTTAGTGTTTGGGTCAAAGGTCAAGGTCAGGATCAGTATATACTTTTTTTAATTAGCATAAGTGTCAGTTAGTGTCAGCTACAGTGTGATTTAGATAAATTTAGACAAAAAAATTTAGACAAAAAAAAAGTAGAAGCAAAATGCGCACTATTGCATCTGGGCTATACTACAAGTACAACCAACAAATAACATACACATATGTGGTATCGCTGCGATCATTAGGAGCAGCAGAATTTATTTTGGGTTGTTCTTTGGTGGTAGGTTATGGTAGTAACAAGAACTATACAGATAAATTTAAAAAAAGTTTTTTTTTTTTTTACTATTTTGGGCCAGTTTTTCTCTGATAATAATAAAAAAAAATCTGGAAATATCTATAACCCTTTACTACCAAATAAAAAGCCCAATTTGTCCTGAAAAACAAGGTGTATAATCCACCTGGATGCACAAAGTAGTTGTGATGATATGAACAGTTTTGCCAACACATGTCAAAGCTGCAAAATTGTGCTTAGTGATTTAGATTTGTTTTACCCTTAGACGTGAAGGGGTTAAATTCCGTAAACCGAGGGACACCAATCAGGGAATTGAAAGCAGAAGAGTATAAAATTGCTTCCGGCTTATAACTTTTCGCAAACCAATCAATATATGCCTATAGCGATTTTTTTAAACCAAAAATATGTAGAAGAATACATATTGGCCTAAACTGATGAAGAAATTTGTTTTTATTTGTTTATTTGGATATTTATTATAGCAAAAATTAAAAAAAATATTTTTTTTTTCAAATTTGTCGGGTATTTTTGTTTATAGCGCAAAAATAAAAACCGCACAGGTGATTAAATACCACCAAAAGAAAGCTCTATTTGTGGGGAAAAAAAGGACATCAATTTTGTTTGGGTACAACGTCGCATGACCGCGCAATTGTTAATGTTAAAGCGGCGTAGTGCAGTATCACAAAAAAACGGCCTGGCCGTTAAGGAGGGAAATCTTCGGGGGCTGAAGTGGTTAAATTAAGTATTTCACTGTATTAGATATGCCCTAGACAAAATGAGCATTATATCCTGCATTTGCTGGGAAGAAGGTGGAAGCTTTGAGGGCTCATTCAAACCATGTCTGTTGAGCTGCATTGATCTGCGCAGTTGTGCTCTATGTGTCCTATTCACACCATACATGCTCGCATTGGGTATAAATGCAGCATGTCTGTATTCTAAGCCCCCGTACACACGGTCGGAAATTCCGACCACAAAATCCGT
Organism: Lithobates sylvaticus; assembly: GCA_028564925.1. Classification (NCBI taxonomy): domain Eukaryota; kingdom Metazoa; phylum Chordata; class Amphibia; order Anura; family Ranidae; genus Lithobates; species Lithobates sylvaticus. The sequence goes on from CM053031.1 coordinate 41,912,326, forward strand.
CTTATTTTTTCCGACGGATTTTGTCCGACACTGGTGTTGCATACACACGGTCAGACAAAGTTGTCGGAAAATCTGATCATTCTGAACGTGGTGACGTTTGCGTACGACGGAACTACGTAGAGGCTAGTAACCAATAGCTTTGGTCTCGTCATTTGATCTGAGCATGCGTGGCACTTTGTCGGATTTCTCTACACACGATCGGAAAAAGTCCGATTAGGATTTTGTTGTCGGAAAATTTGAGAGCAGGATCTCCAATTTTTTCCGTTGGAAATTCCGACAAAAAAAGTCTGATGGAGCCCACACACGGGCGGATTTTCCGACAACATGGTCCGATCGGACATTTTCCGTCGGAATTTCCGACCGTGTGTACGGGGCATTACACAACAAAACTCACCACACTGCTGCATTGTAATGTGCTGCCCTGGAAATAGTTGCATGAAGTTCCATTGGATGGTACTTCAATAAGGCATATCTCCCAACTGTCCCTGATTTCGATGACAATAGATTGAAAGACTCTGGACGGCCGCCCTCTACAAAATAAATTTCAATGCCTTTTATTTGTGAATCAAAATCACACAAATGTGGGTCACAGCAAAGCAAAAATCGCTAACGCGTGTCCCTGATTTCGAGGGACGGTCCCTGATTTGGAACAATGTCCCTCTGTCCCTCATTCCTCCTCATTTGTCCCTCATTTTGGTCTGATCTATATAGATGTATATAAAATGCACTTTTTATCTATCAAAAAGTGTTTCCCAGTGCTAAGCCTTTCATCTGATTTCTAAATTGCTGCATTTGTAGATTCCAAAGGCCAATATAAAGGAATAGTAGTGTTAAAAAAAACACTTGTGTGTTTAAAGCAGTGTTTCACCTAAAAAAAAAAATTTTTGGGAAAGTCAGCAGCTAAAAAAAAAAGTAGCTGCTGACTTTTAATAAGTACACTTACCCTCCCAGGGCGCCCGCGATGTCGGTCGTGGAGGCCGAGATGTCCCTCTGCGATCCCGTTCCAGCGCCGCCATCCTCAGTAAGGGAAACGGGCAGCGAGCGCTGCCCGTTTCCTACTGCGCATGCGCGAGTCGGGGCACGGCCTACTGCGAATGCGCAAGTCGAATTTGTGAATGGGGAACGCGATGTGTTGTGGGACATAGTTCCCATAACACATCGCGCCCCATTCACTAGAAGGCGGCGCTCGGAGCAGAAGAGAGAACAGCACCGCGGAACATGAAGAGGCAGATTAGGACGATATGCCTAGCAACAGCCATTTCTGGTAAGTAAAAAAAAATTTATTTTTTTAATTTTTATTAACATTTTTTTAAAGTTTTTCTTTTTCAGGGTGGCCCTCCACTTTAACCAATCTTATTTTTTTTTGTACAATTCTCCTTTAAGGGGGTGTGGCAAGGGGTGTGTACCGCATACTTTTGCTGATAGGTGTCCCTCATTCGCATCACAGAAAGTTGGGAGGTATGAATAAGGTAAAAAAAAGAAATGAAAGTAAAAGGAAATAATATGATGCATTGTAAGAAAGTTTTGCACTGCCCCTGCACAACGTACATCAGCGCGCTCTTGTTTGCGTGCGGATTGATGTGAAAAAGCCCAGCCAGCCTGCAATTGGACTTGAAGATGCTCTTGTTACCTGTATTGGTTCTTTAATGTTGTAACATTTAACGTTTTTAAAAAAAAAGGACTTTTAATTGTCGTTAAACAGTGTAAAAGGTTCTCCCTAAACACAAAAAAAACTGAAAGTTCTGAAATGCACCATCAGGCGAGCTTATTACGGGATAGCGATGCTATTTTTTTTCAGTTATGTGCCTTGGGTCTCGTCAGTCCATGTAAACTGGGTTTGTGATACATTTATCAAAGCTGTGCATGACTTATCAAGCATGCAATCATTTCATTAAGTAATGCCACTGGGTAGCTGGCAGTGATACTGCGTATCCAAAAGGTTCAACCAGGCCTCTCAGTTGTAGCAAATAATGTCATCCTGTGCACGATTGCTTTGTGATGACTGCAGACAGCATCTCTTGTCTACAGAATTTTTAGCTGGGTAATTAAAAGACAGCCCAGACGTAAAATGAACCATATGGTACATAATATCCGGCCACGCGCGTTATAAAGAAATAATAACGTAATATAGATATACATGAAATAGGTTATCTCCAGCCATTGCTGCAGGTGCAGTATCATTCTGAGTTTCCACTTATGTTTTTAAGGAGTCAATCCACCTGAAATTGATATTTCAGTTTTTTGGTGGTTGATGGAGAATTAAACCACCCAATATTTTCTTATATTTCTTGACCACAGTGTAGCCTAGATAATACCCCCTAGGCTGATACAGCCCTATACTCCCCCTTACTTACCCCTGAATAAGAGACCACACCATTCTTATGGAGTAAATGGCCACAACAGCCTTTTATTAAACCAACCAAAATAAACTCCAAATTAACTCAAAATATAAATAACATAGTAATAACATATAACACATATGAACAATCTGTTACACCCTCTTTATTGGTCAGTGACGGAGCTAAGTACTATTACCGTATATATATAATTATCTAAATATATATATAACCACCAGGGGCCTACCAAAACCACCTAGGCCTCCATATGTACCGCCCGGAGACAAACACCTTTCCCGCAGTGCAACAACCAGTAATTGTCAAAGAATTTAATGTACTACACCGGAGGGGCCATCTACTGATGAGCCCCCCACACACTTACCACCTCCATAATTGCTACCGTCACTGAACAACAAACAAACACCGCCAACCCCCCACTTTCATGACGACCCACTGCCTTCGATCCTGAAACGACAACATAAACATTAACCCCTCCAAAACCATCACATAACATTAGGGAGGATGGGTTCGAAAAACTGCCTCCTCGTGTTCTACTTCCTTCCGACTGTCCACCTTAGACTCCGCCCCCTTTATATACGGCCGCTCCCCCACAAACTTCCTGGCCTGCCCATGCACTTGTGTCCATTTCTGTTCCGGTCTCTCTGGAGGATATTATTGGTGAGATCTCTGGTTTTTAGCTCTGCGTTTACTCTGGCAGGTATAATGGGCTTCCACTCTCCTGCAGGTCCTTTGGGCAGGGGTGGGGCCAGATTATTGTCCTTCTCAAGGGGTGGGGGCAGTGGCAGGGGGGCCAGGCATAGGGTGGCCGGCGCCGGGGGGCGGGGCAGACTAGGCGCTGGGGCAGGCCGGGTGGGGGGGGGGGGTTTTTAGCGGCACGGTTAGGCGGCGGCGGGGGGGGCCAGGGGCGGGGGGGGCGGGGCGGGGGGGCGGCCGCGCGGGGCGGCAGAGCGGGGGGCCCGGCGGGGGGGGGGGGCCCGGCGGGGGGGGGGGCCGTGGGGCGGGGGGGGGGGCGGGGGGAGGCACGGGGCGGGGCGGCAACCCGGGCGCGGGGGCGGCGGCGGGGGCGGGGGGGCAGGGCTTCCTGGCCGGGGGGCGCGGGGGCCGGCCAGGCGGGGGCCTGCCTGGCCACACCCCCCTACATGATGCCAAGTGTGTCACTAGACACACTGTCATGTCCGGCCCTCCCCTAACATTGCCCTGCGGTCCATTCTCGTTCCGGTCCTCTCTGGAGGATATTATTGGTGAGATCTCTGCACTGAGTTTTTAGCTCTGCGTTACTCCTGCAGGTATAATGAAAGGCTTCCACTCTCCCTGCAGGATTTTTCATTTGTTTTATATTATAGAGCAGGGGTCTCCAAACTTTCTAAACAAAGGGCCAGTTTATTGTCCTTCAGACTTTAGGGGGGGGGGGGGGGCAGACTGTGGCCACCAGGAGTGGAAATTTTCCTGGCAAAAGTGGGAGTAAACATCACAACATTTGGTATAAGGTGGCGGAGTAGTGCCCCATTGTTGGTATCATTGGGAGGAATAGTTCCCCATTGTTGGTGCCAATGGGAGAAATTGTGCCCCATTGTTAATGTAAGTTTACAGAATAGTGTCTCGTATCAGTGGGAGAATAGTGTCTCGTATCAGTGGGAGAATAGTGTCTCGTATCAGTGGGAGAATAGTGTCTCGTATCAGTGGGAGAATAGTGTCTCGTATCAGTGGGAGAATAGTGTCTCGTATCAGTGGGAGAATAGTGTCTCGTATCAGTGGGAGAATAGTGTCTCGTATCAGTGGGAGAATAGTGTCTCGTATCAGTGGGAGAATAGTGTCTCGTATCAGTGGGAGAATAGTGTCTCGTTTCAGTGAGAGAATAGTGTCTCGTATCAGTGGGAGAATAGTGTCTCGTATCAGTGGGAGAATAGTGTCTCGTATCAGTGGGAGAATAGTGTCTCGTATCAGTGGGAGAATAGTGTCTCGTTTCAGTGGGAGAATAGTGTCTCGTATCAGTGGGAGAATAGTGTCTCGTATCAGTGGGAGAATAGTGTCTCGTATCAGTGGGAGAATAGTGTCTCGTTTCAGTGGGAGAATAGTGTCTCGTATCAGTGGGAGAATAGTGTCTCGTATCAGTGGGAGAATAGTGTCTCGTATCAGTGGGAGAATAGTGTCTCGTATCAGTGGGAGAATAGTGTCTCGTATCAGTGGGAGAATAGTGTCTCGTTTCAGTGGGAGAATAGTGTCTCGTATCAGTGGGAGAATAGTGTCTCGTATCAGTGGGAGAATAGTGTCTCGTATCAGTGGGAGAATAGTGTCTCGTATCAGTGGGAGAATAGTGTCTCGTATCAGTGGGAGAATAGTGTCTCGTATCAGTGGGAGAATAGTGTCTCGTTTCAGTGGGAGAATAGTGTCTCGTTTCAGTGGGAGAAAAGTGTTTCGTATCAGTGGGAGAATAGTGTCTCGTTTCAGTGGGAGAATAGTGTCTCGTATCAGTGGGAGGAATAGTGTCTCGTATAAGTGGGAGAATAGTGTCTCGTATCAGTGGGAGAATAGTGTCTCGTATCAGTGGGAGAATAGTGTCTCGTATCAGTGGGAGAATAGTGTCTCGTTTCAGTGGGAGAATAGTGTCTCGTTTCAGTGGGAGAATAGTGTCTCGTTTCAGTGGGAGAATAGTGTCTCGTATCAGTGGGAGAATAGTGTCTCGTATCAGTGGGAGAATAGTGTCTCGTATCAGTGGGAGAATAGTGTCTCGTATCAGTGGGAGAATAGTGTCTCGTATCAGTGGGAGAATAGTGTCCCGTATCAGTGGGAGAATAGTGTCTCGTATCAGTGGGAGAATAGTGTCTCGTATCAGTGGGAGAATAGTGTCTCGTATCAGTGGGAGAATAGTGTCTCGTATCAGTGGGAGAATAGTGTCTCGTATCAGTGGGAGAATAGTGTCTCGTATCAGTGGGAGAATAGTGTCTCGTATCAGTGGGAGAATAGTGTCTCGTTTCAGTGGGAAAATAGTGTCCCGTATCAGTGGGAGAATAGTGTCTCGTAACAGTGGGAGAATAGTGTCTCATTTCAATGGGAGAATAGTGTCTCGTATCAGTGGGAGAATAGTGTCTCATTTCAATGGGAGAATAGTGTCTCGTATCAGTGGGAGAATAGTGTCTCGTTTCAGTGGGAAAATAGTGTCTCGTATCAGTGGGAGAATAGTGTCTCGTATCAGTGGGAGAATAGTGCTTCAAGGGCCAGAATGAAGCAAGCAAAAGGCCGCATCCAGTCCTCGAGCCGCAGTTTGGATACCACTGTTATAAAGGATTCAACAAGAGGAGCTGAACAATGCAAAGGTGGACAGGAACAGCGTTCAAGCAGATGAAACCGCCGTTTGTTTTTTGTTTTGTTTTTCATACCTGCAAAGCAAAGTTATAATGTGCTAGTATGCATCGTATACCAGCACATTATGTAAAACTTACCTAAAAACAAAGCCCTCCAGCGGCACGCTGTCACCACTGACAGGGCTTCCATCTTCACCAAGTCTTTCTTCCGGGTTGGTGGGCTCCAGTGCTTTGATTGGACAAGCTGCGATGATGTCACTTCCACGCATGTGCGGGAGCAGCTATTCATGGCACAGGGTTCTGAAGGAACAGTGCGGTATGCCGTTACCTTAGAGTCCATGCGCCAGTGACATTGCCAACTGATTCACAAGTAAATATCTCCTAAATACTGCATATTTACTGTACCTATAAGTAAGCCTTATTATAGGCTTACCTATAGGTAAAAATCATCCATGGGGGTTTACTCCCAATTTAGGAGTTAGGGAGGGAGATCTCACTGATGGGGTTTCTGAGACAACTATGTAGCCCGGTCTACAGCACTGTCAGGACTGCAGCCATACAGACTGGGCTGTCAATGTTGATGCCAAAGTTGCCAGCACTGAAGATTTTGTCCCTCTCCCTGACTGGCAGTGAACATAGGAGCGGCCATGTCACTCACTGGAGTCAGACTCAGAGTACAGTAGCTATAGCAGAAGAGAGGCTTCCACCAACCAGCAGGATAGGTATACAAGCAGGTCACCCTGGTGGATGACGTTGACTCACCCAAGGTCTAAGTACTAACCAGTGTTCAACAGAGCTCCTGATGGTGGAGATGGGTTTTGCAGCATGTTAGTACCAGGTCATGGTCCTCGGGATCCCCCCAACAGGAGGTGAGCAAGCCGGGGGCCAGTAGCAGATATAGCAGGTAGGGATCAAGCAGAAGTGTAGTCAAGGAACAGGCCAAAGGTCATTGGGATTTTCCCTGGATCAACTATACCTATAAATGTCAATACCCAGTTATATTATGTACAGTTAGAAAAGAATCCAGGCCTTTTTTAAAGCAATCTACTGAGATGGCCAGAACCACCTCTGGAGGGAGTCTATTCCACATTTTCACAGCTCTTACTGTGAAGACACCTTTTTGTATTTCCTCCAGATGTAGAGTGCCCCCTTGTCCTCTGTGATAACTCAACTTCACTATATGGACCACTTATGTATTTATACATGTTGAATATATCCCCCCCTTAATCTCATCTTCTCAAGAGAGAATAAATTCAGTCCCTCTAATCTTTCCTCATAGCTGACAGTGACAGTGTATAGTATTAGCACTGATCACTGTATTAGTGTCACTGGTGATGTCAGTGGCAGTTAGTTAGTGTCAGATTGGCCACTTCACTATCGCAGTCCCATTACAGGTCACTGATCACCACCATTAGTAGTATAAAAACAAAAAATAATCCTGTATATATACCATAGTTTGTAGACGCTATAACTTTCAAGCAAACCAATCATTATACACTTATTGGGGTTGTTTTTACCAAAGACATGTAGTAGAATACATTTTGGTCTAAATTTATGAAGACATTTTTTTATTTTTATTTTTTATTTTATTAGATATGTTTTATAACAGTAAAAAATATTGTTTTTTTTTCTGGTCTTTTTCCATTCATTTAATAAAAAAAAAAAGAACCTAATAGTGATCAATAGACATGTGCACAACAAAAAAATTTGTTTATTTTCATTTCGTTTTTTTCGTTTCCGAAAAAAATTTGTTTATTTTCGTTTCGTTTTTTTCATTTCCGTTGATTCGTAACGATTCGTACATTCGTAAGTCGTCGTTGTTCGTAACAATTCGTACATTCGTAAGTCGTCGGTGTTCGGATTCGTAATGATTCGTACATTCGTAAGAGTTATTTTTCGTGGATTCGTTTTTTCTTTAGTTTAATTTTCGGACGCATTCGTATTTATTCGTACATTTGTAACATTCGTAGATTCGTAATCAGAGAATAATTCATAATTTTATGTAATGTGTATGCTATTATTACATTTTAATAATTTACGAATCGAAAAAAAAGTTACGAATCGAAAAAAATAGTTACGAATGTACGAATTTTTTTGTTCAATCCATTCGAAGCACGTTAAGCAACGCCATTGTAAGAGACACGGAAAAAAAAAAAGAAGCGAAAAAAAAAAAAAAAAAGTTACGAATCGAAAAAAAAAAAAGTTACAAATCGAAAAAAAAGTTACGAATCGAAAAAAAAAAGTTACAAATCGAAAAAAAAAGTTACGAATGTACGATTTTTTTTGTTCAATCCATTCAAAGCACGTTAAGCAGCACCATTGTAAGGGACACGAAAAATTACCAATTCAACAAAAAAAAAAAAAAAAAAAGTACGAATGTACGAATTTTTTCGTTCGTTTTTCGGATTTTCTTCATTAGTACATTCGTTGTTTCTAATTAGTTTTTTTTGGGATTTTCGTTGTTTTTCGGATTCATTCGATTAGAATGATTCATTAATCGGATTCGTACGATTAGAACGATTCGTTATTCGGATTCGTACTATTCGTTCATTCGTACGAAAACGAACGAACGAAAATAACGAAAAAAAAAAAAAACTAAAAACGAAAAAAAAATAAACGAATTGCACATGTCTAGTGATCAAATACCACCAAAAGAAACCTCTATTTGTGTGGAAAAAAATATACAAAAGTAGCAGTAGTGGCCCGGTCATGAAGGGGGTAAAATCTTCTGGCGCTGAGGTGGTTAACGACCCCGGTGTCTCAACGCAAAAGGGCTAACCACTGAGCCATTTGATCATTTTTGCAACCAAATGCTGTTAAATGCTAACCCAAAGCTGAAGGATCCAAGCAGATTTCAAATTCATTACTTCAAGAACATGTTATAAATAGAAGGGAAGTTCTACCCGCTACGAACAAACTCACAGGCACTTCTTTCACCCACTTTTAAGACGCTTTTTTACCTGAGCCCCCGTAACGAATCGTTTTCTACAGTGCCACAGAACATGGTGGTGCTATAAATACATGCGACAATGACAGCGTAGACATTCATTGCTCAATGACGGGATATAAGCCGTTTCCATGCAAACCATTTAAATGAAGGGCTCTCATTATTATCGTATCCTTAACATTGTCTGTAACAAACGTGTGAAGAGCAATCTTCTAAAACCCGTAACAAGGTCACAACACAACGGTGCACCTCACCCTGCGACGGAAATACTCCACTCTATTAGAGCATCCTTCGCTCCATAAAACCGGCACATAAACCCCGTAAACAAGTCTGCAACTGATGATTGAAGAAAGGAAGAAAGTGTTTTGTTCGTTGCCGTTCAATATAAATGATTTCACTGACATCTACGGTGAGCAGACACAAGCATTCAGGATATGATGAGATGAGCCTTAAGGAGCCAACAAAAACCTTTGTTACAATAGATGTAAACCCAATCACTAACATATCACAAAACCTATAAAATGTTAAAGTAATGTAAAAAAGTAATTTCCAGTATATATTTTTAAAGCTGAACTCTAGTTATGATCTTTCTTGCATACTTACATTGGTCCAGCTTGGGACAATGTCGGTGCTACTACAATGACGGCCACCATCTTCTCGATCCTGTTCAGTGAGGCTGCCCCACTGCACATTGACCACAGAGTTTGGGACAATGTCAGTGCTAATACAATGATGGCTGCCATCTTCCCAATCCTGTTCAGTGAGGCTGCCCCACTGCACATTGACCACAGAGCTTGGGACAATGTCGATGCTACTACAACGGCAGCCGCCATCTTCCCAGTCCTGTTCTGTGCGGCTGCCCACTGCACATTGACCACAGAGCTTGGGACAATGTCACTGATACTACAACGGCAGCCGCCATCTTCTCAATCCTGTTCCATGTGGCTGCCCCACTGCACATTGACCACAGAGCTTGGGACAATGTCAGTGCTACTACAACGGCAGCTGCCATCTTCCCACTCCTTTTTCGCACGGCTGCTCCACTGCACATTGACCACAGAACTTGGGACAATGTCAATGCTACTACAACGGAAGCCGCCATCTTCCCAGTCCTGTTTCGCATGGCTGCCCCACTGCACATTGACCACAGAGCTTGGGACAATGTCGATGCTACTACAACGGAAGCCGACATCTTCTCAGTCCTGTTTCGCTTGGCTGCCCCACTGCACATTGACCACAGAGCTTGGGACAATGTCGGTGCTACTACAACGGCAGCCACCATCTTCCCAGTCCTTTTTCACACGGCTGCTCCACTGCACATTGACCACAGAGCTTGGGACAATGTCAGTGCTACTACAACGGAAGCCGCCATCTTCTCAGTCCTGTTTCGCGTGGCTGCCCCACTGCACATTGACCACAGAGCTTGGGACAATGTCGATGCTACTACAACGGCAGCCCCCATCTTCCCAGTCCTGTTCCGTGCGGATGCCCACTGCACATTGACCAGAGAGGGTCGCTCTCTCTCTCTGTACTGCTGCCATTCACAGAACACCATATTTTTTTCAATGCATACAAGGCATTCTCTGATTGGAGAGGTGACATCATGCTCTCCACCTTGTCCAATTAGAGAACACTCCATGTTCATTAAAAAATAAGTACAAAGTGTCCAATACATGGTGGCAGTGCTAAGAGAGCGACCCCCTGTGATCAGTATGTAGAGGGGAAGCCACTTGTCACTGGACCTGGAAGATTGCAGCTAGCACTGTATTACCACCAACTACTACAGTAATTATCCGCTTCCGCATTGTTCCCTCATGTATGATATATGCATGCATACATTGTGCCAAGCTGAACCAAGATAAGTTTGCAATAAACTCAGAGTTCTGAGGAAGAGGGCATGTCCCTCAAAACACATCAGTTACACCTGTTTGACTGTGTGAATGGTCATGCCTGTAACTATTCTCTCTTTGTGAGTATAATGGAGTGTTTTACTACTATTTATTAAAGTTTTTTACGATAATGCACTAGGCTGGTGCACCTTCTTCCTATTTTTTATTCCAGTTCAGTGTCCCTGTACCGAAGAGGGCCGTAAAGCCATTGTGCAACGATCGGCGGTCACAGTTTTTGATATCCCTAGGTGGTCCAATTTGGTCCTGTATGGTGGAAGTCCTACCATTTTTGGTTCCCAGGAAGACAGGACCGCCATAAGGAGTACTCTCTTTGTGCAAACTTTGGTGCAATCGTGCAATAAAGATCATACCTGGAGATCAGCTTTAAATATAGAGCTGCCAATAAATCATTTTAAAATGGAATACAGGGCACTTTCTCCCTTTCCTGCCCAGGACAATTTTCAGCTGTCACACTTTGAACGACAATTGCACGGTCATACAACGCTGTACCCATATGAATTTGTATGATTTTCTTCCCAAAAATAGAGCTTTCTTTTGGTGGTTTTGATCACCTCTGGGGTTTTTATTTTTTGCTAAACAAACTAAAAAAGATTTTCTTAGTTTCTGTTATAAAATGTTGTTTTCTCCTTCACTAATGGGCACTGATGAGGCGGCACTGCTGGGCACTGATCAGGTGGCACTTATAAGGTGGCACTGACGGGCACTGATGAGGTGGCACTAATATGTAGATATGATGGGCACTGATATGCAGCACTGATGGGCACTGATTGGCTACACTGATAGGTGGCACTAATTGGCACTTTGATGATCACTGACAGGCATACTGATGATCACTGATTGGCACTTTGATGATCACTGATTGGCAATTTCGGTGGGCACTCATTGGGATTTGGGTGGACACTGATTGGCATTGTGGTGGGCACCTCTGATGGGGGCTGCGTTGATAATCAATGTGCTGATTATCAGTGCACACCCCTCTCTGACAGGAGAGCCACCGATCGGCTCTCCCTGTCAGCGCGAAGCGAAGGAAAGCTGATTACCGGCACTTACTGGTTCACGCTGTGATCAGCTTGTTATTGGTCACAGCTGATCACGTGATAAAGAGCCTCTGCCAGAGGCTCTTTATCATGATCGGAAATGCGGTGTGTCAGAGTGACACACCACACCACCAATTGCTGCGCTGCAGGCTCGTGATCGCGGCTTATCCTGCTGGACGCCCATATGACGCCCAGTCAGGATAACTGAACCACTTCCTGGCTATCATTCTGCTATAGGTCGGGCGAGAATTGAATAAAGGAGCAGTGATTTTAATGATGCTGAAAGTGAAACAATAAAAATGAAAAATTCCTTTAACCACTTCCGCCCAGGAAGGATTTACCTGCTTCCTGACCAGGCCATTTTTTGCGACACAGCAATGCGTCGCTTTAACTGACAATTGCGCAGTCATGCGGCGTTGTACCCAAACAAAATTGATGTCCTTTTTTTCCCATAAATAGAGCTTTCTTTTGGTGGTATTTGATTGCCTCTGCAGTTTTTATTTTTTGCGCTATAAACAAAAAAAGAGCGACAATTTTTGAAAAAAATACAATATTTTTTAATTTTTGCTATAATAAATATCCAAAAACAAATGTAAAAAAAATTATTTCAGTTTAGGCCAATATGTATTCTTCTACATATTTTTGGTAAAAAAATTGCAATAAGAGTATATTGATTGGTTTGCGCAAAAGACATTTTTATAATTTTTTTTAACTAGTAATGGCGGTGATCAGCGATTTTTAGCGGGAATGCGACATTGCGGACAGATCAGACACTTTTGACACTTTTTTGGCACTATTGACATTTATACAGCAATCAGAGCTAAAAATAGCCACTGATTACTGTATAAATGTCACTGGCAGGGAAGGGGTTAACACTAGGGGGCGATCAAGGGGTTAAGTGTTCCCTAGGGAGGTGTTTCTAACTGTGGGGGGAGTGTTCTTACTGGGAGTAGAGAGAGATCGCTGTTCCCGATCACTAGAAACAGCGGATCCCTCTCTACTCCACTGTCGGAACGGGGATCTGTTTGTTTACATACACAGATCCCCATTCTGGCTCCCTATAGAGCGATCGCGGGGCCACATGCCCCTTATACCTCTTAGAACAGGCGATGTACACCTATAGCTGTTGGTGCAGCCATGCCAACCTGCCGACGTATAACGATGACGGCTGGTCAGCAAGAGGTTAAATATAGTGCCTGGGGGGTCCCCTTGGTCTGCCTGTAAAGAGGCGCATCTGTACCATGTATAGAACCTGCTGCAGCAAAACTGACATATATAAATAAAAATAAATATATATTATATAAAGAAAAAAAATTACATTTACATTTCCGGCAATACAATACCTTTGCCAGCAATACAAAAATGTTTAAAAAAAAAAACAGCGTGTGGTCCCCCCCAATCAATACCAGGCCATTCGAGTTTGGTATGGATTTTAAGGGGAACCCCACGCCATAATTAAAAAAAAAAGTAGTGCCCCCCCCCCCCCCCAAAATCCATACCATACCCTTATCCAAGCGTGCAGCCCGGCAGATCAGGAAAGGGAAGAGACGAGCAAGCCATACCAGGCCACATGCTATCGACATGGAGGAGGGGGGTGCCTTGGGGCAGCACCTTGTCCCCTTGTTGATGGGGACAAGGGCCTCTTCCTGACAACCCTGGGCTGTGGTTGTGGGGGTCTGTGGGCAGGGGGCTTATCAGAATCTGGAAGCCCCCTTTAACAAGGGGGCCCCCCCCCCCCCCCCCATGTGAATGAGTATGGGTTACATAGCATTTATTCTTTTACACTTATCGAACAGATATAACAAAACACTTTGGCATATTTAACAGAGCAAAAGGGAGCAAATAGGAGAAGCAGATTGTTAGGATTTGCATAGACTTTCATTTTTTTTAGAATTGCATTTTTTTTTAAATCAGGTTAAATTTAACGTTTGTCTTAGAGCTTCCTCGTGGTGACAAATGAAGAAGTTTTGTATAAAACTGCTGAGGCTGACATCAGGTGTTCCCCAAACAGTGCTGGAAAAGGAGAACTGAAGTGACAACACAAATTACCAGAAAACTTACAGGAGACGTGCACTTTGATTTTATTCTATTTCTGATTTTCTGTGTTCTTAACTCCGGGAATTCAGAAAAAATACATCTACGTTAACATTTTTATCTTCTGCAATAATTGTAAAAACAAAAAACACCTGCTGGGAGCATCTTTCCAGTGAGATTTAGAGTCTATGACAGGTCTTATTTGGTTTGGTTTAAAGTGGTTCTAAAGGCTGAGGGTTTATACCTTTATGCCCCCCCAGCTATCCATTCCTTACCTGAGCTCCCTCCAATACAGCAATGTTCACCATAGCCTCGGCTGTCCCGGGACTCTCCCTCCCCTTTGGCTGAGACAGCAGCAGGAGCCCATTGGCTCCCACTTCTATCAAACACAGCCAGTGAGCCAATGAGGAGAGAACGAGGAGCCGGGGTCGAGCCACGTCTCTATGTGTCTTATGGATGCATAGAGCAGCGGCTCAGGAGTGAGCACGCTGCGGTGGCCCCAGGGCAATCGGCTTTCTCTGGGGGCACTGCACGAGGGGGAGGAGCCCGGAGCACCAGCGGGGGACCTGAAAAGCAGAGGATTGGAGCTGCTCTGTACAAAACCTCTGCATAGAGTAGGTATAACATGTTTGTTATTTTTTTTTAAAAAAAGCTTTACTACCACTTTAATATTAAAATCTACAAACTTGTACAGCGCATGCGCAAGTTCAGCTGAGATCTCCCTGAAAGGCACTAGTGAGGTAGCCTTTCCAGGGAGCAGCATCACCAGTTACCGTCCAAGGAAATCTCTCCTGAACTTGGGCATGTACCATACAAGTTGGTAATTTTGAATATTAACCACTTACAGACCGGAAGATTTACCCCCTTACTGACCAGGCCATTTTTTGCGATACGGCACTGCGTCGCTTTAATTGACAATTGCACGGTCCTGCAACACTATACCCAAACAAAACTACGTCCTTTTTTTCCCACAAATAGAGCTTTCTTTTGGTGGTATTTGATCACCTCTGCAAAAAAAATTTTTTGTGATATAAACAAAAAGAGCTGCCCTCTGGAAAAGCTATGTTACCAGTGCCATTTAGAAACAAATCTTGCCTGAGTTGTGCTGTATGAGTCTGATGCCCCGTACACACGGTCGGACTTGTCAACGGACCAAGCTCCGACGGAAAGATTTAGAACATGTTCTATATCTAAGTCCGTCGGAAATGCCGGCAGAAAAAGTCAGATGGGGCATACACACAGCTCTATCAGACTTTTTCTGCCGGAAAGTCCGGCCGTGTGTATGCGGCATAAGAGTCTTAAATATTAAACTTCACCAGATCTCATATGGTGTAGTTTAACATTCAAGTATAACACACTTGTAATCCACATGCGCAAGATCAGGTGAGCTCTCCCATGAAGGCACTGGTGACGTACCCTTTCCATGGAGCAGCTGTGAGGCCCTGACCAAATCACCAGTGCCTTCCTGGGAAATCTTTTCTGAACTTGTACATTCAGACAAGGTCTCCCTGGAAGGAACGAATGACATAGCCAGGACCCCCAGGGAAGGCTAAGTCATCAGTGCATTTCAAGAACATTTCACCTGAACTTGCGCATGCGCCGTATGAGTTTGTTAATCTTCATATAGTGTAGTTTAAAGTGGTTGTACACCCTGTACAGCCACTTTTACCTACAGGTAAGCCTACATTAAGGCTTTCCTGTAGGTGCTGGAAATATCTCCTAAACCTCTGCGGTTTAGGAGATATTTACAATAAAGCTGTGCGCTGATGTCTACGACGCATGTGCGCTTTAGAATGGGCAAATTGTGCCGTTTCTAAAGGGGGTCATGCTGTGACTGGCGGCTCCCGTGCGCATGCCTAGGAGTGACGTCACGTGACTCCGGCCAGTCACAGAGCCGGACTTCGCATCCCCGGAAGGAAGAGGGGTGAAGATGTACGCTCGCTGCTAGTGGGGACAGCGGTGACATCCCAGGCTTTGTTTTCAGATAAGTGGCACCTAATGGGCTACTGTACAGTGCATAGTAGCCCATTATGCTTTACCTTTGCAGGGAAATAAAGAGGAAGTAAAACCCATTAGGGGTTACTTCCTCTTTAATATTGAAGTATAACAAATTTATATTTTGCATGCGCAAGGTGAGCTCTCCATGGAAAGCACTGGTGATGTAGCCATGGGCGTCCGCAGAACTTTTTTCAGTGGGGAGGGCATAATTTTAAGGTCACCCATGCTTTGACCCTTTTCGACAATGTCATTATCACGGTCAGAGACTGCAGACGTAGTACAGGAGATGGTCAGAGACTGCAGACATGGCAAAAGAGACTGTCAGAGACTGTATACATGGTCCAAGAGACTGTCAGTGACTGCATGTGTGGCTCAAGAGACTGTAAGAGACTGCGGACATGGCACAAGAGATGACCAGAGACTTTATACATGGCCCAAGATACTGTCAGAAACTGCATACATGGCTCAAGAGACTATAAGAGACTTATACATGTGGGGGTGACAGAGAGAGACAGGGGGGTGACAGAGAGAGAGAGGGGTGACAGAAAGACATAGGGGTGACAGAAAGAGACAGGGGGATGACAGAGAGAGACAGAGGGGGGTGACAGAGAGAAAGGGGGTGACAGAGGGGGTGACAGAAAGAGACAGAGGGGGGTGACAAAGAGAGATATAGGGGTGACAGCAAAATAAGAGTGTGACAGAGAGAGACAGAGGGGTGGGGTGAAAGAGAGGGGGGTAAAAAAGACAGAGGGGGTGACAGAGAGAGAGAGAGAGGGGGGTGACAGAGAGGGATGATGGAGGGTCAGAGAGAGTGACCCCCTAGCCCTGTCTGCAGTCCCTCAAGTGCCCCTATGTCCCAGTGGTGTGTGTAATGCTCCGTACGGTACCTTGCATGCCAGTAGGATGTCCATGATGGCCAGCAGCTGGCAAGACCCGTTTTCATTCTGGGTGAGGACAAGGCCCGTGCTCTGTCATGAATAGTCCGGCTATCATCAAGTGTCTGCCCCGTACTGCGTATGCGCAGCGCATGCGCAGTACGGAGCAGAGGGAGCTTCGGAAAATCTCTGAAGATGAACGGCGCCTGCCCCATGGGTCGAGGTGTAAGCCCCACCATCCAAGTGGACATAGGGCTACACAAACTTAGAGGGCCCCTCGCGGGCTCGCTTTGCTCGCCACCCTTCGAGCACGGCCTCGCTGCGCTCGGCTCTTTTTTATTCCAACTCTATGTCCACTTGGATGGTGGGGCTTGAACGCCGTTCATCTTCGGCTATTTTCGGAATCTGGTTGTCCTGTGTAATGCGCATGCGCAGTACACAGCGGAGAGTATCCGATGGGGGACACAATATGACAGGACACCGGCAGCCTGCACTAGGATAAAGGCCGAGTGGGCAAACAAACTCCTGACTCTCCTCACTTGCCCCCCCCCCCCTGCCCCTACCTGCGGACACCCATGGAATTAGCCTCCCCAGGAGGCAGCTCTGTGACCATGGCTATGTCACCAGTGCCTTCCAGGGAAACCTAACCTGAACTTTCACACGCACCTTATGAACTTGTTAATTTGAAATATTAAACCAGGCCAGATTTCATATGATGTGGTTTTATATTTAAGTATAACAAAGTCATACGCCACATGAGCAAGACCTCCCTGGCGACAAAGCCTTCCCAGGCGGCATCTGTGAGGCCAGGGCTACATCACCAGTGCCTCCAGGAAGTGAAATTACATAAAATGTAAGTTTAATATTGAAAATCTTTTTTTAAATATATAATTTGAGGTTGTTTTGAAATATGCATCCAGCAGGGCTTCATGGCTATGGAAGGAAAGTAGAGGGGGAGGGGACTTTAATTGTAGGGGATGAAAAGGCGCCAAAACTGCTGGCAGCTGACTACTTGTCAATTGCAGGATGAATTTAGAAAATAAATGGAGTGTCTGCACCGTTATAGTGCACATTCTCTTTAATGTCAATACGTGAGCGCCGTCAGCGTACAGCGAGCTTGACAGATGAAACATCTCACTTCGGACGCATCCGCCTGACTCTTAGCCGTGGCTGACTTCAGAGGGGCACACCTAACCTTCTCACACGTCCCCCGAGACTGCTGGGAATTACGTACAGTGTGGTACTTGGACGCTTCCCAAAGATTAGGTGTTTCTGGAAAGTTTTTTTTGACTCTTCAAAAGTTCCAGCATGTCATGAGAATAGACCCTACTCCTTCTTCTCCCCTTGAAGGACACATATCAAAACATCGACATAGCACTTAGGACCCCTCAGCATACAAAGGTACACTCTACAAAGAAATAAAAAAAAGAAAAAATGAACAGCCGGCTGGAAGCAGCATGAAGAGAAACTGAGAATTGTTAAGTGGAAAAAGGAAACAATTGCTTTATTGTTGTACAGTGAAGGAATTGCAGATTACAACGCCATCTAGAGGACATTGCAGGTCAGACACTTCTGTCATTTTTTTATATTTGTTCTAGCAATTATGCCCCAAAAGATACATCAGAATTTACAGCTTGGACCGGTATTTAAAACAAGCTTAAACGGCCACCAGGCATAAATTACAGGCTAGTTTATGTAAAACAATTTTAATAAGATCCAAGGGTAAATACATAAGCTTCAATAGGAAGGAATGTTTTTTTAAAAAAAAAAAAGAAATTGGGTACAACTGGCAGCAATACTATCACAGAGCTCCCTATTTAATACCATAGAAGAATACTGACAACTGTCATATTTAAAGTCCAGTATATACCCATTTATTACCAGGCAATTTTTTTTTTTCAGAGCTACTGTATTTTCCTTGAAAATTACTCCATTGTGCAAAGCTGTGTACCCAAATAAATGTCATCAGTGGTGGCTGGTACTCAATTTTCTTCGGGGGTGCCCCCCCAGCCAGCCGGGTACCCCACAGCCAGCCACCCCCCCCCCCCCCCCCCCCTCCGGCGCTTGCTCGATCGATCGCCGCTCTCCCCGTCGCTCGCCCACATCCAGGCCCGCCACGCCAGCACCGCACTTACCCCATCCAGGTCGCAGCTTCGTGGCTCCCCCCCCCCCACTGCGTCTCCTCCCAAGTCTCAGCGGTCGCTTCTCCTCCCAGCCAATCAGGACTTAGGAATCGCGGCCAATCGGGTCTTAGGACTCCCGGCCAATCAGATCTCAGAACCCGCTTCATGATTGGCCTGTAGGAGAAACAGGAAGACATTAGCGAATATTAATTTGCTAATGTCAGAGAATTGGGTGGGCTCTGCGCTCGAAGCCCGCCCTTTGGGCTCTAATCATGTGCTTAAAAAAAAAAAAAAAAAAACATTGAAATCCATGCGTCCAGCGCCCTGCATGTCGATTAGGGGTCATGGATTAGGGGGGAAGCGCCCCTGCGCCCCCCTGCATGAGCGGCCACCACTGCATTTCCTCTAATTTTTTGAGACTGATAGAGCATTATTTTGGTGGTATTTAATAACTGCTTCTTTTTTTTTTACAATATAAAGGAAAAAAGACCAACGATTTTGAAAAAAGAAAAACTATATCTCTTCTTACTCTCTGTTTTAAAATATGTTAAATAAAATTTCCAAGACATTAAACACACCTCCAAAATGCCCCATTTTTGGAAACTAGACACCCCAAGGTGATCTCATTTTTGCCAGAATGTTTGAAAAAAAATTAGCGTGCTGGTATTGAAGGGGTTAAAACATTAAGCTTAATAATGAAGCACTAGGCACAGTGAATCGTTCATGTACAGTACATATGTATAGGATGTACATACATGGAGGGGGAGGTGAAGGGGCCAATGCACAGTTAACATACAGTGGCAGGGTGGAGATGAAGGGGTCAATGTGTGGGGTAAAGGAGGTGAATGAGTTAATATACAGGTCAGAGATAGGATGGCAATAGTATATGAAGCACACACTCAGGGGCCTGCCCAGCGCCTTTTGGAAGTGCCTACCTACCAGAGCTAAATATACTGTTGGCAATGGCAAACCTGGACAGTGGGCTCAAGGGCAGCTGATTTGGGCCCCACAACCTTAAAGATGGCCCTGTGTGCGTGTAAAGGCAGGTGTCCCAATACTTTTGGTAATATAGTGTATATAGCTCACACTCAGAGGAGAAGGGGGAAGTGAAAGGGTTAAAAACAATTCCACAATTAAATGAATTTATCCACCTTGAATCTGCTACTACCTACGATCCCTTGATTGATTGATTTATTAATCATACACTATATTACTAAAAGTATTGGGACGCCTGTCTTTATACGCACATTAACTTTAATGGTATCCCAGTCTTAGTCCGTAGGATTCGATATTGAGTTGGCCCACCCTTTTCAACTCTTCTGAGAAGATTGTGTGTTCATGGGAATGTTTGACCATTCTTCCAGAAGGCTTGGCTTGCAGTCCCCACTCTAATTCATCCCAAAGGTGTTATATTGGGTTGAGGTCAGGACTCTGTGCTGGCCAGTCAAGTTACTCCACCCCAAACTCGCTCATCCATGTCCTTATGGACCTTGCTTTGTGCACTGGTCCAAATCATTTGGTGGAGGGGGGGTTATGGTGTGTGGTTGTTTTTCAGGGGTTGGGTTTGGCCCCTTACTTCCAACGAAGGGAACTCTTAAGGTGTCAGCATACCAAGACTTTTTGGACAATTTCATGTTCCCAAATTTGTGGAAATAGTTTGGGGATGGCTCCTTCCTGCTCCAACATGACTGCGAACCAGTGCACAAAGCAAGGTCCATAAAGACATGGATGAGCGAGTTTGGGGTGGAGTTACTTGACTGGCCTGCACACAGTCCTGACAACAGTGCCTGACCTCGCAAATGCACTTCTGGAAGAATGGTCAAACATTCCCATAGACACACTCCTAAACTTTGTCGACAGCCTTCGCAGAAGAATTGAAGCTGTTATTATTATTATTATACAGGATTTATATAGCGCCAACAGTTTGCGCAGCGCTTTACAACATGAGGGCAGACAGTACACTTACAATACAAATCAATACAGAAGGGATCAGAGGGCCCTGCTCGTTAGAGCTTACAATGTAGAAATAGCTGCAAAAGGTGGGCCAACTCAATATTGAACACTACGGACTAAGACTGGGATGCCATTAAAGTTCATGTGCATGCAGGGCCATCTATAATACTGATTGGACTCTGGGCAAAAATTTTCTTGGGCCCCCATATACAATTTTGCTCCCCATACAATTAAAATAGTAGCTAGACTCAAAATCAGTTTACTGCAACATACCAGGCAACAACTGCGACTGGTTGCCAGAGGTTACAGCATATCATTGCCACTCACTGATTGGTTGCTAGAGGCTACCGCACATCATTCTGGCTCACTGATTGGTTGCAAGAGGTTACAGCATATCATTACCGCTTACTGATTAGTTGCTAGAGGTTACTGCACATTTCTGCTTGCTGATTGGTTGCTAGATGTTACTGCACATCAATACTACTAATTGATTGGTTGCTAGAGGTTACTGCACATCATTACTGCTCACTGAGCAAAAAATAGATTTTGGGACTTTAAATGAGGCATGGGGAAGCACCTCCATCCCGGGGTTAGTTATAGAAACAGGAGGGTGGGACTTTAAATGAAGTGGCTGGGGTGCGCACAAGAAAATGCATACATGTAATAAAAATATATTTATTCAGTCATAAGTTGATAAAGACACAAAATATAGTCATTGTATACACAAATATGTACATTTGTTTGGCACAGAGTGTATACATAATACTAACATGAACATGTATAAAATCGCATAAATCCAAAATACATGCATGGTTAAATACAGAATATATAGAGCAAGGAAGTAAGCATAATAACTCAAATGACATGGACTGATAACTGTTATATGGAGTCAAAAGTAGTCTACAAGTAGTAAAAATCCTAGGAGAGTGGCTGTAGCATCTATTATAGCTCAACGCGTTTCGTGGATGTGTCTCCACTCATCAGGAGCAGATGCGACAGATACCTACAAGAGGTGAAAGAGTAATGATGTACCGCACTCCGTTATAGAGGGGAAAAAGTAATTGATCAATAAAAATGGATCAAGTATATCTACCAACCAGGGCAGGCACAGCAGGCATTGGCAGGCACATGGTGAGGCGGGGGCACATGTATCACCTCCACGGAAGCTGAGGCGGCGTATGCAGACAGCATCGGTTGGAATGGAGAGTGCCACCGTGAGAGGGGAAACTCCTTGTGTCAAACGAATTGGGTATGATGACAGCAAATAAAGTGTCTATAGTGAAGAAGAAGAAAAAATATAAAAATTAGTGTAAAAAATAAAAAATAAATGAAAAAATAGTGAGGGAATGAGTGAGTGTGTGAAAAATTATAATAAGGTTTGGAGCTAGATATTAATAATGGATATATATAGTGGGCTATCGAGATAATTTAACTGCAGAAATCATGTAGCTGCAGAGATATAAATAATATTGAGTAGGTAATGGAGTAATCATGTAGGGTGCATATAGAAATATAGTAGGGTTGTATGAAATACTAGTACTCAAGTATATAGAGCAAAAATTGTATGAACGAAAAATGTATAAAATATATCTGGCATGAAGTGAGGTGAGTGTAAGGGGTGTGATGGAGGTGATGTGAAATGTTGATTGGGGTGTGTGTGTGAGTGTAGGGAAAGAAAACTATAGGCAGTGACATTGTTAAAAAAGATGTGAGGTATGGACCAAGGGAGTGGGATAGATTGGACGTGAGGAAAGAGTGGCACTTACCCGATGCTGTAAGTCGTGCAACACCAAGCACAGGAATGGCTGGTGTGCAGGAGCTCCAGGGGGAAACTGACCATATGAGTGGCCAGCTCCGACTGGGAAATTGTATGTATACGCCGCCTACACCACGTGTGTGGGCGTGTGGGGGAAGGGCGCCAGCACCAAGACTGAGTGAACGCTTGGCGTGTGGCGCCAAAGGACAAACCCCCAGCGTGACCACGCAGATGGTAGAAACACCACGTCAGCGCACTGACGTGGAATAAGACGCAGTGCGCATGGCATGGGAGATGTGGTGCCGATTCCACAGGGGACAGCCGCCCGAGCCTCCCAGACACAGGAGGCGTGTGGGGAGGAGGGGGAGGAGTCCACAAGGGAATCGCAGCTACCATGGGTGTAAGGCAAAAACCCCCAACAACGACATAGTGCTGATGGCCCAATGACTGCAGAAAACACTGCCGAGGCCGCGATCGTGGGCTAGTGCTGAAGATGTCATGGGTGACTGGGGCTACTAATAAAACATATGCATAATGTGACTAAAAAGAGTAGGTTAGTATTTGATAACCATATCGGGTATTCATATCCCTTTGGATTAGGGCATATGAACAACTAAGATTATGGTGAAGTTTAGCGCATAGGTGGCAGGGGGACACTGCGGGGTCAACCACCCAGACACTTCCATCCCTGAATTCAATTCGCAAAAAATAGATTTTGGGACTTTAAATGAGGCGTGGGGAAGCACCTCCATCCCGGGGTTAGTTATAGAAACAGGAGGGTGGGACTTTAAATGAAGTGGCTGGGGTGCGCACAAGAAAATGCATACATGTAATAAAAATATATTTATTCAGTCATAAGTTGATAAAGACACAAAATATAGTCATTGTATACACAAATATGTACATTTGTTTGGCACAGAGTGTATACATAATACTAACATGAACATGTATAAAATCGCATAAATCCAAAATACATGCATGGTTAAGTACAGAATATATAGAGCAAGGAAGTAGCCATAATAACTCAAATGACATGGACTGATAACTGTTATATGGAGTCAAAAGTAGTCTACAAGTAGTAAAAATCCTAGGAGAGTCGCTGTAGCATCTATTATAGCTCGACGCGTTTCGTGGATGTGTCTCCACTCATCAGGAGCAGATGCGACAGATACCTACAAGAGGTGAAAGAGTAATGATGTACCGCACTCCCTTATAGAGGGGAAAAAGTAATTGATCAATAAAAATGGATCAAGTATATCTACCAACCAGGGCAGGCACAGCAGGCATTGGCAGGCACATGGTGAGGCGGGGGCACATGTATCACCTCCACGGAAGCTGAGGCGGCGTATGCAGACAGCATCGGTTGGAATGGAGAGTGCCACCGTGTGAGGGGAAACTCCTTGTGTCAAACGAATTGGGTATGATGACAGCAAATAAAGTGTCTATAGTGAAGAAGAAGAAAAAATATAAAAATTAGTGTAAAAAATAAAAAATAAAAAATAAATGAATAAATAGTGAGGGAATGAGTGAGTGTGTGAAAAATTATAATAAGGTTTGGAGCTAGATATTAATAATGGATATATATAGTGGGCTATCGAGATAATTTAACTGCAGAAATCATGTAGCTGCAGAGATATAAATAATATTGAGTAGGTAATGGAGTAATCATGTAGGGTGCATATAGAAATATAGTAGGGTTGTATGAAATACTAGTACTCAAGTATATAGAGCAAAAATTGTATGAACGAAAAATGTATAAAATATATCTGGCATGAAGTGAGGTGAGTGTAAGGGGTGTGATGGAGGTGATGTGAAATGTTGATTGGGGTGTGTGTGTGTGAGTGTAGGGGAAGAAACCTATAGGCAGTGACATTGTTAAAAAAGATGTGAGATATAGACCAAGGGAGTGGGATAGATTGGACGTGAGGAAAGAGTGGCACTTACCCGATGCTGTAAGTCGTGCAACACCAAGCACAGGAATGGCTGGTGTGCAGGAGCTCCAGGGGGAAACATGTGCCCCCGCCTCACCATGTGCCTGCCAATGCCTGCTGTGCCTGCCCTGGTTGGTAGATATACTTGATCCATTTTTATTGATCAATTACTTTTTCCCCTCTATAACAGAGTGCGGTACATCATTACTCTTTCACCTCTTGTAGGTATCTGTCGCATCTGCTCCTGATGAGTGGAGACACATCCACGAAACGCGTCGAGCTATAATAGATGCTACAGCGACTCTCCTAGGATTTTTACTACTTGTAGACTACTTTTGACTCCATATAACAGTTATCAGTCCATGTCATTTGAGTTATTATGGCTACTTCCTTGCTCTATATATTCTGTATTTAACCATGCATGTATTTTGGATTTATGCGATTTTATACATGTTCATGTTAGTATTATGTATACACTCTGTGCCAAACAAATGTACATATTTGTGTATACAATGACTATATTTTGTGTCTTTATCAACTTATGACTGAATAAATATATGTTTATTACATGTATGCATTTTCTTGTGCGCACCCCAGCCACTTCATTTAAAGTCCCACCCTCCTGTTTCTATTACTGCTCACTGATTGGTTGCTATTGGTTACTGTTCATCATTACCACTTACTCATTGGTTACTAGAGGTAAACATGGCAATCTCTCTATGGAGGGGCCCCTGGATTGGAGGTTGCAATCTCTCTATAGAGAGCTCCTAGACCAGGGGTCTCCAAACATTCTAAACAAAGGGCCGGTTTATTGTCCTTCAGACTTCAGGAGGGCCGGACTGTGGCCAGCGGGAGTGGAATTATTTTTTTTGTTTGTTTTAGGGGGAGAAATAGTGCCCTATAATTGGTTTCATGGGAAGGAATAGTGTAGTGTCCCATTTTTGGTGTTAGTGGGAGAAATGGTGCCCCAATGTTGGTGTCAGGTTACAGTGTAGTGTCTCATATCAGTGGGAGAATAGTACCCCAAGGGCCGTAAAAAGGCAAGCAGAGGGCCACATCTGGCCCTCGGGCCGCAGTTTGGAGACCACTGTCCTAGACTGAAGGTTGCAATCTCCCTATGATGGGGCCCCAGGACTGGAGATAGCAGTCTCCCTATGAAGGGGTCCCTGGACTAGAGTTAGCAATCTCCTTATGACGGGGCCCCTGGACTTGAGGTGGCAGTCACCCACCATGGAGGCTCACCAAAAAGAGACTGCTACTTCCAGTCTGGGAGCCCCTCCTTGGGAGACTGTTACTTCCAGTCCTTCCAGTGACAGTAGTGAGGAACACTTTGCTCCCCTCCTGGCAATGTAGGGGTTGAGGTGCCCACCCAGTGTGTGCCATGTATGTGGGTCTCACGTGAGCTAATTTGAACCGGTGTGGCTCTCCCCTCCTCCTTTACAGCAGGCAGGTGCCAGTCAGTGTGGGCGCAGGGCGGCATGGGTGCTTTCTCTGAGATGAAAGCAAAGGGACTGTCACAGTGGGGCTGGGGGGTGGTCAAGGAAGCAGACGGTCCCATTCTCACAGCACGCACCAGCCCAGCAGCGGCAGCACCACCCAGTTGAAGTGAAGTTGTGCGGAGAGAGGCAGAGTACAGATCACTCCGCCGTGACAGGGCTGCAGCTGAGACTAGAGGAGCAATATCGGCAAATGCGGCCGACTGCTCCTTCTGCAGCTCCTTCCGAAGGCGCCTGCCCAGCGCTGCCAGCGTCTTTTGGAAGTGCCTACCTACCAGAGCTAAATATACTGTTGGCAATGGCAAACCTGGACAGTGGGCTCAAGGGCAGCTGATTTGGGCCCCACAACCTTAACGATGGGCCTGTGTGCGTATAAAGGCAGGTGTCCCAATACTTTTGGTAATATAGTGTATATAGCTCACACTCAGAGGAGAAGGGGGAAGTGAAAGGGTTAAAGACAATCCCACAATCAAATTAATTTATCCACCTTGAATCTGCTACTACCTACGATCTCTCGATTGATTGATTGATTCATTCATTATATCTTCCTTCTTTCCCATCCTCCATTGTAAAAGGAGTTGGAGGGCTCTCAGATGTAAACAGTAGTAGTGTTTACATTTGTAATCGTTGTAATTGGCTGACACGGCAATCAGATGCCACAGAGCCACTCTGATTGGTTCTGTGTATTATGCACTATTACAGGCATAGTGCATGTACACAAGTAGTAAACAGAGTGCCATTTTAAAATAGTGTTCCAGAATACTATGTCCACCAACCCACTATTTTAAAATAAAAATAAAAGAAGCTGTGCTAAATGATGTGAATAACCAGAGAATATGTGATAATAATAATCTAATGAAAGAAAAAAAATTATTGATATCACCATAATATAATAATGAAAAACATGAGAATCTATCCCAAAATGATAAGTGGATGTGCAAAAACAATGACAAAAAAACATCCAAAACTCAATATAGATTACATATAGTCCGTAAATCACACAAATGTGCATATATGCGTGAATGAATAAAATCCTGAAAATAATGCGTGATCCACCACCACCAGTTGTGCACCGGACACCAAATAAATTGCATGCTTACCAGAAGGCAAGCTAATTAAGCTTGCGGCTATATACCCAGCCAGGGCCTTTAACCAGGGGATTCTGGGGCGGCATCTCCAAGATAGTCAATATGGTAGAGGAGAGATATGCAGCCGATGGCCAGATTGGCTCGATTGTGCAAAGTTCACGGATTAAAGCGGTTGTATACCCGTTTCTTTTTTTTTTTAAACAACCTGCAAGACAAAGCCATAATGAGCTAGTATGACTAGCATACTAGCTCATTATGCATCACTTACCTTATATCGGGGCCCCCGACGCCATCCTCGTCTCCCCCTCTTGCCGCAGCCATCTCTCCACCCGGTTACTTCCGGGTATCGCCGCTCCGGCCAATCACAGCGCCGCTGCGGCGCTGTGATTGACCAGAGCAGCGAAGACGTCGCTCCGTGCATGCACGCGGGAGACTTCAACTACGGCAATTCAACCCCATCAACTATGGGGATTAACCCCGTGAATACAACGTTGTAAATCCTTTTGGCAAATATCTCCTAAACCGTATAGGTTTAGGAGATATTTCTTGTACCTACAAGTAAGCCTTAATCTAGGCTTACCTGTAGGTGCAAGTTGAAATTAAGGGTATACAACCGCTTTAGGCTCAGATGTCACCCAAAAAATGAAAACAAAAATGGGATCTCCATAGTGTAAATAAGTAAGGTAACATTTAATAATAATGACGTCGTCTTGGGGAACTTGACGTCTTGGGGCACTTGGTGCCCCAAGTCGACGTCATTATATGACAAGACGCACGTCGGGAGGATTTGACGCGCTGACGTCATCACGTTTGTGCTTCTGAGCGAACGGGCGTTTGCAAGTTTTTGCTGTTTTTATCTGCATAATATTGAAAGTATGTATTTTAAATTTCTATTAAATGTTACCTATATGATTTACACTATGGAGAACCCCTTTTTTTTTTTTTCATTTTTTGGGTGACATCTGAGCTTAATCCCTGAACTTTGCACGATCCAGCCAATCTGGCCATCCGTTGCATATCTCTCCTCTACCATATTGACTATATGTAAACTATATTGATTTTTTCATGTTTTTTTGTCATTGTTTTTGCACATCCATTTATCATTTTGGGATAGATTCTCATGTTTTTCATTATTATATTATAGCGATATCAATATTTTTTTTTTCTTTCATTAGATTATTATTATCACATATTCACTGATTATTTACATCATTTAGCGCAGCTTCTTTTCTTTTTCTTTGTCCTTATGTGTGTATCTCTCATTCTAGCTGCTGCTTACGCTTATGCCGCGTATACACGATTGGAATTTCCGCCAGTAAAAGACCGATGAGAGCTTTGCGACCGTGTGTAGGCTCCATCAGAATTTTGCTGGCCGAATTCCCGCCAGCAAAAATTTGAGAGCATGTTCTTAATTGCCCTCGGGGCTTTCACATTGGAGTGAATTGAGCGGCTCTTTCATGGCACGTTGCAAGCGCTATTTTTAGCACTTTAGCGCTTACAAAGCGCTTCAGTGTGAAAGTAGCCTAAAGCTAATGAAATGGTTTGATGACCGTCCCATAGTAAAAGGTAGCTGCCATAACCCTGGTATTTCTTTTTTACTATAGCCAGTTCTCTTTCAGATAAAAGTGGTCCTGCAGGTGGATTATTTCTTTACTTGTTTCAGGTACTTATATAGCGCCATCAATTTACACAGTGATTTACATAATACATTACATTATACATTAGTCCCTGCCCTCAAGGAGCTTACAATCTAAGGTCCCTAGCTCATATTTATATATACTAAGGCCTATTTATTTTATTTTTTTGACAGGATCCAATTAAGCTACCAGCACGTCTTTGGAGTGTGGGAGGAAACCCGAGTACCTGGAGGAAACCCACACAGGCAGAACATGCAAACTCCAGGCAGGTAGTGTCGTTTTCAGGATTCAAAGCAGCTACCATTTTGCTACTAGGCAAAAGTGCTAACCACTACACCACTGTGCTTCCCCAATTAGCTACGGAATCACTTTTAGAAGCGGCGGGAGGGGTGTGAAAATGGCCGCAACTCCTCTCTATGCCCTTGGAGGACCAGAGCGACGTTTGACCTCACTACCGGTTCCCAGGCCATAGTAAATAATTAATTTTTTTTAACGCAAAAGTTCAAAAAAATATTTTTTTTGATCTTTTGCTTTTAAAGGTACATGAGCGATCTGGGGACTTTTTGACCCCAGATCTCTCAATAAAGAGGACCTGTCATCCTTATTTATTTTACAAGGGATGTATAATAGAATATGTATAATGTTTGGGGTTCTAAGTAATTTTCTAGCAAAAAATACTGATTAAAACTTTTAAACAAAAAAGTTCCAGAAAAGGCATGGTCTTCAAGTGGTTTAACTAACTGAATGTGACATTCTTCAGATTAAAACTTACTAGTTGAGCTGTAAGAAATGCCAATGTGTACAGGACAATCTATTGATAAACATGCTTGTGTATGATAGGGTTTTTTCGAAGAGTAGATTGTAGAAACAGATTATATAGAACTCATTTAAAAGCAAACCTGCAGCGGAGGGAGGTTGAGGTGTCGGGAATTAGCAGCAGAGATCTGTGTGGCTACACTCAGGAAGCTGGGACCAGACTGTATATGCTTTAAGTGAGATTTATTTACAGTGAAACAAAATGCTTCCAAACACCAGCACACAGCAAACATGAAAATAGAAGTGAAAAAAAACTGAATACCTGACTAATAACTAGCAAACAGAACCCTAACTAACAACTAACTATATGCAATGTATACAAAATGGGGAACACTGAAAAGCAGGGGAAAACTAGAGGTGCAACAAGCAGATGGGAAGGGGGAAACAAAACTGGGATCAGGAACAATTGGGAGCAGGTACAAGGCAGCAGGATACAGGGCATGAAGCAAGAGCAGGATCTAAGCAAACAGAATCTGGCAAAACGCTGTAGTGAGAGGCATTTAGTAGGGGTGGACCTAAATACCCTTCCAGCAGCCATCAGGTGAAAACTTATTACTGGGATCTGCTGGGAGACATCTGCTGGTGGACACTGGAATTACAACAGTGCCACCTGCAGGTTGTAACAGGGGGGGTGGCACAGTAAACAATAGACCATCAGTGTAAGAGTAATAGGCCAGTTCCTAGTTGGTCCCAAAGGTCGCACCCTCCCCTATATTATAAATAGTGGGTTGTGTTGGAGAATAATGCACACGAGCGGATTTTCCGTCGGAAAAATCTTGGATGTTTTTTCCAACGTAATTCCGCTCAAGCTTGGCTAGCATACACACGGTCACACAAAAGTTTGTTGAACTTTTGACTCTCAAGAACGCGGTACAACACTACGACGAGCTGAGAAAATGAAGTTCAATGCTTCCGAGCATGCGTCAAATTGTTTCCGAGCATTCGTATGAATCTTGCTCGTCGGAATTGGTACAGACAGTTGGAATTTCCGTTCAGAACTTTTTCCGACCGAAAAATTGAGAACCTGCTCTTAATCTTTTGCTGACTGGAATTCCGCCAGCAAAAGTCTGATGGAGCATAGACACAGTCGCATTTTCCGACCAAAAGCTCTTATCGGACTTTTGCTGGCGGAATTTCCAATCGTGTGTACGCTGCATAAGGCAGTCTGGTGGGTAGAGAAGATAGGGAACAGTCATGTAGCTAGCCCCTGAGGGACTATATGGGGCTCTTTTTAGGGATACTGCAAGCAACTGGCATGGGGAATGCCTAAGAGTCCTGATGCCTGGGAAGGACTTAAAAAGGGGACAGGACTAAAGATGCATCCCCCATCTTGGGGAAAAGTATTAAAAAAAAAATTGGGACATTCTGGTGCTCTACTCTGAAACTACTTCCCAGCTCAGCCAAGGAGGAAGCAGAGTGAAATGTCTTCTCGGGGTACTATGCATATTTTGATGAACTGATTACTTTAATGCTCCCTTAGGGGGTGGGGACCCACACTAACATAAAAGGGCCTGTTAGTGGTACCCAAGGATGCAAATTTCTAGAAAAGTTGTCTTGGCCCTGCCTACAATTTTGCTCCACTATTGAGTACATTGGGACCCCCAAGCTACATAAGGCAAGCTCTTTGGTCATCATCCCTGTCTTGTCCTCGCTATGTGCCTTAGCATTGGTTGGTAAGGCTGCTTATCAAGTGATGAGCAAATAGTAATTCATAAAACACATGATACACCACTGGATCAGTGCTATGAACCACAAAGCTCAATCAGTAAGTAGACTACAGAGGGGTTACAAAAATGCTCTATAGGGGACCAAACCTGGAAGTGTAATCCATTTATGGTAAAGAAGGTTTTATAAAATAGTTCACAGGTAAATTCGGAGGATACTCTGACTTTACCACAGGTGCAATCTTCCATAAATATCAGTTCAATTATTATTTTACTTGTTGCCTAGAGCTTCTGATTAAGAAAGTATCAAACCTGCATGCATTTAAAACTGAAGGACCATGGGTTAATTCCTCAGAAATAAAATCAGTTTCATACGTCTACTTAATGTAAATCAGAGGCGAGAATAATAAGCAGGGGTGATACTATTTAGTACATAATGGTGCTACATTTTACTGAGTTTCTGGCATGTGGGGAGGTGGTCTGCATTTTTTCAGGGGCGAGTACTTAAATTAAAAATGTAAATTTGCAATCAGGCAGAAAGTGGACCAAAATCTTCCCACCCCCTAAGTGTAATATATATTGGCAGATAATTACTTTTTAGAGTATAACAACTAAACGAGCATTAATGGATTAGCATCTGTAGCAGGTTTTAATTAAAGACACAACCTGCCAGACCAATCTGGCAGAATGTCTCCATCTTGAGTTACGCTCAATGATTAAAGGTGAAATTCATCAAATCAAATGTTCCAATAAAGTCGTGGAATTCAAGATTCCCCTATTTATTACACTTCCAAGCCAAAAAAAGAGACTTACTTTTGTAAATGTAAAACACATTTTATTTAAAGCACAAGTTCACCTTCAATACAGGGACACCTTTTAGCCAATCACATTTTTTCACATCTTGCTGGTTGTCATGGGTGGTCTATAATTAATTTCCGTACTGTAAAGGATGGTTACTGGTGTCATGATTGTGGGACCCTCACAAATTCCACTCCACCTATTATGTTCATGTTCTGCTTCCTTAATAAAAAGTGAAAACATGAGTCTATATTCTTTTTGATTACTGTTGAACTAAAAAGTATTCATTTGTTGAAATGTACAATCATTTTCGATAAGTTGTATCATAATTTTACTTTTTTTTTCCATTTGGATCTATCATAGCATGCAAACAAATTAATCAAGAATGTAGCAAATTTTTTTTTATTTGAGTCAAACTATTTGTTTGAATCCAAGAATAACTGATGCAAAATATGAGCTTTGCTAGCAATGCCTGTCATGCATAGGGTGGGATACTGCCATCCTTAGCAGTCTTGGAAGTGTAGCTAAAAACCCTGAAGGAGGTGGTGGAAATGTTTGGGTTTCCTATTCTTTCCAGTGATAACCCGCCCTGTAAGACCCCTTTCACACTGAGGTGCTTTTCAGGCGTTTTCACACTAAATAAAGCGCCTGAAAAGCTTCTGAAAACTGCTTCCCATTAATATCAATAGATGCACTGGGGCGGTGCACTGGCAGGGCGGTGAAAAAAGTCCTGCAAGCAGCGTCTTTGGAGCACTTAAAAAAGCTCCTCAAAAATGAAATAATCCATTGAAATAAATGGGAAGCACTTCAAAAGCGCCTGAAAAGCGCACAAAAAGTGCGTCAAAAGCGCCACAAAATGGTTCTTTTGAGTCACATGACTGTAAAAAAACTGCACCGCTAATGCCTCAAAAGTGCTTGAAAAGCGCCGCAAAAATGCCCAACGTTTTATGGGCAGTTTTCCAGTGCCTCCGTGTGAAAGGGGTCTAACCAAACCCAATAAAACACCAACATAATAGACAAATCTTTGGGGTTTATTAACACAAAAACAATCCCTACAGGTTAATAAAAATGTAGTGCTACCCCCATAGAGGTCCTCTGTCCTGCCATGACTCCCTAAACTGCTCAGTCCCCACCGACACACCTGATTATAGATTGTAGAGTGCCCCTAAGTAAGGGACAGTCTCAGTTGCTATTAACTGTGGGCAGCAAAGGGTTCAGCTCAATAGTTCCTCTTACCACTCCCGGATCAGATCCAGTACGCTTGGCAATCAGTTGTCCCAGATATCTCAGTTCTCTCGATCAGGTCCTCACAAGGCTTAGATCTTAGATCTTTTTTTTTACTATTTTGAGCCAGTTTTCCATTGATAATAATAATAAAAAAAATAAAAATAAAGAAATATCCATTACCATTTGCCACCACATGAAAGCCCAATTGGTCCTGAAAAGAAAATGAAATATGATACACCTGGATGCACAAAGTAGTTGTGATGATATGTACGGTTTTACTAACACGTGTCAAAGTTGCAAAATTGTGCTTAAGCATTAACATTTGTTTTACTCTTAGGTCCGAAGGGGTTATACGCACCAGGCAAATAGGAAACGGCATTGTGGGCAACAAAGTATCAATATAACAGTATTTAACTTACAGACATACCTGGGTATATAGTCTGAGGGGTGCAGCTAGCTACTGGGGCCTAGTGACATTCTAATAGCTATACCTAACCAATGGCTGGTGGGTAAAACTACCAGAGCATTTGCTGGCTGTGTGGTCCTTCAAACTCAACAGCGAAGCACTGAACCTTCAAATGAAGGTATTTGGAAACCACAAAAGGTAAGTTTGTCTTCACAAAGTGTCCTGATCCAATGATTATCAACAGGGAGATGATTTTTCGCTCCAAAAAGATTCACCGAGTAATAGTGCCCTTGAGTCTTTTTAGGCAACATTCACTTCACAGGATATGTGAATATGAATATGAGAACTGTCTGTACCGTGAGAACTCTTTCTGTGGGTCAGATGAAGGTGGATGGATCCTGCATTCCCCTTTCGCTGGAAGGAAGTTAATCCTCCCACTCTCCCTCTCTGGTTTTCCAAGGTGAATGAACTTAGGGACATGGAGGACCTCACAGACACTCTGAATAACACTAAAGAGATCTTCCAGGACATCTAGAGACCATGGCAATATTTTGTCTACAGGACACCTATCTGAATGAACTCCCTCCCCCCTCAGTGAATGTAACCCTTTCCTTGCCCTCCTTACACTCCCAGGAAAGGATGCTCAATTCTCGTCTGTGCTCCTCCTTATTTCTTCTCTCCTCACTTTACGCTACTTTTTTCTTTTACTTTTCCCCTTTTATTGCCCTCCTTCTTCCACCCATCACCTACTGGCATCAAAGTATGCACCCTTATGCCCCTTCTCTAGCTTTTTTCCTATATATTTTTCTGTCTCTGTATAAGTGGATGGCAGTGCCCCTCTTTTATTATTCCCCTTCAAGTTTGTCCACAATGCTCTTAACGATCAATTGTTTTTGACAATACCTTGTTTTTGTCATAATGCGGCTGTTTCTTACTGGTTATGCTAGTCTATCTAATATTGTTTGTATGACATTGCACTCTCCTATGATAATACCCAGTACTTTGTGTATACTGGTCATTTGCTTATCTGTTATGTGCGTAATAATTGTATAAATAAAGGAATTACAAAAAAGATGAAGGTATATGAAAGTTACGTCATAGAGCCTCTAGCAAATTCCTCCTGTTAAAGGGGCTGCCATAAGCAAAAGCTTAGAGCGAGGGTTGGGTTAGGATTGGGCTTGGGTTAATGTGTAGGATTAGAGTACAGTATTAGGCAGTAGTTTTAAAGTCTAGGGCAGGGGTGGCCAACCAGTGGCCCGGGGGCCACATGTGACCCGCGGAGCCCTCTGATGTGGCCCGCAACCTCCTGCTCTGGAATGGCGGGTTAGCAAGCCCAGATCGCAGCTTGCCAACCCGTCATACCACAGCATCAGTGTTGTGAATGAAGCTGGTGGTAGAGGAAGAAAGTGGCTGCAGAGCCACATAAGCTGATGCTTCCTGTACAGCGCCGTCTTTTGCCACAGGCAGACTCTATGGAAAAGTTCAGTTAACCCGCAGGATAGACATAGGTGCACTACGCTGCACCCGCGGTGTGGGTAAATCGCAGAACATCAGTATAAAAGTCTTAGGCCCGTTTCACTCGATCGGCCCTACCCAATCGGACCCGCAATTCACTTCTACAGAGCGGCAGATGTAAACAGACCTTTGTCCATTTATTTCCACCTGCCTCGATCCTCTAAAAAAAAAAAAAAAAAATATGGGTGGATCGGATTGGAGGGCCTATAGAATAGCCGTGACCTGTCATCCGCCCGCTCCGCTCATTGTGGCCCGCGACCGGTTACCAAGTTGCTTAAGTGGCCCTCACTCTTAAAAAGGTTGGGCACCCCTTGTCTAGGGTCAGAATTAAGTTAGGTTGTAGTTAGGCTGTAGGGTTGGGTTAGAATTAAGATACATGTAATCCACAGGAAAAATCCGGCACTCTGATATTTCACTACAAATGGATGTCCTTTATTGAAAAATGGTGGGGTTCATGGCCACTAAACAATTGCAAAGGCATGAAAAACGGCAGTGCTCTCCTTTAACGAAGTGAAGCCGCGAGTTCATGGCACGCTAGTGAACGAAAAACTCATAGTGATTCTCACCGATACGCACAATACGTTTTTGTGGACTTGGCAACTTGGTTGGACCGGTTCCTGACTATGCGACCGACTATGCATTTTCTAGGTCTGTAATTCCCATCTACTAGCTCGTCAGTCAGGCCCTCTGGGGAATGCTATTTCCCAACCCCTATCTCCCCCCACCCTTTCTTCTCATTCTCCCTATCCTTTCTTCTATCTTTACATCTATCATGCTTCACTCTCAAACTAACTATTAGCCAGCTGCTGGACGAGATGAACCCTACAATGGCTACTTCTTTTAATGATGGAGGTGCTCGTTTCGGAGTAGAGGACAGGTCCATCATTGGGTCTGGGGTAATGTTAAAGTCTCCACAGATGATCAGTCTTCCTTTCCTTTCCTCCTGAAGCTTCCTCATTACTCTGTGGAAAAAACGTATCTGTCTGGCGTTGGGGGCATAGACATTAACCACCGTGTAGGTGATGTTGTTGATATCACAAGTTAGAATAATGTAGCGCCCTTGTTGATCTGAAGTGATTTTCTGGAGTTTAAAAGCCACTGTGTCTTTAATGGCGATCAGGACACCTCGTTTCTTAGAAGAGGTGTTCGCAAAAAACATGTGCGGGAATTTAGGATGGGAGCATTTAGGTGGTGACCTGTCGTCAAAGTGAGTTTCTTGTGCGCACACTATGTCGCATTTGTTTTGAATAGCCTCCCTCCACAGTGATCTCCGTTTGGCCGGGTGGTTGAGACCCTTGGTGTTGACAGTTAGAATTTTAACGACCATTGTGGCTGTCTAGTGAGTGGTGAGTGCAACGGGTATACAGTGTGGGACTTACTGTTGGTGGCTTCCGGGTTCTTGTACTTCTTGCGGCGGTATTCCTGGTGGTAGTCAGCGTGGGGTACTGGAACACTTGGTAGATGTGACAAAGTTCTTGACTGTAAAAGAAAGGGGGTAAGTGACCTGGTAAACACAGGTAAAACATAACCAGGGCGAATAGCCCAACCTGGGTAAGAAGGATTGGGTGCGGCACAAGGCCGCTCATATTTCGGTGGGGGAAAGGTGGTCCCTCTGACCAACAACTAGGAGAGCCGATCAATGGGCATATGAGTCTCCCCACAGCGGGAAGTATGATCTGTGTGTAACCAACCCATGTTACTTGTGGGTGCGGGCGTTCTTAGGATTAACAGTGCGCCAGCCCGTGTCTTGGGTGTTGTTGCTGAATGGGGCGGAAGGCGGGGTTTCCTTCTCAGGGATGATGCCCCAGGAATCCAGTAGTGCCAGGCTTTTGGCCATGGAGTCCATGGTGTAGTCTTTTCCATCTTTAGTGACAATAAGCTTAGTAGGGAATCCCCATTTGTAGGACAGCTTGTGGTTCCTAAGAGCCTTGGTAATAGTATTAAGGTTTCTGCGCTTCTGGAGAGTGTATTGGGAGAGATCAGCGAATATCTGCAGCTCCGCATATGGCGATGGGATGTTGTCTCTCTGGCGGTACACTTGCATTAGTTTCTCTTTGGTGTGGTAGAAGTGCAGCCTCAATATCACATCTCTGGGAACAGTGGTGGGGAGGTGGGCTGGTTTGGGAAGGCGATGTATTCTATCCACCGTAAAGTCCAGGGCGGACATTTCTGGCAGGACCTTAGAAAACATTTGGTTTGCATAGTCTCTTAGATCATGTTGCAGGACCTATTCCGGTATCCCGCGTATTTTAACATTGTTTCTTCTGGCCCTGTCCTCCATGTCCGCCATCTTGGCCCTAACGCTTTCTATGTCGTTTTCATTGTCCTCATTGGCGTCAACCAGGGCGTTTATAGTGGCTGCGAATTGACCCATCTTGTTCTCCACATGAGAGACTCTGTCTGTTACTGCATGTATGTCTTTGCCCAGTGAGTGCATGTAGGAGACCATATCAGAGTGCAAAGAGCTTCTTAGGGAGACTAGCATCTCTTTAAGGACTGTGTCCATAACTGGCTGGTTGGTAGTGGGAAACTGTTCAATGGAGTCAGGGAGTTCCCTAGTGTCATCCCCAGAATCATGTGCAGAGCTCACCTCCATATCTCTGTCCGCTGCATCCATCCTCACCCTCGTCTTTTCTGGACTGCCTGATGATGGTGTAGCTGGTGGTGATACAGAGCCCCTCTGCTGTGTCCTCCGTTTGTGTGTCTTCTGCTCTGTAGAGAGCGGCGGCGTGTGTACTGCAGCCTGTGAGGCGTGTGGGGCTGACGCTCCGGCGCCATTTTGCTTAGGCCCCGGCGGGAAGAATTCCGTCAGCTTCTGGGGCCGGGATAGCCCGGTTTTCCGTCTGGTCATGGCTGAATCCTGCTCCGGGGTACTTTGGGAGTCAGAACGCCGCGTTGTGGGCGCTGGATGGGGGTTGGAAGGCTCGGTATTAGCCGTTGTAGTCCTGCTGTGGACGGAGCTCCGCTAGATCGCGGCCATCTTGGACGCCGGCAGACTCCGCCCCCCCAATGGCTACTTCTTATATGCTAAAGGCATACCTATCCACTGAAGTATAGGTCTGACAACCTCAATGCTGATTTGGATCCATCAAGAAGCCACTGAAAGCTGACTTAAATGTACACACTGTTCCACTTTTCCTTTGTACAGTATGTTGTTTCTCCTATCCCTGAGATGGAGGTAATTAACATTCCATATTCTAGTTTGTTTTCATTGTTACATCCTACTTCTGTAATGACATTAAGACTGTGAAACTCCTACATGTACACTGCCGAGTCTTAATTTTGTATGTTCTGTACATTGCTTATTCTTTTTAATTTTTTACAATAAAAATATTGTGAAGGAAAAATGTTGGGGTGCAGCTGATAAAAACCCCAATGCATATCGACTGGCAGGCCTTAGTCATGGCTACTACATTAACTTGACATTCATTTAAATGGCAAATAAACAATTACATGATCACAATAAAATCACATGGACACAAAGGGGCAGGAGCAAACAAAGCACAAGATTCAAAAATCATTGTAACGTTTACAATCTACACTCACCGGACACTTTTTTAGGTACATCTGTTCAATTGCTTGGTAACACAAAGTGCTAATCAGCCAATCACATTGCAGCAACTCAGTGCATTTAGACATCTAGACATGGGGAAGGCGACTTGCTAAAGTTCAAACCGAGCATCAGAATGGAGAAGAAAGTGGATTTAAGTGACTTTGAACATGGCACGGTTGTTGGTGCCAGACAGGCTTGTCTGAGTATTTCTAAAACTCCTGATCTACTGGGATTTTTACGCACAACCATATCTAAGGTTTACAGAGAACAGTCCAAAAAAAAAGAAAATATCAATTGAGCGGCATTTGTGTGGACGAAAATGCCTTGTTGATGTCAGAGGTCAGAGGAGAATAGGCAGACTGGTTCGAGATGATAGAAAGGCAACAGTAACTCAAATAACGACTCCTTACAACCAAGGTATGCAGAATACTATCTCTAAATGCACAACACATCGAACCTTGTAGCAGATGGGCTACAGCAGCAGAAAACCTCACCGGATGACACTCCTGTCAGCTAAAAACAGGAAACCGAGGCTACAATTCGCACAGACTCCCCAAAATTGCACAATAGAAGATTGTAAAGAAGTTTCCTGGTCTGATAAGTCTCGATTTAAGCTACGACATTCAGATGGTCGGGTCATAATTTGGCATAAACAACATGAAAGCATGGATCCATCCTGCCTTGTATCACCGGTTCAGGCTGGTAGTAGTGTAATGGTGTGGGGGATATTTAATTGGCAAACTTTGGGCTCCTCAGTACTAATTTAGCATCGTTTAAATGCCACGGCCTACCTGAGTATTGTTGCTGACAATTTCCATCCCTTTATGACTACAGTGTACCCATCTTCTGATGGCTCCTTCCAGCAGGATAATGCACCATGTCACAAAGCTCCAATCATCTCACCACTGGTTTCTTGAACATGACAATGAGGTCACTGTAATCCAATGGCCTCCACACTCACCAGATCTCATCTAATAGATCACCTTTGGTGTGTGGTGGAATGGGAAATTTGCATCATGGATGTGCAGCCAACAAATCTGCAGCAACTGCGTGATGCTATCATGTTAATATGGACCAACATCTCTGAGGAATTTTTCCAACACCTTGTTGAATGTATGTCATGAACAAATTTAAGACAGTTGTGAAGGCAAAAGGGTGTCCAACCAGGTACTAGAAAGTTGTACCTAATAAAGTGTCCGGTGAGTGTACATAAAAAACAGAGATATAAAAAGAAAAGAAGAGGCGTGCCAGCCTTGTGCATTATCCTTTGGATATGTATTTAATACAAGTAATAAAAAAGAAAACTACTCACAAACAACTGCTGAGCTCTGAGGAAGAGGGGTTTTCCCTTCAAAACGCGTCAGCTGGCAGTGGTCCTGTGTTTTACTCTGTGACCTTTGGAGCGTATTGTTCATTTCAGACTGTATGCTGCTATTTGGCGACTATTTATATTGCAAGAATTCTACAGTTGTTTGTGAGTAGTTTTCTTTTTTATTAATTTTATTAAATACATATCCAAAGGATAATGCACAAAGCTGGTGCGCCTCTTCTTTTCTTTTTATGTCTTTGATCGTTAGGATACCCGTATCCTTGAGGGCAGCAAGTGACATTATATAGTCTGTCTGGTTATACACTTGTGTGCAGGAGCATTTCTTTTCTGCTACATAAAAACCAGTACAACAGGTACAAAAAGGCCTATGTGTGTGGATATACTGTATGCATTACATTCACTAAATATGCACATAGAGAAAGGGATTGTTCCCACAAATACATAAGAAGGAAATAATATTAGCATTAAGGTATAGGATTAAACTGTATGATCAGGTCCTAATTAGGACATGGAGTTAGGGTTGGGTTAGATTGTAGGGTTAGGGATGGATCATAGTCATAGTTGGGTTAGTATTAGGGTGAAGGGTTGGAGTTGGGTTAGAGATGAAGACTAGGGTTAAGAATAGAGTTGGTATAAAGGTTAGGGTTCGATTAACATCCTTTCAGCAAGCTCCCCATGGTGGGAGGACTTTAATTAAAGTT
Source organism: Lithobates sylvaticus (assembly GCA_028564925.1). Taxonomy (NCBI): domain Eukaryota; kingdom Metazoa; phylum Chordata; class Amphibia; order Anura; family Ranidae; genus Lithobates; species Lithobates sylvaticus. Next base: position 41,952,780 of record CM053031.1, read on the forward strand.
GCTTTGCATGATCTCCAGGAGGGAGCTGCAAAGCACTGTGGGGGTACATGAAGACTTGATCAGTAACCACTCTAATGCCCCGTACATACGGTCGGATACTCCGATGGGAAAAGTCTGATCGGATTATGTTGTCGGAAAATCCAATTGTGTGTGGGCTCTAGCGGGCTTTTTCCGTCAGAATTTTGCGATGTAAAAATTCTAGAGCAAGACCTAAAATTTTCCGACAACAAAATCTGATCGGACTTTTTCCGATCATGTGTAGAGAATTCCGACGCACATGCTCAGAAGAAATTTGGAGATGAAAGCTATTGGCTACTGGCCTCTACGTAGTGCCGTCGTGCGCTTTCTACGTCACCTCGTTCGGAACGATCGGATTTTCCGACAACTTTGTCCGACCGTGTGTGTGCAACACAGGTTTCAGACAAAATCCGCTGGAAAAAATCTGACGGATTTTGTGGTCGGAATGTCCGACCATGTGTACGGGGCATTAGGCCTGATTCACACTTGTGCAGGTTGCAGTTTGCATATTACAGGTGCATTTTGCGTTTTTCAATACACATCTTTAAACCATTGAAGTCTATGGGACCAAAAACCAGAAAGAAAAACCCTGGCCCTTTCCATAAAATGCACAGATGTGAACTACATCCATAGGAAACCATGTTATATGGACTGTAGTGTGCTTCTGCAAAGCTGAAAATGCATAGGTGTGAACCAGGCCTTAGTGGTTACTGATCAAGTTTATTGCCTGTTTGACCTCCTTAGGCCCCTTTCACATGTGCGGACCATTCGTCCGTTTTTTCATACGTTAGTTTACGGATCTAAAACGGACATCAATGCTTCTCTATGGGATAGCGGACATTAGTGAATGATCATCCACTAACGTCCGTTAACATCCGTCTCCGTTAAGCTCCGTTTTTCTGGATGGAAGAAAACCCTATTTTGTCTTTCATAAAAAAAACGATACGGACGAAAAACGGACGTTAGCGGACAATCCGTTCACATCCGATCTGCTGACATCCGTTTTTCATCAAAATATGTAGTTTTATATGCATAAATTACAAATAACCTATGACCCAAAAACAAGGAATCATGGGAAAATTCTCATAATTCATGAAAAACAGTTTTTAAAAAAAATAAAAAAACGGATAAAAAATGGGTGAAAAACAGACATAAACAGATGAAAAACGGACATAAACAGATGAAAAACAGACATAAACAGATGAAAAACGGACATAAACAGATGAAAAACGGATGACAACGGATGTAAAACGGAAATGAAAATGGATGAAAACTGATGTTTACTGACAACAACTGATGATAAAAAAACGTGACTGAACTGATCTAATGTCTGATCCGCATGTGTGAAAGGGGCCTTACAGGTATCAGTCCTTACTTTAAGGGCTCTTTCACATGGGCGAACTGTATGTCCGTATTTCATCCATCCGTTTTCGGATGAAATACGGACATACATGCATCCCTATGGGATAGCGGGTGTCAGCGGATAAACATCCGCTGACACCCGATATCGTCCTTGTCCGCTATGGTCCGATTCTGCAGATGGAGGAAAACCCTATTTTTCTATCCGTCTGCAGAGCGGATCGGATGAACACGGACAGACGGTCCGTGTTCATCCGATCCTCCATAGAGGAGATCTGACAATAAGTGTGACACAGTGTGCAGGGACCGCCCTGTCATCCGCCGTCTCAGCGGGAATCAGCGGAGCGATCCCCGCTGAGCAAGCGGATGTTCACGGGGCGGATCATTACGGATCCGCCCCGTGTGAAAGAGCCCTTATTTATTAATCAAAGAGATGGGCAGAATCAATCACTAAAATACAATATATTATTTAAAATCTGCTAAGACCTCTTTCCCATTTTGAAAAGTTTTATTGAACTTACCATGACAATGCCTTATTCATTTATATAGCACAAAGAGCTATGATGACAGGGCATACCCAGTGCCGGGACAAGGTCATCCAGTGCCCAGGGCAAAGATGCCAAACTGCGCCCTCCTTTCCCTTAGGGTTAGGCTCAGGGTGCCCCCTACCCCTGCAATATACAATTGCGCCAGGGGCAGCCGCCCCTCCTGCCCACCCCCCTTGTCCCGGCCCTGGGCATACCAACCAATCAGACTTCAATTTTCTAAAAAGTCTGATCAGTAGGTACATTTCTGAATAATGTACCTTTTTTGTTGCTGAATTGAACACAAATAGTTAAAAAACAAGGTAGTAATCACTTAGGAGACATTTTCATTTTGTTGTATTTTGTATTTTCTGTTTTCTACTTGTAAATGATCAAGTCACAGTCAGGATCGCGGACATTAACTGCAGGCAGAGAGCAAGCTCTTGCAATGTTAATAACACACCACATTAATATATAACACATTGAATTATGCTAGGACAGGTGCATCTATAAATCATGTAGCAGAGGTCCCATAAATATTTTCATATAGAGCTAGAAAATTCATGCGTGAGATGAGAGGTCTGCAATGGCTGGCGACAGAGAAAATCTCAGGTGAGCCAATCCTCAAGTGGCCAAGCCAAGCATGTCCGTAATGCACATTTTAATGGAAAATATCTTTAATGCAATAAAGATTTTTTTTTTTACAAACAAAAGAAGTGTACATGTAGATTGCCAACTGTTATGTTTAAAGCTAAAGTCCAGCCAGGGAACTCTAGCTGCAAAAAAAAAAACCCACACCCTTCCTAAGGGCTAGTTTGCTTCAAAACATAACTTTGGACGCGCTTTGTTAACGCTCTCTGAATGCTAGTCAAAGCCCCTGTCACTAAATAAAATGGTTAGCTTACAGTCCTGTTTACACCTGCTTTTGCTTAAGGCTTCGGTAAGGCTTCATGGGGCTTAGATGAGGCTTTGGTGGGGCTTCAGTGGGCCTCAATCAAGCTTTGCCATAGACTTCTATGAAGGCTTTGAAGACACTTTGAAGCACCACTAAAGCTACATGGGGTATAATTTCAAAGCAAAAGCAAGGTGTAAACAGGACTGTAAGCTAACCATTTTATTTAGTGATAGGGACTTTGACTAGCGTTCAGAGAGCTTTAACAAAGCCTCTCCGAAGCCTTGTTTTGAAGCAAGTGTAAACTAGTCGTTAATGTGTGTTGAAGTCGAAGCCCCAGTGTAAATGTGTCTAAATGAGCCCTAACTTATTAATTAAAAAAGCTAAGCTGAATGGTCAAACACTTACTTGGACCTGTGGTCACATAAAGTTCTGGGTCCCTGGTCTTCTCTTGTGGGCAGCAAGGGGGGTCTTTCTTTGGATGCCCATAGAACTGCCTGGAGGCATTTGCATATTCTTATAGTCCTTATAAAGGGGGAGTGGTATTGCCCCAAAAATGTTGGCTGCTTTTATATGATTTTTTTTTACCAATAACTAAATATTTCTTGGACACTTTCTTATTATTTCTTTCTTATTATTTCTCTTTAAAGGCAAAATTCACCTTTAATAAAAATAAATAAATAAATGCACATCTTTTTGCAAGCAAAAAATGTGCATTTATTATTTTTTTATTTCTTAGAATCCTGTTAAGCATTGGACCTATGATCAACGGATCGCTGGTGCAATGTCAAGCTTTTGCAGATTGTCTGCCTGTACATGCAGGCAGGCAGTTACTGAAGTCCAGGAATATCGATGAACTACGAGAGCGCTCTCCAATAGCCCTGCACACCCATGCTGTTTTTAAATTGTGACAACAGGTATGGGGAGAAGGTCTCCCGTCCGCTGTCACAGGAAATGTGAAGATTGGGGGGTGAGGTGGTGAATGCTGAACATGTAACATGTAAATACGGGTGTAACATTTGACAAAGGAGAACTTTACTTTAATGCATTTCTGTGGTTTGAGCTACTGTTGGGTGCCCATCGAGGGAAGCCTTGTGGGAGCCACCCAACCAGAGCTGTTAAGCTTGTTTGAAGCTTGAAGCTTTCCTTCATCTGACTATGCACGCAGGTCTAATAGTTCCCAGCACCTTTTTGAGTATGTTGTTTTTTTCCCTGGTGCCACAAGGGCAGGAAGTAGGGGGACAAAGAACAAGAGACGGTCTAACCCTTCTCTGCTGTGTGCAATATCTAAAAAAATGTATTTTTCAATTTGGAGCTTAAATATATAATAAGCAAGGGAAAGGGAACTATGCAGGGCAAGCATTTGGAAGCAGTACACCAGACACTTACACACTTGTGAAATGTCTGCCCTGCTGAATTAAGACTTCAAAGTCCACCATCTCATAATCAGAAAGACATTTAGCATGATATATCTTAGACAATATATTAACAATACGCCAAAATAATGTTTTTTTTTTTTATTTACATTGTTGTTCAGTAATCATGTAGTTAAAGTGTTAGTCAGCTGTCTAAGAGGGAAATTCCCCTCATTTCTAACTTTCTGTTGTGTCTTTGGGACAGGAAGTAAAGGAAAATCTTCCTAATGGTACACATCGAACAAAAAAAAATTTTTTTTTTAATAAAAATGTGACAGCGGTTTTAACCCTTCTTCAGTTTATCTAAAGTTAATAAATATATATACTATGTCTATACATAAACCTTCAAGGGGACTGTGCATTTATATGCTAAATAGGCTTATTAAACACTAGCCCATCTCCCCATGCCAAAACGTTGTATTTCATGTGTAGTGTCATAACCTCTGTGGGGCGGCTATGTATTTTCTGGGCTTACCGATTACCTCCTCCTTGTAGCTCGTTGTTCGTTGTCTAGGGGTTCCCAGGGTTAGTACCCAGTAATTGCGGAGACTGACACGCAAAGTCCTTTTGAGGATTTTTATTTACAAAAAAATGTTCAAACATAACACAGTCTCTAAGTTGGGAATAGAGGGTATGGGTGATAAAGCTCAGGCACTTCAGAACTGCTGACATCAAATAAATGTCTCCTTAGATAGCCCAGAGAGTAGCCACTCGCAACTGGACTCTTCACTGTTGGATAAACCCTTGTCTGTAGATCTAGCAGCCAACAAGTGATTCAGAATTAGCAAAGTCTCTGCCACAGACTAGGTTGTGAAACTTCAAGTGAGCAATGTAAAAGTCTCTGCCACAGACTATGTTGTAACTGAAGGATGGGTTAGGAACTTTTCCTATGGTACCTGAATCTTCCAGCCGTTGCGGCGATACCGTAGGAAATGCGGATTCACTAATGTGTCCATACAACTCAGCTCCCAGGCTCTTACCGAGCAGCCAGCTTCATGACCCTCCTCCGAAGAGTCCTCCCTGGTCACTTGTACGAGTTGCTGTGCCTCTCCAATCCTGAGAGGACACCGGGACACTTTGGAATCCTCCTTCAGTTACTGCTACTCGAACTAGCCAGTTCCGAGGCTCGGGAACGGATGGATCCCCACCCCAGACTGTGAGGGCCTCTGGGGCTGGTCAGTGTGACCAAGCTTACGGGGGCAGCAGATAATCCTGGGCCCGGGACCCCTTGCGGGGTTGGTCCGGACTGGAACCAGGAATCAAAGAGCAAGCCTGAACCCTGAACACGTGACTTCAGCATCTTAAATACCCCTTCCCAGAATACACAGCGGGGCCAGACGCGCCCACTGATTGTCTCTGAGAAAGATTGGTACCTAACACGTCCAACCAGACTGCGTTCTCAGCCTGTCACAGGTGCTCACCTATGACCAGGCAGAACTCCAGTGCAGCCCAGCCAAACTGACGCCAAAGTAAAAACCTAGAACAATTAACCCCCAAAACTCAGGTACAGTTCTGGAAAAAACAAAATTTACAGAATAGCGCACACTTTAGAAAAGTGTTGGCGCTACACATGTTTAGAAAAAAATGAAGGATAACAACATAAATATAAACTTATCTTATACCCAACTTCCGTGAGTGAGAAAGATGAGTCCCGGTCCTTCTAGCAAGGTTGTAGAAATACTGAATGTTCTAAATCCTATGGAAAGATGATTAAGAGATAAGGGATCCTCCGCATTCCAAGGATCTTTCTGGAAGAATTCTGTTATCACTCCTACCTAGGTAAAGTAAGTATATTTTTTAAAATTTTAAACAGGTGTTTCCTTTTTTATATGTGGAATTCCACATTATGACATCGGGATGAGCCACTATTTACTAAGAAAACCTTGCATTTGCTAAATAAAGATAGTAGCAGCTAAAAAACAAATAATTCAAACATACAAAACTGCAAAGATTTTACAGTTGGTCAATTTTAAAACTGAGGGCTTATTATTTATTATTTTTTTTAAATAATATTACTAATATAAACTATACACATATTCAATATTTTGTTCCCAGACATGGCTGTTTCAACAACTACACCATCTCCAGCTTTGAAGACTCTATTTCACTCCTGCACTCCTTCACCTTGCCCGATACTGCATCCCTTATACATGCCGCCTCAGCTCCCGGGGAGAGTTTATGTTCCTGGCCCATTTTGCACCCACCACCGCGCATTGTGCTCGCTGTCTGAGTTGGAATTCATGGTCGCATCAGCTCCTGATGAGTGAAGAAACATCCACGAAACGCGTCGAGCTTTGATTTGATGCCCCAGCTACATTGCATATGGAACCATGATTATTTTAGTACTACCGTATATACTGGAATATAAGCCGAGATTTTCAGCCCATTTTTTAGGGCTGAAAGTCCCCCCCCTTGGCTTATATTCGAGTCACCGCCGTCTGCCTACATGAACAGCATGTCATGCATACAGACGGCAGTTTTCAAAAGCCGCGCCTTCTCCTCCCGCCCGTCCGTGATAGGCGGATACTAATTTTCCCAGCAGTAAGTCAGTGTGCAGTGTTCCGCCTATCACGGACGAACTGTCATTCTCATCTCATGGATGAGGATGAGAGGACGTCCGTGATAGGCGGAACACTGCACACTGACTGCTGGGAAAACAGCGTTCCTCCTATCACGGAGGAATAGGAGGAGGAGGCACGGCTTTTGTAATTTTAGAATGGCGCCTTACACGCTGTGGGGGGACAGAGCGAGACTGCATCGGCGGAAGACCGATGACAGATGGCACAGGACAGATGGAACAGGACGGATGGCACAGGACGGATGGCACAGGACAGATGGCACAGGACGGATGGCACAGGACGGATGGCACAGGACAGATGGCACAGGACGGATGGCACAGGACGGATGACAGAGGACCCGCAGATCGGCACAGGTAGGCTGCAATGGGGACACAGGGGGGGGTCTTTACAGGGGACATGCAGCTGCAGATGGGCATTGCTGACCCTCTTTTCCACTTACAGTAGCTGCTGCATTTTTTACCCTCGGCTTATACACGGGTCAATGCGTTTTTCCCATTTTTTGTGGTGAATTAGGGGCCTCGGTTTATACTCGGGACGGCCTATACTCGAGTATATACGGTATTTGATTTTTTAACTATATATAAAATATTTTTTCTACTTAGTATATGCATACTTACCATGTGGGTACATCTGTCCATATCAGGCATGCTGTGATCGATATTACTATGCTATATCATTCAGTTTATTTACGTTGAGAATCATGTGTTACTGTATGTGTACCTTTATACTACACTCTTGTCATGTGCATGCCCTTACATGTATATGTGAATAAATAATCTCTATTGTCTGTATACTCCACAAATTAATAAATATTCCATGGTGAAATTTAAACATGGTTAACTTTACCTCCACTATCCAAGTGCTTCATTTAAAGTCCCAATCTCCCCTTTGTATCATTTTAAAACTGAGTGTCATTTTCAAAGATCAATATTTTCCAAGAAAACCCTTAAAAACCCAGAATTTTAATTCTAAATTAGGCACAAGTTGACAATTATGCAAATACTGCATGTATTAATTTTACATATGTATAATGGAAGTTTGTGTATTCAATAACACTATCATTTAACAGGCTACAAAATGTATCATGCCTAAAATCTGATTTGGGGGACAAGGTGTAGAATTAATAGTAAGGGATTGGGTTAATTAGGAGATAATGTATGTCAGCAGTGTAGCTAACTGGCTCCATGTTCTACCTACACTCTCATTAGTGCTAACAGAAGCTACTATGTGTCATGGGAAGTCAGCATGCAGAAGCCTCTAGAAGACCAAGGAACTAAGTAAATGGAAACATGGCTTATATTACAAGCAATCATTAATAAATGCGCAAATTGTAGATTGTGAATTGTGAGGTGAAACAAGAACAGTATAAACTCAAATCACTAAAATCTCATATATGCTTAATATGTTAAAGTCTACGTTCTGATACTTCACGTTATGTGGTGACAACAGTTTTCTAATTGCGCTCCTGCATTGTCACCTTCTCACATGCACCACTGGTGGAGCAATATGCTGACATATAGTACATTGCACAAGAATGGTAATCCGCTGTCACTATCAGTAAGCTGAACCTGACCAATGGTGAGCAGCAAGTATACAGTATGTAGACTGGAAATATTTGAGAGAGGCTGGAGGAGATCAGTAATAAGGATGAGCCGAACACCCCCCGATTGGATTCGCACCAGAACATGCGAACAGGCAAAACATTTGTACGAACAAGCAAACACTGTTAAAGTCTATGGGACACATGAAAAATCAAAAGTTCTAATTTTAAAGGCTTATATGCAAGTAAGGCCCCTTTCACACTGGGGCGGTTTGCAGGCGCTATTGCGCTAAAAATAGCGCCTGCAAACAGACCTGAAACAGCCGTTGCTGTCTCTCCAGTTGCAGCCGTTGCTGTCTCTCCAGTGTGAAAGCCCGAGGGCTTTCACACTGGAGCGGTGCGATTGCAGGACGCTGAAAAATGTCCTGCAAGCCGCATCTTTGGTGCGCTGTAGGAGCGGTGTATTTACCGCTCCTATAGCGCCCCTTCCCATTGAAAACAATTGGGCAGCGCTCCAAACCCGCCCGCAAAACGCTGCTGCAGCGGCAGTTTGCGGGCGGTATTAACCCTTTTTCGACCGCTCGCGGGGGTAAAACCGCCCCGCTAGTGGCCGAATAGCGCCGCTAAAACGAGGGTAAAGCTTTACCGCCAGCGCACCCAGCGCCTAGGTGTGAAAGTAGCCTTATTGCCATAAAAAGTGTATGGAGACCCGGGTTCTGCCCCCCATTGACATGTATCAATGCAAAAAAAGTTTTAAAAACAGATGTTTTTTCAGGAGCAGTGATTTTAACCATTTCAGCCCCGGAAGATTTGGCTGCTCAATGACCAGGCCATTTTTTGCGATTAGGCACTGCATCGCTTTAACTGACAATTGCACGGCCGTGCAACGTGGCTCCCAAACAAAATTAATTTCCTTTTTCCCCCACAAATAGAGCTTTCTTTTGATGGTATTTTATTATCTCTGCGGTTTTAAATTTTTGCGCTATAAACAAAAAAGAGTGACAATTTTGAAAAAAAACACAATATTTTGTACTTTTTGCTATAATAAATATCCCATTTTTTTTTTAAAAAAAGCAAATTTTTTCCTCAGTTTAGGCCGATATATATTCTACGACATATTTTTGGTAATAAAAATCGCAATAAGCATATATTGATTGGTTTGCGCAAAAGTTATAGCATCTAAAATATAGGCGACAGATTTATGGCATTTTTATTATTATTATTTTTTTTACTAGTAATGACAGTGATCTGCAATTTTTATTGGGACTTCGACATTATGGCGGACACATCGGACACTTTTGACACATTTTTTAAACCATTGACAATTATACAGCGATCAGTGCTATAAAAATGCACTGATTACTGTGTAAATTTCACTGGCAGGGAAGGGGTTAACACTAGGGGGCGATCAAGGGGATAACTGTGTTCCCTGACTGTGTGTTCTAACTGTAGGGGGAGGGGACTGACTATAGGAGATGACAGATCATGGTTCCTAGCATTTAGGAACTCATGATCTGCCTCTCCTCAGCTCACAGAACAGGGATTTATGTGTTTGCACACACACATCCTTGTTCTACCGTGCCCACGATCACGCGCGGCCGGCAGTCATCGCGACCGCCAGCCACGAGCATCGGCACCCTCGCAATGCAGCGGGCACACACGCGCGCCTTTTATATATATATAATACAATGCCGCTAACTGAATAACCTGCCTGCTTAATCTAACTGAAGCTATCTCTCTGTCCACGGCAACAACACTACACATGGCTGCTCTGTAAGCAGCCTTATATAGTGTGTCGCTCGGACTTAGTCCCCCTGAGCCATGATTAACCAAAGGCACCCTGCATTTGGCCAATTATGGCTCTCTCAGCAGAGCACGCTGTGATTGGCCAAAGCATGTAGGTCAGGTGCATGCTTTGGGCAATCATCCTACAGCAATGCAATGTGATGTCGCTTATAGGGCGTTCCACGGTGCTCAAGTTTTCCGGAAATGCCCCATATGTTCGGTTCATTTTAGATCAAACGGACACCTGATGTTTGAGTCGAACTTACGCTCAACTCGAACCGCGGGCTCATCCCTAATCAGTAATACTGAGAAGAAAAAAAAAAGTCACCTTATTACATGCACCCCTGGTGGAGACTTCAAGCAGCCATGCTCACATGCCCCAGACGATGTCATCTTATGATGAAACGCGTAGGGTGGAGCGACATGCTGACGTCCCTGCACTTCTCAAGCCGGCTGGCTTATATGATATCAATGCAATTTTACACTCTTCTTGATGTAAGTGCTATTATCTATGCTCTGAACAAAGTTTTGAAGGATTTTATACTATGGTGAGCCTTTTGTATTTTGGGGATCTTCTGTGACAACATCACCTGGATGACGGATCCATGTGCCTTAAGAGGTTTCCTGGGTTGTAAAGGCCCTGGCTGGGTTTAGAGCCACAAGTGTCACTGACCTTCCGTGATAGGATGTCCATGCTAGCTGGTAACACTTTTATTTATGGTGGTGGGGATAGCTAAAGAATTACACCCTTTAAGGTGGCGCATGGTGTGGATATTGTTAAAGAATCCTTACTTCTCATCACATTTGGACTATTTATCACTTGTGTTATGTTAGCGCAAATCTGTATATGAATGCTCACATATACTACATTGCACAAGGATGGTCCACCATTGTCCCTATCAGTGAGCTGAACCTGAGCAGGGAAGTGGAGCGAGTGCATGGAAGTGTCTGATAGAAGTTGGAGGAAATCACTAGCACTGAGAAAAAAAAAAAAAAAGGACAAGAGCTGCAAAAAGTCTTTAATAGAAAAAATTTAGATTGTATATAATATACAGTGTTTTAGCAATCTAAATGCCATTCAGGCAGGGTTTTTTATCTAATTTAAGGCTAGAGCTACATGGGTGGTTTTAGAGTCAAAATACCAAAATTGCTAGTGATTAGATTATAAATCGACCAATAAATAGAACATGGAACAAAGGACAGCCTATGGTGTAAACTACACAAGTTGCATGATTGAAACACTGTCCAGCTGTAAAAAATTAACTGCCAAACGTTTCTGTTTCTTGAGTAGTTTGCTGCCAAACGTTTCTGTTTCTTGAGTAGTTTGCGTTCCATCTGTTTAGTCATCAATGGCTATTGCTAGTGTGTAAGCTATACGCACAATCAAGCTAATAAAAATCTTTGGGGTATGTCAGACCTTTATACTATAGGATGTACTTACTGACTCGGTTGATGGATTGGAATGTTCACACACCCTTTAAGGATTGAGTTTCTCTCAAGCACTCTCAGGTATAATTACTATTGCACCTCTTACCATGGCTGCATCCAAGCCAGGTCCCCACCAAGGCCAGCGTACACCCTTTGATTGGCTTGTCCCTTCAAATCGTTTACTGTACTTCTTTGCCAGCTTGTGGGGTGGCCCACATTGAGCCCCTGCACCCATTATGCTTCAACCCCTCCTTTTTGCCAGGCATATCTGTCATTTTACTAAGGCAGGGATGGTCAAATAAGGACGTACTTGCCATGCATTTCTTCCGCAGAGGGTCACTGTTATCTTGGGAGTGCCTTAATGCTATGATGGAACCCCATGAGTTACCGCAATAGTCCTACCTTCAAATTCACCACTTCCTGACGACACAAGGCTCTAGGACAGCCTGGTCCAAACCAGTGACACCCCTGGAAGCTCTCTGTACCTGTAAGCAATCCCAACGGCACCTTATTTCCATTCTCTGTGCTTCACTTCTACACTTCTTCTGCATTCGCAACTTCAGCATATCAGTCATGGATGCGAGAACTGAACCTAACATTTTTGGATGAGGAATGGTAGCTCATTTGTCCATACATCCATAAGGGCTCATTAAACATTTCCACTCAGGAGAATGGGTACAAGGTTTTATATTGGTGTTATCGTGCACCTTCCTTATTGCACACATTTTATCCTTCCAATCTAAGTTGTTGATGTGGAGAGGCAGTAGACTCTATGCTCCATCTATGGTGTACATGTCCCTGTCTTAAGCCCTTCTGCACACAGGTCCACAGCATCATTGCGTCACGTTGTTTTTACGTTGGACATTACTCCAGCGCAATACTTGCTTCACCACGCTACACTTTCAAGGACAGAATATAACAAATCTTTGACAATGTGCATGGGTAATGCGGCTAAACAATGTATAACTTATCATTGACAATCTCCCGACATTCCCACGATACAGGAGTGGTTCCGCAGGATTAATAGTATGAACAAATGGAGGAACTCATACACATTGCACAGGACAGGATGTCTAGATTCACTACCATATGGTTCTGTGGGTTGGACTTTAAGCCAACAGCTAAATATAAGGCTTTCTTGTGATTTCTATGGCACTTTAGACACAAGAAAGTAATGTTCTTACTGCTTTTGCCTTTTGGGTCTCTGGGGTGGTGTGTGGCGAGGTGTCTCGCTCACCCCTCCCTCCGTTTTGGGGAGCGGGGTGTGGGAGAGGCCAGAGGATGGCTTATCCCTGCTTTCAGTGTCCCCCCCCCCCTTTTTTTTTTTCTTTTGCCTCTACCTTTCTCCTCTCCTTGGTCTTTGCTGCTTCTATCCCTTTCTTTTTTCTCTTTCTGAATCATAATGGGTAAGTCTGAATTATTCTTACTTGGGAGCTGCTGACAGTGGGCATGACAAACAATATGGGGTTCTGCACTCTCTCATAAGCCAACTTTATTTTTGGTTACATGTGACCTGTAATGTCATTTTTGTTAAGCTAGATGTCTTGCTCTGGATATGGCCTTTTATTTTCCATGGATCTGTACGATGTTTGCTTCCTTTTTCAATATTCACACCATTATGGTTGCTCTTTATACTGTATTATGTGCAACTTTTTTAATAAATCGTTTGTGAAATAAAAATATTTTGTGTAGCCTTAGCATTATGGTTCCCAAATACATGATACAGTCCCAAGTGTTTATTTTTATTTTTTTTTAATCTAATCACTCAGTGATCTCAATGATAATGTCCTTGGTTACATCCAATTTGTACTTTTTGTCTGGAAGAGAGGGAATAGCTAGATAGATCGGTCCTCCTTCTGTTCCCAGTAGTGACCTATCCTGTACCTGGTACCGACAATCACAGACAGGCCAGTAACAGATGAATTGGCTTTATTGAGACAAGCAAAAGACATGGAAAAGAAGATTGGATTAGACAATTAGATAAGTGTAACAAATACAGCATCAGAAAGATATAAAATATTGTCACAGACAAGTCAGATAACAGTACAACAAATGATAGACTCTACAGGAGCCTGGCCTATCTTCAGGTCTCAGTTATTGACCAAGCCACTAGCCAGTGGAAGATTAGCTCCAGTCTGCCAGTGTCGGGACCCTCGGTGAAGTGCTTACTCTCCAGTTAGAGCCTATGAAATAATCAGAGTAAAGCAAGAGACACAGTCCCCTTTGGCCGAACTCCCCATGGCAAAACACGTTAGCAAACAGACGTTGGCGGAAGACCATTGGCTGCGTAAACCTTCCTATGGACACTACAGACGTGTTTGCTGGTTTAAGGAAGTTAATTTGTGCCTCACCGGGAGACTGGCCACTTCCCAGTGACGGCATTGATAGCTTCAAGCAAACATCCCTGTGTACACTGGAACTTTAGCATAACGGTATAAATATTGTGGCCCACGGAGCCATAGTTTTATATTGTTCGTTGTCATTGAAAGCAGTTTAGATGGTTTGTACATCACTGCTTAGTCTGTTTGAATGTATACATCTGTGATTGGTTCTTTTGAAGGAAAACAATTGTCCCTGTATTGTAGTCCCTGTATTGTATTTCCTTATATGGTCATTCACATCCTGGGTGAATGAGATGAGGCCACATCCTTTGTGGGAGGGGTTTAGCTGTTGGAGGCAAACCCCTGAGGGTGTGGCTTGGAATGTTTTCTAAATAAAAGAGTTCACTGAGCTGGGACAGGACAATGATGCTGACCGAGGCTGAGATGAACATGTAAGAATACTTGCTGTTGATGGCTGTTTACTGGGCAATGGGAAGCCAGGGGCTTAGATGGAAAGCAGCCAGACTGAGGTGGTGATGGATGGAATGCTTGGCTGGTGAGGTTTGGATGCTGATGATGAGAGGATGACGTGAAGCTGCTGGTAATGTCTGTTTTTGGGAGCTGGGGATCCAGGGAGGCATACGATCAGAGGGCGCATTATATCATAAGATTGAAAGGCGCTTATTAGCGCAAGAGTGTGGTGAAATATCCGCTACAGTTAAAATGGCGAGTCAGGTGTTTAAGGGGCAAACAGGGCTTTCCCTCTACACAGGCAGAGAGGGGGAGAGAACAGAGCACAGTCCAAGACACGTTTGTTGTCCTGAGACAAATTGGGTGCGTTTTCTCTGCCTGATGCGTTGGGAAAACTCAGCTTTGCAAAAAGAACTAATGTTTTGTCTTTTGGTATAATGCCGCAATTTTGATCGCATGTGTGTGTGTGTGTGTGTATGTATGTCTGTGTGTGTATGTATGTATGTATGTATGTCTGTGTGTGTGTGATCGTGTGTATGTGTGTGATCGTGTGTATGTGTGTGAATGTATGTGTGTGTGTGGGGAGAAGGATTGGCTTGTTATGGAAGTTGATGCCACAGTGAGTAAGTTTAGGTGTTTAACAAGAAGTGTATGTTTTAAGTTGTGCTTTTTCATGTAACTAACACTTTTAAATGTGAGTTAGCCTAAAGTGTTTGTCTATGCGTTAAATGTGATGTCCCATTTGTGTCCGATTGTGTGGGGCGAAGGGTTGGCTAGTAGGGAAGCTTGTGCTAGTTTTGGCGGGAACAACTGCTTTGCATGCGTTAACGACGCCATTTTGTACCCTGGCTTTCATCTGCCATTTCCTTCTGTTGTTGTTTCATTGGATAGCATATGTTACTAAGTGTGCATTCTCAATTGTGCGGTGAGATGACATGCTTTTCAGTGGAACTGTTCCTAAAATGTGTCTATGGTTTAAGTGTTCAGGTGGTGTCTCAGGTGGGTGGCTTTGTGGAGATGGAGAACCTGTGTTTGAGGCCTCCCAAGGTCTCTAGTGGTATATAGAGGGAAATGCTTGTAAGTGTTCATTTGGTATTTCAAATGTGTAATTTTGTGGGGAGAAGTTTGTGTAGCTAGCGAAGAAGTTTTGTTTGGCGGGAAAATCCCATTGTTATGATGGCCTACGATTTGTTTGTAAGCACCATGAGGGTGCAGACGGCGGCCATTTTAAGCTTGTGAATCATCCCAGAGCTCTGATTCCTTTGTGTGTAGCCATGTTCTGTGCAGGCATCATCTCCTTTTTAAGTGAACTCTATTTTTGTACTTTTTATATTTTTTTTAAGTAAAGCTTTTGCGTTTTCTGTATTGAATTTTGATTTCCATTTGAATCTAGACTGGGTTTGTGTATAGTGAAACTAGCTTTGCAAGTGTATGGGAGTGTCTCAGATGGGTAATGCATTGTTCTTTTTAGGCTTGTATTGTTTAAGCCTGCACTTGAAAATCTAGCCTCCCTCCCTCTTTCCTCTTCATTGATATTTAAATTAACCAGTTTGATGAGTTTTGATGTATCCACAGGAGGGGAGGGGCTTTTGATTGTTTGTGGCCTACAGTGGAAGGGAAGGGCTTTGATTGACCTTTTTCAGCCATCTTTTTGCAGGAGTTTTGTTGCACTGTTGTGTGGTATTCTGGTTTTAAAACTGGTGGTTTAACTTCCCAGGGGATATATGAGTCAAGGGGGTTAATGGGTTAATTGCAACATGGGGGTTAATTCCACCCACTCCAGGAAAAAAGTTTTTTTTATTTGCTGATGCTAGCCATAGATTTTTCTAATGTCTTGATAGACAAAATATGATGCTATTATAGACTCCCCCTCCCCCTCCCTCTTCCTGTTCAGGTGTGCAACAGGAAGTTGATGAGAGGGGCCTGGGGTCTTTTGAATTAGGACAAAATCTTTTTGATTTTTAAAGTAAATTAAGGTTTATATTGTAATACAGTTTTGGGGAGGCATTAAAGTTATTGTAATATCAAGGTACAGAGAGAAGCCATAATATTTGTTTTGAATAGTGGAGGATTTCATGGTGTTTTGTAGTTTGTCTGACAACACATTTATGGGGCTGCCGGTAGTACCGGTAGTAGAGCATGTAAATGTGAGGATTAGTACGCTAGCATACCAGGAGGCCGTGTATAATAATCGGAAAACGCTGGGTGCCAGTACTGTAAAAATGAGGCGCTAAGCAGTACTGATCCGAAAATTAGTGCAAGGTGCCCTGGACGCAGGGACACTTCATAAGCGATTCGAATCGTCATGGGTAATGTTGGCCATCCATGCGTTGGAGATAAAAAAATAAGGCTCCACACCAGTCAGACAGCTGCCTTACACATGAGATCTGGGTTTGGGGCTCCGGACATGAGACCCCTTAAAGTGTGACACATATGGTCAGAGGGTACAGTAAGGTGTATTCCTTTGGAAGGTATTTTTGATGTCTGGTGGTACGACACCCCAGAATAAAAAATATTTTGGAAGTAGTTCAGTTTTGGCTTCAGAAATCTGTAATGATGAGTGGGATGATGGATGTGTAGTACATGATTTTGTGATTCTCAGAGGAGGAACTGTGCTTAAAATCCAGATGCCCATTCCAGAACTTTGTGTGGCTGGTCCATACAATATTCTGAGATGTTCTCATGTCTGTCCCATTGTATGTAGTTTTTTTTCCTAAGAGTGAAGGCAGAATTCCATCTGGTTGGTTTTAATTTTAATTTTTGATTTAGGAACTATGAAATATCTCCCCCACATTTGTATCAAAATGTTTGTCTAAAGTTTTAGTTGTGTCATGTTCTATGTGGTAACAAGAATAAGTCTGAACCTACCACGACAGTCGTGTTGTGGGTGTTGTATTTTAGTAAAAACATGAAAGTAAGGATTACAGCGGGTTTGGGTATTATCGGTTATGAGGAATGTCATTGACAATTTACGAATGTTGTATTGTTTATGAATGACACATTAATAACTTGTGTGTATAAGTATCTTTTCAGGTCCAAGGAGTTTTTGAGGCTCTGCACCATTCTAAATCCTGTATGTTTTCCTCCACTTTGTAAAGATGAGGAAAAGGGGGGAAGAGGATGGGCTGAGTGACAATTTTTTTTAAACCAATGATACTAACCACTCTAATTCTAGCCAAGTTTGTGACAGGTGACAGGTGACAGGTGACTCGGTCGTTGCAGAGAAGATTGATGAACAAGACAACAAGGATGAGAAGTATCTTTATTTATATATTTTTTTAAAGTGTATTTCCTAACTAGCTAAGAAAGTGAACAGGACACATGGTTGGGTCTACTCTGAGTCTCCACGGAGCTCTGGTGCCCCAGTGATGACAGCGATGTATGATATATAGATATATTGGTGTGAGGAGTTGTGACAAACTAGTAAAGACTCCAAACAGACATTTCTAAATGGAATTTTTCGATACATTTCTAGAGGGTAAAATTAATTATAATTTTGACAATAGGTCTGGTTCTCACCAGCTTTGGTATCGGGATAACTAGATAGCCCACAGTTTATAAAGTAAAGCTTCAGATCTACAGCTCATAAAGTAATTCCCCTAATGGAAGAGATTCATGTGTGCTGGTGAATCTCGTCCCAGCATCTTATGTCGCGGCCGATCGCGAGGATCTGATGGCGCGAGGGAAGGTAAGAATGACAGGGACACCTAGAAGGGAATTGCTTGTACACGGTGGGGACTTGAGCTTATGAAACGATTGAAAAGTGTATCATCCATTGAGGATGGGATGTTTTCATGTAACTTTTGAAGCTACAAGGAAGTTCCCACAATCCAAAGGGGGGTCCTGGGAATTCATAAGTAAAGATTGTTATACCTGAATCGGGGATACTAGTGACAAAGTTCAGGCCCATATGGATGAGGCTTGGATCCCTGAGAGGCAAAGCCAGAGCTGTAGCTAGTGAAGAATGGAATTCTCTAAAGTCTGGGAATCTTTGGTGATTTAATTTTTATTTTTGCAGCGGATCATAGTTGAAGGAAGTAGGGGTATATTTACTCATGCTGTTTTTGTTTCTATTCCTTATATATATCGTGATGAGGTGCTCCTGCTGCCTGATTTGGACGCGTGACCAGAGCCCGAGCAGATGACCACATTTTTCTCAACAAGATGCCCGACCTGCAAACAAGACACAGAGGATCTCAGACCGACCAGCGACTACAACAGCTCACCATGTCATCTCTACTGAAGAACAGAGTCTCCATGTCAAGCCGTGTTTTCCTTTTTATGGACTGTAAGGCCAGGTGTAAGAAGATCGAAATTCATCAAGAGACACATGGGAGGATATGACAAAAACGAGGGACTGTCATGGAAAATTTTATTAATGTATGTTGTCAGATGCCCCCCAGTGTCGGTTTTGCTGTAATGCGCTCCTCGGAGCGTATTCGCACATAAAGACGTTGGCGGAAGACCATTGGCTGCGTAAACCTTCCTATGGACACTACAGACGTGTTTGCTGGTTTAAGGAAGTTAATTTGTGCCTCACCGGGAGACTGGCCACTTCCCAGTGACGGCATTGATAGCTTCAAGCAAACATCCCTGTGTACACTGGAACTTTAGCATAACGGTATAAATATTGTGGCCCACGGAGCCATAGTTTTATATTGTTCGTTGTCATTGAAAGCAGTTTAGATGGTTTGTACATCACTGCTTAGTCTGTTTGAATGTATACATCTGTGATTGGTTCTTTTGAAGGAAAACAATTGTCCCTGTATTGTAGTCCCTGTATTGTATTTCCTTATATGGTCATTCACATCCTGGGTGAATGAGATGAGGCCACATCCTTTGTGGGAGGGGTTTAGCTGTTGGAGGCAAACCCCTGAGGGTGTGGCTTGGAATGTTTTCTAAATAAAAGAGTTCACTGAGCTGGGACAGGACAATGATGCTGACCGAGGCTGAGATGAACATGTAAGAATACTTGCTGTTGATGGCTGTTTACTGGGCAATGGGAAGCCAGGGGCTTAGATGGAAAGCAGCCAGACTGATTCTCTGTAGATGCCCTCCTTGGTGAAGTTTGTTCTTCTCCAGCCGATATTACAGACAGGGTGGATGCAGACTGAAGATAGGCCACAGTACCTCTGACTAGATAAAGGTCAGCAACTGGACGAGGTCAGTCGAAAGTCAGTCCTGAGTCTTGTTCCTTCCTGGCCTCACTCCATACTGGTCTCTATCAGGTCTAGTAGGCAAAGCTACTGTCCCATCAGAAACCTCCTGCCCTGTCCTGATTGGACAAAGGAGTAGAATAGATATTTTTGTTTCATTCCAAGTCATTTTTGTTTGGTTTTCTTTTATGATGATTTGCTTAGAGTCAATCCATCCAAAACTGATATTTACTTTTTTTTGGTAGATACTGGAGAGTTAAACTACCTTAAATTTTCCCATACCACTCAGGGATTTTGCTTTTGAGTTCCTGACTCTGCACACCGGCTGTGACCTCGCCTACATTCCCTGTTGGATTTTGTTTGCTTTATATTATGGGGTATCCAACAAAAGGAGCTAAAACACACGAAAGTGTACAGGTACAGAGTCAGGAATTTTGACTGGAAGAGATCACTGTTGAAGTATATCAAAAACACATAAAAAGCCAAGGACTGCCTCAACCCACCCGGTTCTACCTATTGATAAAATTTAATTCTTTTTCTATGAACCGGTCCCTAAAATATATATGCAATTACCTACTTATTCTTTGTGTGTGGGGGGAAATCAATCAATTTATTTTTAATTCAACCAAAGCAAATTTTTGAAAATGTGAAGCTGGCTACACCCATTTAACTTGTTTTTTTATAGGTTTAATCATGTTAAAATGTTAACCTTTAAAGCAGTGTGATAAATAAACCAACCTATATCCAATCTGAAGGACTTTTGTGTTAAACACATTTTGATACACTTTTGGATCTGATATATCAAATCTAAAACATTGTCATCCTGTCTCTTAGTGGCCTATTTTTCCAAAAATGTCCCATGGGCTATACTAAAGGCCACTACTGAGGCACATCTTGCACTCCCTTACTGGGGGCAAGGACAATCTACTCTTCTAAATAGAAATCTACAAGTTTACCAAGACTCTATCACAGGATGGTACTGTGGGGGTCTATAGTGTACAACAGTACAACGCTTTGCAAAGCGTTCTACTGTACACCATACAGTGCAGCAGGACCAATATGATGTTGAGTTCATTGGTCCAGCTTTGTTAGGGATAAGAGCACTATTAGAAGTTTGCATGTATTTTTTATTCTGCAAGACTAATAATTTAATAATTTTTTAATGAATATTTTGTGTTTATTTTGTGTTTAATAAATATCTATGTGATTTTTACAATTGGTGCCTACAAAGTCCAGTTCTTTCCCACGTGCTTGTTGATCAAAAATACTCTTCTAAATAAAAATTCAATAAATCCCATTTTTCGGCTCAAGTAGAATTTCAGAATCTCTTTAGATAAAGTACTACTGCTCTGTTGAGTTATTCGATCCTCAGCTGTCCATGCACTTTGAACAACAGCTAGACAGGGCTCATTTTTTAATAAATAAGGTAAAACAAGAGTTTTGTTGAGGTATTAAAAAAGCCACTCCAGTTACACTCCAAAGACATGCAGGTAGGTTAATTGGCTTCTGTCCAGAAAGTGGCCCTAGTATATGCATGGGGACCTTGGATTGTGGGCTCCTTGAGGATAGGGACCGATGTTAGTGTGCAATGTACAGGGATAGGGACATTTGTGGACACTCACTCAGGTTGAACTGGATGGACTGGTGTCTTTATTCAACCTTACTAAGGTGTCCTTTTATGAAGCAGTGAAATCTATTCACTGCTTCATTCTCCGGCATTCACAGAGGAGATCTTTCTCCTCTGTGTGCCAGTTTATGAAGCGCAGTAGATCGCTTCACCCTTGGAGGAGTGGAGCAATTTACAAACATTCTAACACTGGAGAACGGCCCCTGATACTGGAATCTCGTGAGACTTCACGAGATTACAGCACCAGAAATTTACAGAAACACCAAGATGTCAGTTTATTAAGCAGTGATAAATTATCACAGTTCAGTACACGGACAGACGGTGTGATTAATGTTAATAAAATAAAGAGTCCCCCTACATTATATATATATATATATATATATATGTATACACACACACACATTATATATAAATGTATATACACACACACATATATGCATGTATATACGCACACATTATATATATATATATATATATATATATGTATACACATACATATGACAGGGGGACATGGTTACAGTGTTGGGGGGTCTGAACGAGGCATAAGGAGGTTAATTATCTTTCTCTTTCCTCCTCAGATCCTCCGAGATTCTCTCTTCACTCCCCGCTTCACCGCCTCTGAGTTGGTGAATCGGGGAGTGTGAATTCTGACACAGATCGCCAGTGAAGCGCTCAGATCGTCATTCTATGAGGATTCTCCATGTGCAGAGATAATCGGCGGGAGAACAAGTTCAAACACTTCTCCCCCCAATTATCTCTGGTTCATAAACTGTTTATGGGCTGTGATCAGTGGCGATCCTCGGGATCTCCGCTGATAACTGCTTCATAAAAGGACACCTAACTATGTAACTATGTACACTTTGGGGTCTATGTGTAATTTTTTTTTTTTACTCAAGAATTACACAACTTCCACTCAAGATTCACACATTTAAATTTTTAAATATAATCTTGCATACAAGTTGTAGACATTTTGGGTGAAAACATTCCTATATATTTTTTTTGTTTGTTTTGCAAGGACTTCAGGAATCTTTGAAATACAGTGGGTAGATCTCTTCAATGGGGATACAGAAGGCAAAAAAACTTGACAGAGGTTCCAGTCCTTTCCTATCATCCAAAACAAAACAAAACAAAAACGCTTTGGCTATACATACACTTTTATTAAACCTGAACCAACCCCTCCCATCCAAATCTCTACTCTAAAGTATCCATCGTTGATGCAGTAATTACATCCCTGACTGCACCATCAACCTTTCTATAGTTCGTCAATTACACCAACCTCTGATTGTGCTGTCAACATTACTGGCGCCATAGTAATATTTAATCATCATACTAGTTCAAACATCTTTATCAAAATCACAATATTTTTTTATAGAAAGCTGCTCCATTGCTTCTGCCAAAATAGAGAAATAAAAAAGATCCCAAGCTGAACAACAAAAGTTTATAAACAATGTAAATTCCATGGGACTGACCTCAGCAATGAGAGCCTTTCACGCTGATACAAATATTTACCCTATTTTTGGCGAGCCATCTCTTGCCCACGTCTCTCTTAATCATACATCTCTCCCTGACTCAACGAAGCTTTCCAGTACGTGATTTGCTCTGGTTAGGTTACCCTTTAACACATCCCAGAGGCTTTGTCAAAATAAGCTTGGAGTTGGACCTGTCACACGGTAACTGCCAAAGAAGCAGGATCTTGGCTAATATCACAGTTATGTCTTCCTAACAGTCCTTTTTTTTTTTTTTTTTTTTTTTTTTTAATAAATGTGTTTGCTCTTTTTTTTTTTTTGACCATCATCTATAATTTAGGAATCTCATATTCATAAAACACATAGCCAAGAATATAACTAGCAGTGCTTTCATTTTCCTGTTTTACCTTCAGGCAATTTTCTTTTTCCTTGCCTCTTTCTTGGAGGTAGTGGAACGGGGAACTGTAAGAATGCATCACTGGAAATAACACTTTTAAGGGAATATATGGCCGTCTGGATTTTTAATAAATTCATCTGCTCTGAATCCTGTGAGCTGAATTATTTAAAGTTATAGGAGAGCCCCCTGTTGTAAGGTGACAGAAAAAAAATATAACATATTTTCATGTTAGCTATAACCGGCTTATTCAATAAATAGCAATCATGCCGCTGAACGCGGTACACTAACCTATAGCAGCCGATCCAGAGATATGTATGAGCTCTGTGCCAGCTTGATACAAAAAAGATAAGCTTAAAGCGTATGTAAACCCAAATATTAAAATTGCATAAATAGCTTATTTTTTGACTTGTAAATGTAGTTGTGCAAGGTCTTTTAATCTTGGTGCGAGTAAATATTTAATGAAACCTTGTCCTTATAATAAAGTTTACCTGTGAATGAAGAAACCAAGTAGTTACTTTTCTCGCTTCTTGCGCCCTGAACAGCGTTCAATTCTGAGTAAATGGTCCCCTGAAGTCCTCTAGATCAGTGGTCACCAACCCTGTCCTCAGGGCCCACTAACAGGCCAGGTTTTATGTATTACCTTGGGGACATGCAGACTAGAATACTGCAATCACTGAGTAGCAAATGATATCACCTGTGATGTATTTCAGTTATCTTGCAAACCTGGCCTGTTAGTGGGCCCTGAGGACAGGGTTGATGACCATTGCTCTAGAGAACTTCCAGGAGTGTCAATCTCCTGGGTCCCCCGCTGCTTTCACTGGTCTCTCTCTCTGATCTCCATTCATTTCAGAATATGGTACTGAAATGGTGGTCAACAGGAGGAACCAAGGAGAGCAGTAGAGGACCCAGGAGATTAACCGCTTCAGCCCTGGAAGATTTGACTCCCTTCCTGACCAGAGCACTTTTTGTGATTCGGCACTGCGTCGCTTTAACTGACAATTGCGCAGGCGTGCGAAGTTACACCCAAACAAAATTGACGTCTTTTTTTTCCCCACAAATAGAGCTTTCTTTTGTTGGTATTTTATCACCCCTGAGGTTTTTATTTCTGCTGATTCCCCACTATAAACAAAAAAAGCGTCAATTTTGAAAAAAAATGCAATATTTTTTACTTTTTGCTATAATAAATATCCCCCAAAAATATATAAAAAAACACATTTTTTACTCAGTTTAGGTCGATATGTATTCTTCTACATATTTTTGGTTAAAAAAAATCGCAATAAGCATATATTGATTGGTTTGCGCAAAAGTTATAGCGGGATAATTTTATGGCATTTTTATTATTCATTTTTTTTTTTTAGTAATGGCGATTTTTTTCATGACTGCGACATTATGGCGGACACATCGGACACTGTTGACACTATTTTGGGACCATTGTCATTTATACAGCGATCAGTGCTATAAAAATGCACTGATTACTGTGTAAATGTCACTGGCAGGGAAGGGGTTAAACACTAGGGGGCGATCAAGGAGTTAAGTGTGTCCTAGGGAGTGATTCTAACTGTGAGGGGGATGGGCTACTACTCACATGACAGCGCTCACTACTCCCGATGACAGGGAGCAGTGATCTCTGTCATATCACAAGGCAGAATGGGGAAATGCCTTGTTTACATAGGCACTTGCCCGTTCTGCGGCGGCTCCGTGACACGATCGCCGGGAGGCACGGTCATGCCGTATTCGGCGGGCACGCGATAGCCCCGCCAATTAAAGGGAATGTACAGGTATGCCCATTTGCCCACAGCTGCCATTGTGCCAACGTATATTGGAATGCGGCACTTGGCAAGTGGTTAAAGTGTTACTAAACTCAGGACCCTGCATTCATTATATCTGGTCTCCCACAGTACACAGAACATGAAAATGCAATTAATTTAGTAACTATAAACTGCTAAATACCTTTTCTCAGCAGCAGTTAGAGCAGTCTTGTGACTTCTATCAGTGTCCAGTCAAGCACTGGTTAAAGCTTGTAGGATGAGTTTTCGGACTGTCCTATGAGACTGCAAGATCCCTGACCCTCTGTATGGACAGTGCTGATTGGCCCTGTGCTGATCGCATGCACCCTCCCAAAAAAAAAAAAAGTGCAATACACACCAAACTGAACATGTGCAGCCTGACTCCAAAGACTCTGTTATCAGGAAATTATCATGGGACAGAGGAAGAAGGGGAGGATTAGAAAAGACAGGATCAAACAGCCTTTTTACACAATGTGGAGGATTAACCCCTTAGGTTCCACAGTGAGTATAACAAGCATGCTTTACGGCATATACAGACTGATTTTACTGTTGTGGGTTTAGTAACACTTTAACACTTCTGGAAGTGTTGGCTTATCAGCTCACTTTGAAGCATGAGTGCTACTGCATTGTACAGTGTCCAGCAGTGCTGGCAGAAAGAGAGGTGAGAATATACAGTCCCCTTTTACAGGTAAGCCTTGTCAGGAGGACTTTACTATAGTCATCATGTCAGTTTAATAAATACCTATTAACCCTTCCAGTTTCTGATTTCTCTGTGTCCTTCCTTTAATAAGGTGACAGTGCTATCCCCAAAGCTCCCAGTTGCTTAAAGTGTCATTAAACCCACATCACTAAAAACTGTCAGTACATGCTGTATTACATGCTCTTCATACTCATTTAGTCACTGTGAGATTCATTTTCAATATTCTGCAAAAAAAAAAACGAGTTGATCGTGCTGTTCTCTATGCCTCCCTCCGTATCTGTGCCCTGCTGCAGACCTGAGATTGTGTAGACCAGCCATTGCTATAACTATGGAGCATGCTCCAGTTTCAGTTCCTTTCTAAGCTGTTCATTTCCTTCTTTTTTTCTTATCTGTGCAGCCCATGGGACTATAGAGTCACACATGTGGATGTATACCCAGTAGTAAATGGAGGTAAGACCTCCTTGTATTTGTAAGCCCATAGACACAAGCTGGAGGAGCGTGAAATAGGCTGTGATTGGCAAAACCTGGCACAAAAATAATAAAGATCTGAGTTTATTTATTTTTAACATGTGACTGGCAGCAGAGGACTAGAAGCTCCTCCTGCCACTGTTTCTCTGCAGATGGGCTGGGAAAGAATTCAGCCACATGACAGCTGAATATAAATTATGAAAAAGGGTATTTAGATTTTATAAATACAGTGTCATCATCCATATGCATACAGAGAAGGGATAATGTAAATTAAAGTGTTACTAAACCCAGGACTCTGCATTCACTATATCTGGTCTCCCACAGTACACAGAACATGGAAATGCAATAGTTTAAGTAAATATAAACTGCTAAATATATTTTACCATCACCAGTATATAGCAGTATTGTGACTTCTATCAGTGTCTAGTTAAAGCTTGTAGGAGTTTTCATTCTCCCTTGATTGTCCTATGAGGCTGCTGGACCCCTGTCCCTCTGTCTGGACAGTGCTGATTGGCCCTGTGCTGATCACATGCATTCTCCTAACAAAAAACAATTCTCTAGCAATACACACCAAACAGTGCAGAGTGACTCCAAGGCTCTGTTTTAGCAGAATATGGTTTGGTGACTGTGGAAGGAGGAGAGGATCAGAGAAGACAGGGACAAACAGCCTTTTTACACAATGCAGAAGGTTAACCCCTTAGGTTCCACAGTGAGTATAACAAGCGTGCTTTACTGCATATACAGACTGATTTTACTGTTGTGGGTTTAGTAGTACGTTAAACAGTGTGTGTTTAGTATCCCTTTAAGTGTTTAAAAGGCAATTGTTTGATTCTTAAGCTGGCCATACATTATACATTTTTGTTACTCGATTTCCTTCAGATTTGCCTTCAACTATGTACTGCAAGGGTCTGCCTGATTGCATACAAATTGAAAGTGTTTGACCTCCTATATGGTTTTGGTAAATCTAAAGTAAAAGAAACAAGAAAGAAACAAACATATTTTTTCCTCAGTTTAGGCCGATACGTATTCTTCTACATATTTTTGGTAAAAAAAAATCACAATTACCGATTATTGATTGGTTTGCGCAAAATTTATATCGTTTACAAAATAGGGGATAGTTTTAAAGCATTTTTATTAATAATTTTTTTTTTACTAGTAATGGCGGCGATCAGCGATTTTTATTGTGACTGCGACATTATGGCGGACACATCGGACATTTTTGACACATTTTTGGGACCATTGTCATTTATACAGAAATCAGTGCTATTTAAATGCACTGATTCCTATGTAAATGACAGTAGCAGTGAAGGAGTTAACCACTAGGGGGCGGGGAGGAGTTAGTGTGACGTGTTGTGTTTTTTTTTACAGTAGGGGGCGTGGCTGACGTCTGACGTCACTGATCGGCTGTTCCCGATGACAGGGAACAGCAGATTAGTGACAGGCAGTGTAGGAAGCGCAGGGAGAGGTTTGTTTACACAGACCTCTCCCCGTTCTTCAGCTCTGTGACCCGATCGCGGGACACCAGCGGCGATGGGGTCCGCTGGTCCCGCGGCCGTGGTCACGGAGCGCGCGACCCCACGGCTAGGCAATTAAAGGGCACGTATATATACGTGCTTTTGCCTAGCCGTGCCATTCTGTAGACGTATATCTACAGGAGGCGGTCGGGAAGCGGTTAAGCAAACTAAATCTCATTCATTTAGGTTTTAGATCTATTTTACTTTGCAATTATGGCAAGAGGAGTATCACGTACCTGATCGGAGGCTGAAATTCTGGGAGGGCTTCCCTTGCGACTAAGTGCAGAGCGCCCCCTGGAGGTGACACAGGGAGAGCTATACTCAAAGCAGCAGGGGTCGCTGGCTGCGGCAGATTGAGAAGAGAAGTCCACTGGTAGGCAGCTGGTGAGCAGGGTAGACCGATGGGAGTACCAGATGAGCTTGTGCAGCAGAAGGAACCAGAAGCCGTGTCAGAAGCCAAGCCGGAGTTCATGCACAGGTCAGCAGGTGGTGACAAAGTCAAATGGAACAAGCCGGGGTCATAAACAGGGCAGCAGATAAAGCGGGTAAACAGGAACAAGCCAAGGGTAAAGCCGGGGTCAACACAGATCAGACGGGTCTAGGCAAGCCGGGTCGTTAACAGGTATCAAGACAACGGAAACAGGAACTTAGGAACACACAGGGAGCTGAAGATCATGCAGCAGTTGGTCACTGCTGCAGCAGGCTTTAAATAGAACACTGGCGTCCCTCAAGTATTGTGTGCGCATTGGCGCATGGGTGTGCACACTGTGCGCGTGCACACTGGTGAATATGTTGTTCTGGCTGTCCTCGCCCGTGCGCGTGCATGCGCATTAGCATTGGGGAGTTTGTATTTGCAGATCCGCGATTCTGCTGGCCATTGATGCCAGTTCTCCTGCAGGTAGGTCCCTGACAAGGAGGCACTTTTCATAAAAAATATTTTGTGATGTGGTTTTGTTGACATGAGTCCTTTTGAATTATATAAGGTGAACATTTTAACATTAAACTATTTAGTTAAATTAGGTATTAAGTGGGGTGGAAGGTCCTTTAATGTGAAGCTCCAGTCTCAAGGTTCATTGATGACCTTTTCCTGCCACTTATACTTAAGAACCAGGGTGTGTGGAATGATGGGTGGAAGTGGAACTACTGGGGTTTTTGACCAGCAGTAGAGCAGTAGATTCCTCACTTTTTGTTGTCAGAGCTGGTCAGCAGATAACATGTGAGGGCACGTGGTGCCAGTGTATGCCCACCCAACATTTAGGGGACCTTTTGGATACAGTAAAACCTTGGACTGCGAGCATAATTTGTTCCGGAAAAATGCTTGTAATCCAAAGCACTAATCCAAAGCACAATCCAAAGTGAATTTCTCCATAAGAAATAATGGAAACACAAATGATTCGTTCCACAACGATTTATTCATAAGTCCTAAAATTTATAGTCCATATAAAAAGATTATAGCAATGTGACCAGGTTGTGTAACCATAAAATGTCCATCCACAATTGGCAGCTTCCACAAGAGGATTAGAAGCAAAATCCAGCAGGAGCTACAGAGTATAGAAGATAAGAGAGGCGCCTCTAAAACTTTCACGAAAGGGAGTTTAACAAGACACGTGGCCACTCATTAAAATTTGAAGAAAAGAGGTTTAACCTTAAACTACGTAGAGGGTTCTTTACTGTAAGAGCGGCAAGGATGTTGAATTCCCTTCCACAGGCGGTGGTCTCAGCGGGGAGCATTGATAAAAAACTATTAGATAAGCACCTGAACAACCGCAACTTACAGGGATATACAATGTAATACTGACATATAATCACACACATAGGTTGGACTTGATGGACTTGTGTCTTTTTTCAACCTCACCTACTATGTAACCAAGTGTAGCAATATGTTGCTAAATGTTGTACCTTGATTAAATGTAACCATATTGCTACCCTTAGAGGCACCTCTCTTCTCTTTTATACTCAGTTGTGACATGACGCTACTTGTATATCAAGACATCGTTTGTATATCAAGTCAACATGTATTTAAAAATGTTGCTTGTCTTGCAAAACGATCTCAAACCAAGTTACTCTCAAACCAAGGTTTTACTTCATAATGGAGAAAAGGACTCCCTAGCGGAGGGTACCTGCCCCCCCCCCCCCCCCATAGTTGAAAGTGTATGTTAACTGAAACAAGGGCACCTGAGAGCTACAATTTAAAAACATAGTTAAAATGTATATTACATTTATTTAGTTTAAAAAATGTAGTAATTTGGAACCTTGCAGAGTGTGACCATGGTAGATTCGGAAAGTGCCCACACCCTCTACCGATGTTGGGTGTTATGTTACTGAAGGTTTACACTTAAAGCATTTATTCTGTTAAAAGAGAAGTACCGTATATACTCGAGTATAGGCTGTCCCAAATATAAGCCGAGGCCCCTGATTTACCACAAAAAAACTGGGAAAAGTTATTGACCCATGTATTAGCCGAGGGGGGGAAATGGAGCAGCTACTGTAAGTGGAAAAGAGTGTCAGCAAATGCCCATCTGCATGTCCCCTGTGTCCTATACAACCCCCCGTGTCCCCAGTGCAGTCTACCTGGGCCGATCGATGCAGTGTCCAGTGTCCCGCTGTCCCGTGTCCCTCGGGGGCGCTGTCCGGTTTTCCTGGCGATCAGCGTACACGCTGAGGCGCCAGGCGCCATTACAGGTTTGAAAGCCGCGCCTCCTCCTCCTCCTCGTCCGTGATAGGAGGAACACTCGGTTTTCCCAGCAGTCAGTGTGCAGTGTTCCGCCTATCACGGACATTCTCTCATCCTCGTCCATGAGATGAGAATGACAGGACATCCGTGATAGGCGGAACACTGTACTGCTGGGAAAATTAGTGTCCGCCTATCACGGACGGGCGGGAGGAGGCGGCGCGGCTTTTGAACAGTGCCGTCTGTCTACATGACAAGCTGTTCATGTAGGCAGACGGCACTGACTCGAGTATAAGCCGAGAAGGGGACTTTCAGCCCTAAAAAAAGGGCTGAAAATCTCGGCTTATACTCGAGTATATACGGTATATGGTCAAAGTTTTTCTAGTCAGACTTCTCTTCTGGGTCACAGGAGTATACTTGTTTCTGCACGCCTGTGACCCAGATTCAGCTGTCAGTGGGTGAAAGCCCGCTGTCGGCTGACATCACAGAATTTAGGGTCGGGATCCATCTAGATGCCTGACCAGCAGCTGGCTCAGCATCTCAGTGAGCTACTCTTGCCCCCTCCACCACCTGGTACTCCAATAAGTGCTGGAGAGGCAGAGCAGAGAGCGGTGACTGTCAGTCACCATTTTCTGCTCATTTCATTTTTCCTTTCTGTATCCGTATTGGATGTTACATCTAATATAAATGTACAATGGTATATGTTATTATAGCCGATATTTTTCATACCATTGTTTATAAACAATGTTTATACATCCTTTATATCTAATATATATGTAGAATGTCTACTTTACTGTATCTTTACATTTACAAAATAAACCTTTATTGAGAAAAAAAAAAAAAAAAAAAAAAAAAAAAAAAATAATATATATATATATATATATATATATATATATATATATATAGTACACTACTCCCTTGGGAGCTGCAAAGTTTGTTCCTTACCTCTATGTTAGTGAACCCCGTTCTTCCTTCCCATGCAAAGTTTCACAAACACCAGGTAATCTTTATATTCTGTAAAGCTTTTATTCTTGAAACTTGAATTGACGTTACAGATGGTTAGAGGATATTAATTCTGGTTCGTTCCTGACTGATCCTGCGTACTCTCCTTTTATGAACCGACCAGCATCACTCTGAATAACGCTGTGGGTTGTAGATTCCAAAGTCCCAGGCCTCACCGCCTAATTCCTTGACTCTTGCAATCCGCGCTTGTCAGTTCTGGAAAGTGTCCCTTGCTAGGTCCTTGGACACATAGCAAGTTTACGGATAAGCACCACTGGGTTGCACTCCCTTTTCTCACTCCCAATTGACAGTCCATGTTTCCCACGGAAGGTCAATTCCCAGTTTCCTACATCCGCTTTACACCTTCTTCCTCCTCCGTATGGTCCGGCACATCCCCGGCTGGGACACCCGGTTTTCTCCTCTGCTCTACATAGCGACGTTTGCTCAGGCTATCCAGCACTGGGGTCTCTGAATCCCCAAGGCCTTCAAGCCTGTTCCTGCTATCCAGCAATGAGGTCTCTGAACCCTCAGGCCTTCCAGCCTGCTCCATGTTCTACATCTTGGAATCTCTCTCCTCCTCCTCCTCCCTAGAAGCATGTGACCCCCAGCTTATATGCGAGTCCTGCCCCTGACAATATAATTTAATGATTGGTCCAGAGCTCTCCACATAAGCTGCCTGCCACTAAAGTCCCAAATCCTGCCTCCCTTACAGAACATCTCCACTGAAAGGCTGAGGGGACTTCCTTGAGCCAGAGAATAGGTGGCCACACACCCCTCTATTCTACCACTCCTACCTCCCAAATAAACAACCAGGCCTAGAAAAAGTGCAAGGCCCTGGCTAAATTTACCTATCACTACCTACAGAAACACACTAAGCACCCACCTAAATGGGGTGGGCGCTACATATATATATATATATATATATATATATATATATATATATATATATAATGATCCAGACCTCCCCATTCAGAATCAGTCTACAAAGGACATGGTGAAACAAACAGCTATTTATTCAGAACAACGAAAAATAGGATACTGCTACAAAGTGTGTTAAAATCCATGCAATGTACATTCATCACCCATGTAGGATTGTTTTTTTGTTTTTTTTCAATAAAAGTGGAATTAGTCTATAGAAGGTTTTTAATTGAGCACAGACTTTCTCAACTTTTTTAACATTCAAAAATTCTTGAAATGACTCGCTGGGCTCAGGGAACCCCTGATGATTACTATATCTACAGCTCAAAGTATTAGTATAATGATTACAGGGAAGAATGCTAGACACCTCTGGAGGAACCCTAGGGTTCCATGGAACTTTGGTTGAGGAAGATTTGGCTGGCTTGGCATGTTCAGGTTCCCTCAGTGGCGGTGCGTGCATAGAGGGCGCAGGAGCGCCGCCCCCTCTCTCCTGCACCGCTCTATCACCAATAGATAGATTCATGCATTGCATGAATCTATCTATTGTCACCGCTGCCGCCCCCTATTCAGGTGTCCGGCCCCTTGTCGGGCGCCGGGCATCTGAATTACAGCGGGGGGGGGGGGTGTTTTTGGAAGCGCCCTATTAGAGCTGTAAGCGGGCACAATGCTGTGCATTCACTGTTTACACAGTATTGTGTTAGAGAAGCGAATACATCGCTTCCCTAACACAGACCCGCCTCTCAGCCAATCAGGTTGCCGGGTCTGTGTTACCGGTCACCTGATTGGCTGAAGTCACAGGCGCAGAAGACAGGAGGAGCGCGGGAGAAGATATCGGGTCGATGAGGAGACACTGCTCGCCGCCTGACGCCGTCACCAGCTGCTAGGGATGAGCCGAACACCCCCCCGTTTGGCTCGCACCAGAACCCGCGAACGGACCTAAAGTCCGTGCGAGCTTTAGAACCCTATTAGTTATAATGGATGCGAACGTTCGAGATTAAAAGTGCTAATTTTAAAGGCTAATATGCATGTTAATGTCATAAAAAGTGTTTGGGGACCTGGGTCCTGCCCCAGGGGACATGTATCAATGCAAAATTTTTTTTTAAAAACGGCCGTTTTTTCAGGAGCAGTGATTTTAATAATGCTTAAATTGAAACAATAAAAGTGTAATATTCCTTTAAATTTCGTACCTGGGGGGTGTCTATAGTATGCCTGTAAAGGGGCGCATGTTTCCCGTGTTTAGAACTGTCTCTGCGCAAAGTGTCATTTTTGAAAGTAAAAAAGCTATTTAAAATCACTCGCGGCTAATGTTAATTCACAGCTCCCGTAACACAGAGAACAGTGATTCATTGAAACTCATTCATAAAAAAAAGTCATTGATAAAAAATAAAAAAAATAAAAATAAAAAAAAAAAAAAAAAAAAAAAGCGTAGGGGTCCCCCCAAATTCAATAACCAGGCCCTTCAGGTCTGGGATGGATATTAAGGGGAACCCCAGCCAAAAAAAAAAAAAAAAAATGGCGTAGGGTCCCCCTCAAAATCCATACCAGACCCTTGAGGTCTGGTATGGATTTTAAGGGGAACCCTAGCCAAAAAAAATGGCGTGGGGTCCCCCTCAAAATCCATACCAGACCCTTATCCGAGCACGCAACCTGGCAGGCCGCAGGAAAAGAGGGGGGGAAGAGAGCGCCCCCCCCTCTCGCCTGAACCGTACCAGGCCACATGCCCTCAACATTGGGAGGATGCTTTGGGGGTCTAAGACCCCTAAAGCACCTTGTCCCCATGTTGATGAGGACAAGGGCCTCTTCCCCACAACCCTGGCCGGTGGTTGTGGGGGTCTGCGGGCGGGGGGCTTATCGGAATCTGGAAGCCCCCTTTAACAAGGGGACCCCCAGATCCCGGCCCCCCCCCCTGTGTGAAATGGTAAGGGGGTACAAAAGTACCCCTACCATTTCACCAAAAAAGTGGCAAAAATGGTAAAAATGACAGGAGACAGTCTTTGACAATTCCTTTATTAAAATCTTCTTTCTTCTTTCTTCATCCTTCGGATTCTTCATCTTCTCCTTCCTTCATCTTCTTCCATCTTCTTCTTCCATTTTCTTCTTCCTCCGATCCGCTTCTTCTTGCGCTGGTCTTCTCGTCCTTCTCGTCCGGCATCTTCTTCCGTCGGCGTCGGCGTCGGTGTCGGTGTCGGTGTCTTCTTGGGCCGCTCCGCGCAATGGGAGGCTCCCGCTGTGTGAGGCTCCGCTCCATCTGACAGGTCTTTTAAAATGGAGGGCACCTGGTGACCCCGCCCCCCTCTGACGTCATGGGGAAAGCCATCATGGAATTCCCCATGACGTCCCCGTGCGTCAGAGGGGGCGGGGTCACCAGGTGCCCTCCATTATAAAAGACCTGTCAGACGGAGCGGAGCCTCACACAGCGGGAGCCTCCCATTGCGCGGAGCGGCCCAAGAAGAGACAGAGACACCGACACCGACGCCGACGGAAGAAGATGCCGGACGAGAAGGACGAGAAGACCAGCGCAAGAAGAAGCGGATCGGAGGAAGAAGAAAATGGAAGAAGAAGATGGAAGAAGATGAAGGAAGGAGAAGATGAAGAAACCGAAGGATGAAGAAAGAAGAAAGAAGATTTTAATAAAGGAATTGTCAAAGACTGTCTCCTGTCATTTTTACCATTTTTGCCACTTTTTTGGTGAAATGGTAGGGGTACAAAAGTACCCCCTTACCATTTCACACAGGGGGGGGCCAGGATCTGGGGGTCCCCTTGTTAAAGGGGGCTTCCAGATTCCGATAAGCCCCCCGCCCGCAGACCCCCACAACCACCGGCCAGGGTTGTGGGGAAGAGGCCCTTGTCCTCATCAACAAGGGGACAAGGTGCTTTAGGGGTCTTAGACCACCAAAGCATCCTCCCAATGTTGAGGGCATGTGGCCTGGTACGGTTCAGGCAAAAGGGGGGGGGCGCTCTCGTCCCCCCCTCTTTTCCTGCGGCCTGCCAGGTTGCGTGCTCGGATAAGGGTCTGGTATGGATTTTGAGGGGGACCCCACGCCATTTTTTTTGGCTAGGGTTCCCCTTAAAATCCATACCAGACCTCAAGGGTCTGGTATGGATTTTGAGGGGGACCCTACGCCATTTTTTTTTTTGGCTGGGGTTCCCCTTAATATCCATCCCAGACCTGAAGGGCCTGGTTATTGAATTTGGGGGGACCCCTACGCATTTTTTTTTTGTTTTTTATTAATGAATGACAGCTCTCTGTGTTACAGGAGCCATCAATTCATTAGCCGCGAGTGATTTAAATAGCTTTCTTCCTGCAAAAATGACACTTTTTTGCAGGGAAAGTTCTAAGCACAGGAAACCTGCCCTCCTTCACAGGCCACCTATAGACACCCCCCAGATGTGATACTGCAATGCTGTTCTAACAGCATGCACACACATATCCCCAGAAATAAAGCACATATTGTTGTCAGCAGTCAGCAGCACACTGACACGCTGACACTGTCTGAAACATAATATGCGAGGCCGCCGGCGCGGCGGCCTCTTATACCGTGGGGCGTGTACTAAAGCCCCTGAGCTATAATTGGCTACAGGCATCCTGCCTGTAGCCAATTATGGCTCTCCTCGCTGCCGGCGCTGGGATTGGCCAAGCATGCGGGGTCACAGTGCATGCTTGGCCAATCATCAGCCAGCATTGCACTGCGCGGGCCGCAATGCATTGCGGGGCCGCTCGCATCACACGAATTTGATGCGAGCGGCCCCAATAGTTCTAGGCTCGCCGAGCGAGCGAACACCCGGTGCTCGATTCGAACATGGGTTCGAATCGAACACCGGGCTCATCCTTACCAGCTGCACACCGAGACAAGGTAAGTGCCGGTAGATGGCGGGCAGAAGGCACATTGGCAGCATTTAATGGGCACAGTGACAGCACTTGGGGCACGGTGGCAGCGTTAGAGGAGCACAGTGGCAGCACTTGGGGCACAGTGGCAGCATTTAATGGGCACAGTGGCAGCATTTGAGGCACAATGGCAGCGTTAGATGGGCACAGTGGCAGCACTTGGAGCACAGTGGCAGTGTTTGGAGCACAGTGGCAGCATTTAAGGCACAATGGCAGCACTTGGGGCATAGTGGCAGCGTTAGATGGGCACAGTGGCAGTGTTTGGAGCACAGTGGCAGCATTTGAGGCACAATGGCAGCACTTGGGGCACAGTGGCAGCGTTAGATGGGCACAGTGGCAGCGTTTAATGGGCACAGTGGCAGCATTTAATGGGCACAGTGGCAGCATTTAATGGGCACAGTGGCAGCGTTTAATGGGCACAGTGGCAGCGTTTGGGGCACAGTGGCAGCGTTTGATGGCACAGTGAGGCTGTTTGTTTGCGCCCCCCCAAAAATTTTGAGCACCAGCCGCCATTGAGTTCCCTCTTGGCTACCAACAAGCTAATGTTTGGCAATAATCAATGGCCAGGGCTTTTTGAGAAGAGACAACCAGTACAGATCCTACATGGTGTCACAACTGTGTCCAGGCAGTAAACAAAGCTAAAGGAAATAAAAGATTTAGGTCTGCTATTATGAAAGTTGAGACTGACCAAGCCTGCATATATGTTAGGAAATAGGTTGAGTGAAATAATTTTTGACTGAATAACAAATATGCTGTGTAGTTTTTTCAAGTTACACATACCAAGTAGAAGAGAAACTAGGTAAGGGTCTAAGTTCTGGTATATAAAATGGATTCCTGGTGGTCTGGATTCATGCTGGAGACTTTGGTTCCAAGCTGTTTTTTGGCATTTATTAATGAATTTTAGTACAATTCCCTTAGACTGTGGGATAAAAAACGTTTCATATGATGGATGTACTGAACTTGTGGACTTTGAGCCAAGGCTCTTGCAGCTTTTATCCCAAAACAGTCATAATGCACAGGTCTTGTAGCTAATGTTATCACAGGACTAAATAATGTTCTGTTGTGAAGATCACAAAAGCATATGTCTCGCTCTTCGCTGGCTTGTAAGCCGAATCACATCAGGAACATGACATTCATGTTGTTAAAGTGGACATGTCCTCAAAACAGCAATAGCAGCCATTTTAGCAACTTCACCAAGTTCAAAAATAAAAACACTGTCTCTGCGTCGGATGCTAGGATTTTATGGCTGATCTTGACCCTTTTGGGGGATTTTTCCTCTGTGCAAGAGTGTAATGCCCCGTACACACGGTTGGAAATTCCGACCACAAAATCCGTCGGAAAACTAGATTGAAAAACACTGGTGATGCATACACATGGTCGGACAAAGTTGTCGGAAAATCCGATCATTCTGAACGTGGTGACGTTCGTTGCGTACGACGGGACTACGTAGAGGCTAGTAGCCAATAGCTTTGGTCTTGTAATGTGATCTGAGCATGCGTGGCACTTTGTCCGTCGGAATTCGCTACACGCGATCGGAAAAAGTCCGATAGGACTTTGTTGTCGGAAAATTTAAGAGCAGGATCTCAAACTTTTTCCGTCGGAAATTCAGACGGAAAAAGTCCGATGGAGCCCACACACGGTCGGAATTCCCGACAACATGGTCCGATAGGACATTTTCCGTCAGAAAATCCGACCGTGTGTACGGGGCATTACAAGGGTAAGAAGTGATTGGATGTCTCTCTGATGGGGGCAAACAGCAAATGTCAAGCCCCGTACACACGGTCGGAAATCCTGCCAGCAAAAGTCCAATAAGAGCTTTTGGTCAGAAATTCCGACCCTGTGTATGCTCCATCGGACTTTTGCCTGGTGGAATTTCCGCCAGCAAAAGATTGAGAGCATGTTCTCAATTTTTCCGACGGAAAAAATTTGACTGTAGTAATTCCAACACGCAAAATTCCTATGCATGCTCGGAAACAATTTGACGCATGCTCCGAAGCATTGCACTTAATTTTCTCGGCTCATCGTAGTGTTGTACGTCACCGCGTTCTTGACAGTCGAAAGGTCAAAGAACTTTCGTGTGACCGTGTGTATGCAATATAAAATTGAGCGGAATTCCATCGGAAAAAACATCCAAGACGAAAACTCTGATCGTGTGTACGCGGCATAACACATTGTTTTTTTTACAGAGGGAATAAGACCATCTGTCAGGTTATTATCCCTTTCTGTGCCTGTGTGGCCTGTGACACCCATATCATCTCACTTCTTGTCCTGGTGTCACACCAAACTGCAGCAAAGAAAAATCAGCCCCCTTCCCCACCCATGGGATGTAATATGAGCCATGGTCACATTCCGCACATTCTTAACCACTTGCCGCCCGCGTAACGGACATCATTCAGATATCGCCTTTTAGAGCCAGTGATTCCCTACACCATAAGAATGTTCATAGCGGCTGTTCTTATAGGTGGCAAGAGGGGATGCCTCCCCCCCCTCCAGTCGCCCTTCTTTACTTCTCCGTGCTTGTCCCTGCCATCGGCAAACCAGAGAAGGAACCAACCGGTGTTCTATCCAAGAGAACACTGGCCCCAGATGCTGACCATAGAGATTTGAGGCCAAGTCTCTATGACCGGACGCGATGTTATGACATCACACCCGACCTCTGCATTCGAAAAAATGGCGCTGCCTCGGCTGGGAAGCCAGGTTGTTTTTTGTTTTTATTTCAGGCTTCCCAGCCTAGTGATGGGATGTGGGGACTTATTGACCCCATATCTCACTGACTGTAAAGAGGACCTGTCATGGTTATTCCTATTGCAAGGGATGTTTATATTCCTTGTGATAGGAATCAAATCGATCAAAAATTTTTTTTTAAAAAGAACGTGTCAAAATAGAAAAATAGAAGTAAACATGAACAACAAAAAAAATTAAAAGTGCCCCTGTCGCTGCATGCTCGCTTGGAGAAGCGAACGCACACAAAAGTCCAGCTCACATATGTAAACGACATTCAAACCACACATGTGAGATATTCCCGCTAACGTTAGAGCAAGAGCAATAATTCTAGCACTAGACCTCCTCTGTAACTCAAAACATGTAACCTGTAAAAAAATGTAAAGCGTCGCCTATGAGGAGTTTTAAGTACTGAAGTTTGGCGTCATTCCACGAGCATGTGCTATTTTGAAGCATGACATGTTTCTATTTACGCGGTGTAACTTCATCTTTTACATTATACATACAAATTTGGCTAACTTTACTGTTTGTTTTTTTAATGCATGAAACAGTTTTTTTTTCCAAAAAAAGGCATTTGAAAAATTGCTGCGCATATACCGTGCAAGATAATGACCGGCATCTTATTCTCTAGGGTCTCTGCTAAAAAAAACATATATAATGTTTGGGGGTTCTGTGTAATTTTCTTGCAAAAAAAATTATGATTTTTACATGTAGGAGAGAAATGTCAGAATTGGCCTGGGTGTCAAGTGGTTAAAGTAGAGCTAAAAGCAATTGTTTTTTTTTTTCCTTTTGTATAGCGTGAGGAAAGGCGATAACCACTGCCAGTATTTTTTTTTTACTTCTGTGTCACATTGGGGAGATTTTTCTTCACTTCCTGTCCCATAGTCTTAACCACTTCAGCCCCGGACCAATTGGCAGCCAAAGGACCAGGCCCCTTTTTGCGATTCAGCACTGCGTCGCTTTAACTGACAATTGCGCGGTCGTGCGACGTGGCTCCCAAACAAAATTGGCGTCCTTTTTTTCCCACAAATACAGGTTTCTTTTGGTGGTATTTGATCGCCCCTTTGCGCTATAAACAAAAATAGAGCGACAATTTTGAAAACAATGCAATATTTTTTGCTTTTTGCTATAATAAATATCCACAAAAAATATATAAAAAAACATTTTTTTTCCTCAGTTTAGGCCGATACCTATTCTTCTACATATTTTTGGTAAAAAAAATTGTAATTAGCGATTATTGATTGGTTTGCGCAAAAGTTATAGCGTTTACAAAATAGGGGATAGTTTTATAGCATTTTTATTAATTTTTTTTATTTTACTAGTAATGGCGGCGATCAACGATTTTTATTGTGACTGCGACATTATGGCGGACACATCGGACATTTTTGACACATTTTTGGGACCATTGTCATTTATACAGCAATCAATGCTATTTAAATGCATTGATTCCTGTATAAATGACAGTGGTAGTGAAAGAGTTAACCACTAGGGGGAGGGGAGGGGTTATGGGCTGTGACGTGTGTGTGTTTTTTTACATTAGGGGGCGGGGCTGACGTCTGACGTCATTGATCGGCTTTCCCGATGACCGGGAACAGCCAATCAATGACAGGCAGAGTAGGAAGCGCGGGGAGAGGTTTGTTTACACAGACCTCTCCCCGTTCTTCAGCTCTGTGACCGATCGCGGGACACCAGCGGCGATCGGGTCCGCTGGTCCCGTGGCCGGGGTCACGGAGCTCCCGACCAGGTCCCGAGTGCGCCGCTCGCGCGCGACCCACGGGCAGGCAATTAAAGGGCCACGTACAGGTATGTGATTTTGTCTGCCCGTGCCATTCTGCCACAGTATATCTGCGTGAGGCGGTCGGAAAGCGGTTAAAGAGGAAGTAAACCCTGATGGGAGCCGGGAGCCACCACTCGCGGCATATCGCCGTAGACAGCGGTGCCTGTCTTTTGGCAAATATCTCCTAGGTTTAGGAGATATTTCTTGGACCTACAGGTAAGCCTTAATCTAGGCTTACCTGTAGGTCAAAGTGGTCTGTAAGGTTTTACAACCACTTTTAAAGGAAGTGAGAGGAAATCCCTTCAAAGAAAGGAAAAT
This sequence comes from Lithobates sylvaticus, assembly GCA_028564925.1. Lineage (NCBI taxonomy): Eukaryota > Metazoa > Chordata > Amphibia > Anura > Ranidae > Lithobates > Lithobates sylvaticus. The sequence continues at coordinate 41,993,520 of CM053031.1, forward strand.
CCCTGGTTGCTGCCAGGGTTACCAAAACGAGAGTCCTCATTGGAAGATTGCACCTCTATTCCTGTTTTGATGACAACTCAAAATGTGAGGTTTTCTTTTACATTAACATTTGGTGACATGAAACTTGAAGATGAATCTCTCCAACAAGAACGCAGACAGAAATAAAACATGACAGGTGTTCTAATCCCTTTCCACTCTATTCAAAACCCCAAAAATTGGCTTTAGCTGTACTTTTATATAGCTAACAATGCCTCTTCTAGAAGAAAAACTGGGAAGAATGCAATATGATACACGTCTGCATCGATAAAACATTGTACACATGTGAAAACTATTGATCGCTTCAACCTAATAAACATTTCACAATCCCTTACTGCATTTTTATGTTCTATGACATTAATCAAAATATTCTATGCCACAATGAGTGGTTTTCCATCTCTTGCAGAAAAAGGAAAGAATGTGCTGGCATCTAGCTTGACTTTTATTTTTGTTTTTCGGGCTGGCGGCTGTACAGACAGATCAATGCTGTTATTGGGGGAAACCAAGTAAAACATCGTTCCCTCCTTTAACTACATAAAATTAACATTTTACGGATAAAAAATATCACTGTATTTATATTCCTTGCTAAATTCCAGATGCTAGGACAAATCTGGTGTTCCCTTAATGCACTCTTGTTACGTAGTAATTGGGTCACTATTTTAATAACATGACCCACCTTTTAGGCCCCATGCACACGAGACGCCGATGCAAACTCTGCTGAACGCATGTTTTAAAAAGCTTAAACCTGCGTTTAAAAATGCGCGCTTTGCCGCGTTTTAATGCCGCGTTTTACCGCGTTTGCAAGCGTTTGTAAAGATAACATCATATAGACCCTCCCCAAGCTCAGAAAGCATATATTATTAACTGTTTCTGCCATTTTGATCAGAGTGAGCAGCAGCAGCACAGAGAGCAGTTGTACACTTGCATTTGCCTCTCTATCTGTGTTTTTTTTTTTTTGGAAATGGATCCCATATTGAATATATGTCAGGAAATGCTCCTGATGTTGCTCTTGGTGAGGCAGCAACGTCGTCGCAAATTGCGTGAGAGGTCCAGAGTCAGAGCTCGTCGATATTGGTCCCATCCGTTGATGGCACAGCGAATGTCCGTTGGATATTTCACAAACATGGTGGGGGGTTGGGGCTGACTAGACATTGGTATGCAGGTTTTTCTTTGTGAAAAAAAGACATTGCTATGCTTTGGTCAGACTAGGTGGAGTCACTGATTAGATTAGAAATTGGATGAAGGGTTGGGGGCAAAGAAGTGGAGGCATTCCTCATTGTCTAAGCTACCTAAAAAAATAGAGTTTTTTATGGCATTGCATCAGTGAGTATAGATGCTCTATGAACTAAAGTAATTACGTCATTTTAAACCAATTTTTTTATTTTTTTATGGTTTGCCATCATATTTCTGAGATTTATGGTCCAAAAAATTGGGTTCCTTTAAAAACGCTTATAAACCCAAACGCGGCTAAACGTGGGTGACGCGTTTAGCCGCGTCTTGCGTCTGAAACGTGGAAAAGTGTCTGAACCCATTTTTTGCTTCAGAAAAAACGAGGTTAAACGCAACTGCATAAAAACGGGAAAAAACGAGACTGTGTACATGGACACATAGGATAACATTGCATGCGTTCAGGGGCAGTTGAAAAAAGTGTCCAACTGCCTCTGAACGCGCGTTTAACAGCGTCTCGTGTCCATGGGGCCTAAAGCTGAGTCCCAGGAATTTGGTAACTTTGTAAAAAGCTAACGCGCACAATGAGTTTAAGCGGAGCTCCAACCAAAAGGAGACGTTGCTTTAGGGCCTCTTCCCGCACCCCTATTTGTGAAATTGCACTTTTGGAAAGGGGGGGCGGGTACCTGATTTTGACACCCGCTCCCACTTCCGCTCTGACCGCCTAGGTGATCAGAAGCAGAACTTCTCCTTCCCCCTTCCTCCACGCAGTCTTCTCGGGACACATAACAGGTCCTAAAAGACTTCAGGACCAGTCACAATGTGAAGAGCGGCTCACGAATGCGCAGTGGGCAGCCGGCTGTGAAGCCTTAAGCTGTCACAGCCAGGTGCCCACAGTTAAGATGCTGGCGCTGGGGAAGGGCGATGGGAGGAAAAGACAGCTGGGGTGAGCCCATAGCTGGATGATGGGACAGGTGAGTGGCTGTTTAGTAAAAGTCAGCAGCCGCAGTTTTTGGAGCTGTTGACTTTTAATTTTTGCAAATGGGCCAGGGTCATTGATAAAATATGGGGCATGAGGGAAGTGTTGGGATAAGACGTGTCTAAGCAGTAAATGTGTTTTTTTTCTTTCAGTGGATGTCACGGATCATGATTGATATGGATCTGAATTGCTGGAACACGTGATTGATGAAGGATGTACATCGTGGGACTTTTTTTTTTTTTTTAATGGATTTCTCGATTTACATTATTTTTTTTTGTGAATGAGTAGGGTTACTATGGGAGATGCTGGTATATGGGGGCCCCCTTATTATTAAAGAGGACTTGCACATTCCAAAATACCTCACATCTGAAGACCCCTACACCCCAAAAAGGCCAACTTCTGAAAAAAGCCAACTTTGAAGATATAGTATATTTCTCCACAATGCCTATATCTACAGAGACGAATGAGGGCTTGTGTTTAAAGTGCTTTTACCATTCAAAATACTTTCATAGTGTTCATAGTCTGGGTACAAGTTCACTTTTACCACTTCAGTACTAGCCGGTCTTTTCCTATCGTTACCAGGCCATTTTTCAGTTGTTAGTGCTGTGATAGTGTAACTGATATTTACTTGGTAATGCAACTATGTACCAAAATTAGTTTTACATCATTTTTGGGGGAAAGATAGAGCTTTTGGTGGTATTTATTAGGTGATTGTTTATTATGTTTTACTATTTAAAGTAGGGCTGTGGAAATTAAAGATTAATTTCTCGATTAATCGATACATTTTTTTGATCGATCAAAATTCTTTTGATCGGTACTCACCTCTCCGCCGGCTTCCGGGTCTTCAGGGAGTTCCGTCGGAGACATTACGGACATCGACGTCACTGGACTCCTCCCCCCTTCCCCAAGTGCCTCCGTTTGCTAACGAAGGGAAGGGGGGAGGAGTCCAGTGATGTTGAAGTTCTGATTGAACGTAATGTGTATGGGGGAGGATCGCTGCTGCCCTACAGAACTAACACGATTGTCGGCTTTACATGCTGTGTTTTTATCATCTTTATCATCTTAGTTTGTGTTTAAACACAAAAATTAAATCTTATACTTAAGCGGTGAGCACTTAGATCTTTTCTTTCTACCCATGACCCGGCGTCCTTGCTGAGATCTAAGGAGACGTGAGAGAAGTTTATGGTCTGTGTTAACCCTTTTGATACCCGCTTGCATGACCACCTGTTTGCACAGGGTTCCATGCCATAAGGTGAGCGTGGTTAGTTAGACCGGAGGTGGAGGGATTGTCACGCTACGGTGGAAAAAAAAATGACTTAAGTCAGTGCTACAGTTTGAATTTAAAATGTATTTGTGTGAACTGTGAAGTTAAGTCATGGATTGTGGAAACGAACTAGTGTCGGGTGATTGTATATAGTGTATACCTCATTTACCACTGACTAATGCAGAGTTGCAATGCAAGGAGATCAGCTAAAAGTAGTTGGATCTTTATGTGCGTTATAATTAATCGAAATGAGTTGATTAATCGATTAAAAAAAAGAATCGATTAATCGAACATGAACATTTTAATCAGTAACAGCCCTAATTTAAAGGGAAAAAAACATATAAAAATTTATAATTTTTTGGAAATAAAAAAGTGATCTCAGTTTTTCCCAGTTTTTTTTGGAAATGAAGAAACATGTTTGTATTTTTATTTTTTATAAGTGATTACATAATCTCTATTGTCAGTTGCATTGGAGGGTGAGGGTGGAGCCTGAAGGGAGTGATTTATGAGCAAGAGGCAGGAGAATGAGCAGTACACTGATCTTCCAGTGAAGAGATGTGCAAGGGGGGGGGGGGGGGGACATGCAAAAGAAGAGGGTAGGGGGATAGAGAGGCGCCAATCTGCCAATATTGTAATACATTTTTATTGTGTAACAAAATGTACAAACAAAACTTACAAACATCTGTAAGGAATTAGCATGTAACAAACTCCAGAGCGATCGTCAGTGGGAAATCAGTGCAGAACTGGAGCTGCTGAGATGAAAGTTCTGCTACAGGGATCCATGCAGAGGTCAGTGTGAGCAGCTGGAAAGCCTCCATGAGGAAGACAAACTGTCAGAGGAGCTGTCAGATACCTGTGATGAAGGAGCTAATCAGGAACGCGTTTCAGAGGCTAGGTGCCTCCTTCATCAGCCTCATAGGGGAGGGCATGTCAGCACATGTCTGACCACTGGAGTACTGTGCTCCCAAGTAGAATGAAAATGTAAAAAACTGACCACACAAGGATGCACTTCAATGCCTAGCGTGGTCAGTTTGAAATAGAAAAGCAGGGGGATTGGCAGGATTGCCAGGTATTTCACGCTAAAGAAGAAATGCAAAGAGGACCGGACCCTTTTTCCACAAGTACATGGTACAACAGACACATAACAGGAATATAAAATGCCGGGGTAACATAATCTTTAATGTACAGGTCACATACAGTGGGAAGATGAAGATGAGGGGGTTCATTTGAAGGATAAGAGAGGTGAAGGAGTTAATATACAGATCACAGGCTGGAGATGAGATATACAGATGAGGAGGGAGCGAAAGGATTAAAGAAGATCCCACAATCAGGTAAAATCCCTAACCAATAATCTGCTGCTGCTGATCCCTCCATTCATTTTGTTTTCCGTTAGACATGTGCAATTCGTTTCGTTTTTTTTCGTTTTTCGTTATTTTCGTTCGTTCGTTTTCTTACGAATGAACGAACGATTCGCTAAAAATTTTAACGAATAACGAATCGTTCGAATTGAACGAATCCGAAAATAACGAAAATCCAAAAAAAACTAATTAGAAACAACGAATGTACGAATGAAGAAAATCCGAAAAACGAAAACAGGAACAACGAAAATGAAAATGAACGAAAAAATTCGAACATTCGTAACTTTTTTTTTTTTTTGTTGAATTGGTAATTTTCCGTGTCTCTTACAATGGTGCTGCTTAACGTGCTTCGAATAGATTGAACGAAAAAATTCGTACGTTCGTAACTTTTTTTTTTCTTCGATTCGTAATTTTCCGTGTCTCTTACAATGGCGTTGCTTAACGTGTTTCGAATGGATTGAACGAAAAAATTTGTACATTTGTAACTTTTTTTTTCGATTCGTAATTTTCCGTGTCTCTTAAAATGTAATAATAGCATACACATTACATAACATTATGAATTATGCTCCGATTACGAATCTACAAATGTTACAAATGTTACGAAAGTATGAATAACTACGAATGCGTCCAAATTTCGAATAAACGAATAAACGAAAATTAACGGAAAAACGAATCAACGAAAAAATAACTCTTACGAATGTACGAGTTGTTATGAATACGAACACCGATGACTTACGAATGTACGAATTGTTACGACTACGAACACCGACGACTTACAAATTTACGAATCAACGGAAACGGAAAAAACGAAACGAAAATAAACAAATTTTTTTGTTGTGCACATGTCTATTTTCCGCATTCACTTGTAAATTAAGGGACAAGCTCTGAGATGTAAATAGTACACTGTTTACATTTGTAATAGCTGTGATTGGTTATTCCAGTGATCACATGATACAGAGCCTTTCAGATCAGCTCTGTACATGGTGTCTGTGATCCAAACCTTTAGATGATGTCTCAGATCACAGCCTTTAGCGGGTGCATTGGCTGCCGGAGAGTGATTTCTGCAGTGCTGTTTAGAAATGGCACTGTAGAAATAAACGTCCACCATTTGACACGTGGTTATGGTGACCCATTCATTATGAATAGGCTGACAGAATGCTTTAGCGAATAACAGACCAAAAAAAAATAAAAAATTAAATGATCCTTTTTTTTTAATGCAGTGCAGCACAATATTTGGCATGTGGAGGTCCACTATGGGGGTTCAATTCAAAATGAATGGTGCTGCAACTCACCACCGTTCATGCGTAGCGGCAATACGCTGTAATAAATGCTGTGAAAGTGGCTGCATCCTGAATACAGGTAACGCATTGGGGCCACCATGCCAGCTGACGCCAGATCGACTTGTCAGTTAGTAGGTTAGTAGGTAGTAAATGGATTTTCATCTACACTCACCGGCCACTTTATTAGGTACAACTGCTCAATTGCATGGTAACACAAATTGCTAATCAGCCAATCACATGGCAGCAGCTCAATGCATTTAGGCATCTAGATGTGGTGAAGACGATTCGCTGAAGTTCAAACTGAGCATCAGAATGGGGAAGGAAGGGGATTTAAGTGACTTTGAACATGGCATGGTTGTTGGTGCCAGACAGGCTGGTATGAGTATCTCAAAAACTGCTGATCTACTGGGATTTTCAAGCACAACCATCCCTCAGGTTTACAGAGAATGGCCCACAAAAAGAGAGAGTTTTCAGTGAGCTGTGTGGAGGAAAATTACTTGTTGATGTCAGAGGTCAGAAGAGAATGGGGAGACTGGTTCAAGATGATAGAAAGGCAACAGTAACTCAAATAACCCCTCGTAACAACCAAGGTATGCGGAATACCATCTTTAAATGCACAACACATCGAACATTGAAGTAGATGGGCTACAGCAGCAGAAGACTTCACCGGGTGCCACTGCTGTCAGCTAAGAACAGGAAACTGAGGCTACAATTCGCACAGACTCACCAAATTTGCACCATAGAAGATTGGAAAAAGTTACCTGGTCTGATGAGTCTTGATTTCAGCTGCGACATTCAGATGGTCGGGTCAGAATTTGGTGTAAACAACATGAAAGCATGGATCCATCCTGAATGTATCAACGGCTCAGACTGGTCTTGGTGATGTGGGGGATATTTTCTTGGCACACTTTGGGCCCCTTAGTACCAATTGAGCATTGTTTAAACGCCACGGCCTACCTAAATATTGTTGCTGACCATGTCCATCCCTTTATGACTACAGTGTCCCATCTTCTGATGGCTCCTTCCAGCAGGATAATCCACCATGTCACAAAGCTCCAATCATCTCACCACTGGACAATGAGGTCACTGTACTCCAATGGCCTCCACACTCACCACATCTCATCCAATAGAGAACCTTTGGGATGTGGTGGAATGGGAGATTCGCATCATAGATGTGCAGCCAACAAATCTGCAGCAACTGTGTGATGTTATCATGTCACTATGGAGCAAAATCTCTGAAGAATGTTTCCAACACCTTGTTATATCTATGCCATGAAGAATGGAAACAGTTCTGAAGGCAAAAGGGGGTCCAACCCGGTACTAGCAAGGTGTACCTAATAAAGTGGCGGGTAAGTGTATTTGTCATACCTCCCAACATTTTGAGATGGGAATAAGGGACACCTACTAGCAAATATATGTAGGCATAGGACACACCCCTTAACCACTTCCCGACCGGTGCACGACGATGTACGTCAGCAGAATGGCACAGGCAGGCAAAACGGCATACAGGTACGTCCCCTTTAAGATTGCTGCCGTGCCATCGCGCGAGGGCGCCGGTCGGGACCCCCGTAAGTCCGGTCTGGGATACCCGCGATCGTCTCACGGGATAGCTGAATGGGGAGATGCGGAAGTAAACAGCATGTCCCTGTGATTGGAGCAGAGATCAGTGTTCACTAAATCACAGCCACGCCCCCCCACAGTTAGTAACACGCCCCTAGGAAAACTTAACCCCTATACTGCCACCTAGTGGTTAAACCCCTTCACTGCCAGTGTCATTTACACAGGAATCAGTGCATTTAACCGCTTCCCGACCGCCCACTGCATATGTACGTCAGCAGAATGGCACGGGCAGGCAGAATCACGTACCTGTACGTGATCGTGCATGTGCCTGCCTGTGGGTCGCGCGCGCGACCCGGTCGGGAGCTCCGTGACCCCGGCCGCGGGACCAGAGGACCCGATCGCCGCTGGTGTCCCGCGATCGGGTTACGGAGCTGAAGAACGGGGAGAGGTTTGTGTAAACAAACCTCTCCCCGCGCTTCCTACACTGACTGTCAGTAATCGGCGGTTCCCTGTCATCGGGAACGCCGATCAATGACGTCACACGTACAGCCACGCCCCCCTACAGTAAAATGAACACAACACGTCACACTGACTCCTCCCCGCCCCCTAGTGGTTAACCCCTTCACTACAACTGTCATTTACATAGGAATCATTGCTATTTAAATAGCACTGATTTCTATATAAATGACAAATGTCCCAAAAATGTGTCAAAAATGTCCGATGTGTCCGCCATAATGTCGCAGTCACAATAAAAATCGCTGATCGCCGCCATTACTAGTAAAAAAAAAATATTAATAAAAATGCTATAAAACTATCCCCTATTTTGTAAACGCTATAACTTTTGCGCAAACCAATCAATAATCGCTAATTGCGATTTTTTTTACCAAAAATATGTAGAAGAATACGTATCGGCCGAAACTGAGGAAAAAAAATGTTTTTTTATATATTTTTTAGGGATATTTATTATAGCAAAAAGTAAAAAATATTGCATTTTTTTCAAAATTGTCGCTCTATTTTTGTTTATAGCGCAAAAAATAAAAACCGCAGGGGCGATCAAATACCACCAAAAGAAAGCTCTATTTGTGGGAAAAAAAGGACGCCAATTTTGTTTGGGAGCCACGTCGCACGACCGCGCAATTGTCAGTTAAAACAACGCAGTGCTGAATCGCAAAAAGGGGCCTGGTCCTTTGGCTGCCAATTGGTCCGGGGCTGAAGTGGTTAAATAGCACTGATTGCTGTATAAATGACAATGGTCCCAAAAATGTGTCAAAAATGTCCGATGTGTCGCAGTCACAATAAAAATCGCTAATCGCCGCCATTACTGGTAAAAAAAAATTATGAATAAAAATGCTATAAAACTATCCCCTATTTTGTAAACGCTATAACTTCTGCGCAAACCAATCAATAATCGCTTATTGCGATTTTTTTTACCAAAAATATGTAGAAGAATACGTATCGGCCTAAACTGAGGAAAAATAATTTTTTTTATATGTTTTTGGGGGATATTTATTATAGCAAAAAGTAAAAAATAATGCGTTTTTTTTTCAAAATTTTCGCTCTTTTTTTGTTAATAGCGCAAAAAATAAAAACCGCAGGGGCGATCAAATACCACCAAAAGAAATCTCTATTTGTGGGAAAAAAAGGACGCCGATTTTGTTTGGGAGCCACGTCGCATGACTGCGCAATTGTCGGTTAAAGCGACGCAGTGCCAAATCGCAAAAAGTGGTCTGGTCTTAAGCCAGCAAAATGGTCCGGTCTGAAAGTGGTTAAAGGAGAATTAACCAAAAAAAAAAAAGGTTAATTAAATCCACAAGTGCTTTTTTTTTACCACTACTATGTCTTTATATTGGCTTTTAAAATTTACAAATGCAGCAATTTAGAAATCAGATGAAAGGTTTAGCGCTGGGAAACACTTTTTGAAAGATAAAAAGCGCATTTTATATACAACTATATATATCAGACCAAAATGAGGGACAAATGAAGAGGAATGAGGGACATTGCTCCAAATCAGGGACAGTCCCTCGAAATCAGGGACAGTTGGGAGCTATGGTATTTGTCATTGTCAGTAAGTTAGTTTGGATTCAGCCATGATTCGTTGAGTCATTACTAAATCCTAATATATACAATCCTGAATCCTTCATCTAGAGTTTGCAGGCTTTAATAAATTCCATGACCATTGTTTCATCCAAGGCGCTGCTTGCATTGATATATCATCCTGTAGTTGTCTGAGGTTTGCTTTCACACTTATCTCTAATGTACTTGTAGCTTTACATTTTATTTGACATTACATACGCTCCTTGTGCTGTAGGTACCCATATAACATGTTCTGTCATCAGGGACTTTCTGAGTCCTTTCATCTTCCTAATGGACTGTGCTTTACTGATATCTGTGACCTACCTGACTATAATCCTTTAAAATTTAATTCACGTTACATTTAGGCGAGTCATAAACACCATTTAGGTACCAGTGTTGCACTCCGCTCAGTCCCCGCGGTAATGTTTTTGTTTTAATGAAGCCATTTGCAACTTAAGAGGAAAAATATTCCATCTTTGATTGAATATATTTGTCAGCTTTATTCCCCGCTGACGTTTTCATGTGAAAACTTGGATAAAAGTACGGGATGGCAGTTTACCAGCTAGGATAAAAGTTTCAATCTGTTCCTACTCTCATGATTAACTGGATAAATGGCCTCTGAAATTCATTTAGAACAAAACATCAAAGTTAACCCTAGGAACCACCAGAACGAAGATTGCAAGCCAAATGTTTTCACAGAGTGAGAGGAAAGGTAGAAAAATCTCCTCTGATGTTGGGTTTGAAGGCGCTTTTCCAGACGTTAAATGCGTTTGTTTTTGCTTACTGCATGTACATTTGTTTTGATTTTAGACCAAGGGTATTTTTGTAATTTGTTTTATTGCTGTCAGTCTGTTTTTTTTTTTTATGTTCTTTGATTCTTTCCTATTCTATGTTGCGTAGCTTGTGGATTCAGTCACATAGATATAATATGGTTATTGCATGTGTGTGTGTGTGTGTGTATATATATATATATATATATATATATATATATATATATATATATATATATATATATATACATTATATAAATATATATAAATTCATTTATTTTTTATTTATTTTTTGCAGTGTACCTCAAAGCCTTTAAAAATGAACTAAAGGCAAGAGTACTCAACAGTCCGACACCCACGAGGTACCTTGCCATCTTCTCCCTCAGCTTCGTCCCAATGCCAGTCTTCGCCCCCCCCCCTCTTGATTGGCTTGATTGGCTGGTACGAGATGACGCAAGCAGGGCTGGGACAAGGGGTGGGCAGGAGGGGCAGCTGCCCCTGGCGCAATGGTATATTGCAGGGGTAGGGGGCACCCTGAGCCTAACCCTAAGGGAAAGGGGGGCGCAGTTTGGCAACTTTGCCCTGGGCACTGGATGACCTTGTCCCGGCACTATACGCAAGTGCGGGAGTCATTCATCCTTCCACTCTGGCACCGTGCTGGAGTTGTAAATGGAACTGCACATGCGCAGCTTTATTTTTTGCCTTTAATTGTGCTTTAAGGGCTTGTTTGTATCACAATCCCAGCATTCACTGTGTGTTTCTGCATCTAAATGTACATGCAGTTGCAGTACATTTTCAGTTTAATTACCAGTTCCAGTGTTCCTGCCATACTACAGAACAACTCCATGCTACCTGTTGCTCCGGCTGTTCTACAGAACTCCTCCCAGGTGTCTGCGGTGTTCCAGTTCTCCAGTTCCAGCCCGCTGCTCCTGCCAGTCTCTCTTCAGCCACCTCTGAGGTCTGGACTAGCCCCACATCAGCCACCTGTCAGGCACTTGTGTTCTCCTGCACTCTTAAGCCCTTGTCTCCAATACCAGGGGTTCTCTAGCCAGAGCCATACGAGAGGCCGCTCCCTGCATTCTGGGCTCCATCTCCAGGTATGTGACACAGTGCATCTTTTTTAATATTTATTTTACTTTATTTTTATTTATATTTATTTTTTTATGGTGATTACATGCATTGCATTTATGGTGCATGTTATTTAAATTTACCATTGTATTGTTGACCTTAATGCAAAATCCCCTTGTCTTTTAGCCTAGAAAATGGCCATTACTGTTATTTAACATTTGGCTCACATTGATTTCAATGCAGTTCGCATTCAGCACCGCATTTTAGTCATGTCCTACAACTTGCCCCAAACTCAACCAAGGTATGTTTGGCTCATCCCCTTCAGAAGATATGGGGGCCAGAGAGAATTGGTTTCAGAATAGGGACAGAAAGGTTATATTCCAGAAAAGGGTCAGTCCCTCCAAACGAGGGACAGTTAGGAGTCTTACAGCTCTAGGTTATGGGTTCAAAGGGCACATTCTCTGCATGATGTTTGTATATGGTCCCTTGTTTCTATGGGTTAGAACAGGGTTTCTCAACCAGGGTTCCCTTGAAGAGTTCCTCCAGAGGTTGCTAGGGGTTCCTTGAGCAATGAGCAATTCCTACCTCTCAGATAAGTTCCCACTCACACCATTGATCTTTTTTAGCTATCTGTAAGAGGGATATTCTTCTCAATAACCACAAGTTCAAGGAGCATTCTTTCCACTGACAATCATACGAATGTATCATGAGTTGTAGATATAGTAATTTTTAGCAGGGGTTTAGTGAGACCTGGGAGTTATTTCAAGGATTCCACTGTGTTAAAAGTGTTGAGAAAGGCTGGGTTAGAATGAGGTGCTCTGATTTTCTCCCACAATCTAAATGTAGCACTGCTCCTGTAGTGGTAGCCGAGTATAGTCTTCCCTGGGCCTCCCTCTGTTTTTCCTGTAGCCAGCCACTTGGGTATTTTCACACTATCACCTGCACACTCTTCTGCTTGTTATCCAATGATTAGTCTAGGGTATTTATTTTTTTTGTATTTTATTGGTAGAACTTGGATAGGAGAAGGGATTAGTGGAATACTTCAACTTGATCTATGCACAGATAAGGACAGGTCTCACTTGACCCAATTAAATCAATCCAGATAGCAGATGCACTGCTGGGCCACGCTATAGCAGTGTGGGAAGATAAGTCCCTTGCTTGTTCTGGCAATAGACTCAATGCACACTTTTCTTCAGGACATTCACTAGTATCCTCTTTAGCTGACACCCAATCCACTGACTTCACTAGCCTGAAGGGAAGGCCCTCACAGAACAGGCCCCTGGACAAGGGTCTAAAATTACTGTAACCAGGACAGATCCTTCTAGGCGTGTTTCCCTTCTAGTCAGCTCTACAGGATATCTAGGTTGCATCTTCTTCAATTCTGGCCCTCAGGTCAACCCCCTGAGGCCGCATGGCAGCCTGTCAGAGGAGGGGCAGCAGCCCCCTCCCTCCGGGATCCCGCTCTCCAGCCAAAGACCCCGAGCACATGTGCCCTTTGCATTAATACAGTCACCCAGCTTGCCCTGAGGCACCTGCTTCTGCCAATGGCCAGGGCTGTAACTACGCCTATGCTCCCATTTGTCAGGTTTCCCCCCACTGTCCAATATGCCTAAACCTATTGGACCAGTGTGAAACAGGTAGACATCATGAGCAGTACCTGAGCACAATGAGCAGACCCTATCAATGGATTACTGCTCCCTGATAGGCAGAGAACATCTGAATTCACCTAACAGTCTCCCTGGTATGCAAAGAAACCCAAAACTATGCTCTCTCTTTAGCACCTACCTAAAGGGGTTGCTACATAAAAATACATTGAAGTATAAATGGGCTTCTTCCCAAATGGCTCCATAGTGAGTGAACGAATATGGTAGAGACATTGCTCCATCAGAGGGCAGGGATCCATATGAATGGTTCTATGATCTATCTACAATGCTAATAATAAAATAATAGAAATAAATAAATGCAGGCCTTACCCAAATTTGGGGAAATGCTGCTCTAATCTGCTGTTGTAATTTGTGAATGTAAATTCCACATATCCTGGATTTTCTTTCTAGTCATGCTCTCCAGCTCTGTGTCTCTTAACACAGGAGCATTTCACAAACACGTACGTCAAGTACCGTCATTTTTCCCTTTGTTATAGGGGTTAAAATTGTCAAAGCTTTAATTTCCTTTACATTCCTTTTTTTTTTATCAAACTTTCTCTTTTGTCTCCCCAGGGATAAACAAATGGACAGCCTCTGTCTCCAGTGTCCCTCCTTCCATTACCATCACAGCAGAATGCATCTGAGACTGTAATAATTCAGTGATGAAATACAAAATGTCGCAAAGCCATCTCTTTTAAAGTGAACTGAGATTTTGTTATGCCATTTTAGGTGCATTAATGGCTCCAAAAGTCCCACGGAGTATCCTAATGTGAATTTAATGAGCTGATAGCGTATAAATGACGGGATGGCGGGGTGAAGGTGACATAACCTTTTTCTTCCTATTTGATGTCTGCCTTTTGAAAAACTACTGAACTCCTCACAATGCACTGTATTACTAAGTGCTGCATTATTCAGAGCTGGCCTCCTGCTTTCATAATGTCATAATCAATATAACAAATAGTGTGAACATTTTTTTACATGTTACTTTATAATGAATGAATCAAAGGAACTCCATTTTCATTGTTCTTTTTTTTTTTTTTTTCCTACAATGAAAGTGAAATTTCAGTATGGTTGAGAAAAACAATATCCTTTCCAGGTCAACTGTTTACACAACAAGGGTTTTAGAAAATGGCACCGCAGGTTCTCACCTGCCTCCTTCCTCTAGATTCCGAGACAGACCATTGCAGTGGTTTTCTGAACCTGAATGCTAAGTGGGAAGGTCTGCCTCTACAGTCAGATAATGTTTTTGTTTATAGAAATCCAACCGAGAAGACCCATGTGTTGCCAACATCCCAATTTGAACAATATTACCGCATTTATCGGCCTATAACACGCGCCGGCGTATAACACGCACCCCAAGTTTAGGAGGAAATTTTAAGGAAAAAAACTTTTTAAAGGAAAAAAAACTTACATTTAAATGCCCATCAATGCAGCCTTGCACAGCGTCCATCTGCATGCTTCTCAGTGTCATTTGCAGCCTTGCAGCCTTCTCAGTGTCATTTGCAGCCTTCTTAGTGTCATTTGCAGCCTTGCAGCCTTCTCAGTGTCATTTGCAGCCTTCTTAGTGTCATTTGCAGCCTTGCCCAGACTGCAATTAAACTGCAGTGACATGTCAGTGTCACTGCAGTCTTGCAGCGTCCATCTGCAGCCTCCTTAGTGACATTTGCAGCCTTGCCCAGGCTGCAGTTAAACTGCAGTGATATATCCGTGTCACTGCAGTTTTAAAATAGGCGCCATTGGCCGTTCTCGCCTTTCAGCCGCCTTCGGCCCTTCTCAGCGGCTTTCTCGCCCGCCTTCGGCCTTTCTCTGCAACTTTCAGCCGCTCTCGGCCGCCTTCAGGCCTTTCTCTGCAGCTTTCGGCCGAAAACGGCCCGAAAGAGGCCGAAAGCTACCGAGAAAGGCCCAAGGCAACCGAGAACGGCCGAAAGTTGCCGAGAAAGGCCGAAGGCGGCCGAGAAAGCTGCTGAGAAGGGCTGAAGGCGGCTGAAAGCTGCCCGGTGCCTCACAACGGTGGGGGATCGGCGTATAACACGCACCCCTGATTTTCCCCTGATTTCCCCTGATTTTAAGGGGAAAAAGTGCGTGTTATACGCCGATAAATACGGTATATAAGTACACCCCCCCTAAGGAAATACTAAGGGACTTTTGAGGCAACTAGTCAGCAATTTTTTTTTTTTTAAACATAAGAATTTATTAGATTAAAATATGTGGTGCATACAACACCAACAGTAAGTTGCATATACGACATAGACAGAGTTATATAACAGAAATAGAAGTGCAGATCCTTCAACGTTAAGCCCAACGTGTTTCTGGACCTGTGTAGAGTCCTTTCTTCAGGGGCATTTCATACTAGGAAGTGCCTTTATTGATACTCTATAATGAGACAAAGTCACATATCATATTCATATTCGAGGTCATAAGAATGAGCATCGTTGAGGTCAAGTTTTTTATTTTATTATTTATTTTACTTGACCTCAACGATGCTCATTCTCATGACATTGAACATGAACCCGATATGTGACTTTGTCTCATTATAGAGTATCAGCACTTCCTCATATGAAATGAGGTCCCAGTTTTGCGTGTCATCGGTGCATGCACTCTGATTATCTCCTAAACTGTGCAATTCACAGTACCTACAGGTAAGCCCTATTATAGGCTTACCTGTAGGTATAATTCAAAAATAAGACTTTACTTCCTCTTCAAAAAGGTCTTGATGGCACCAACCAGTTGTTGCTAAGCTAAACGAAGATTTGCACATAGCTATTCGTTATGGTCAGCAAAAAAATGAAACACCTATTGTCACTCTGAAAAATAAAACTACAAATAACCTTTCCCTCTTTGACTCCCTCTGTTGATTGGTACCTTTGGAACACCATTACAGAATCTCATTGATTATCTATTTACCAGCGTTCTATGTGGCTGCAAGTCTATCAGCATTTATCAAAAATTCTTGGTTAACGATTGTTGGCAAAGCCATCCATCGCATTGATTGGCCATAAAGAAGAGTGGGGGGGGGAGGAAGAAAGCAGACAAGAGCCAGTGGCCAGAAGCTGACCACTCTTAGCATGAATTCGAAGAATAGGCTTCACTGCACAGGTATGGAAGAAGATTACTCTTTGAACTAGATTTAGAAGCTTGCCATGCCCACAAGTTTACTTGAAATCTATCTGATAGGAGTCACAAAGGCACAAAAGAAACCCAGTTATTATTTTGTGAAGGACATACATTATTCCTTATTAGACATGTGCGATTAGTTTCGTACGAATCAAAAATTTGTACGAATCCGAAATACGAATTTTTATGCATACGAATTCTGTACGTAATACGAAATTTCCTTTCCTTATCCAAATTAACAGAAACGTGACTGGTGTTTTTTTCACTCAGAGGAAGTACGAAATACGAAATTTTGTTTACGAATACGAAATTTTGTTTATGAGTTTCGGATCCAAATTAACAGAAACATTTAAAAACCCAGGAAGTCAGCACAGCACAGGGATGGTGGGAACCCCTCATAATGATAAATTCATCATAACGAACTTTCGTTATTTTAAATAATAATCTAGCGAAAATACGTATTTCGGACGAATCCGAATTAAATTTCGTACACGAATCACGAAATACGATTTTTTTTTAGTACGAAATGGAACGGAATGAAACAAACCAATTTTTTTGACGGCGCCCATGTCTATTTCTTATAATACAATAAAACTATAATACAGGATAACAAATGACTGATGGATACAAATTGAGAATGAATGCAACCAATAACAGCACTTGATACACCAATTATGATTTTGTGGACATGTTACCAGTATATTCTGTATTTTATTAAAATCAGAAAAAGAAAGCAAATCTTATAAATAGTAGTAATTATACATACATGCAATATACAAGTGGCGCTAATTCTGCCCACTAAAAAGATCCTTTTTTTTTTATATGGAAGATCAAACAGCTTTCTCGCCTCAAAAAGTTGGAATTTTTGCAAACGGTGAAGTTGTTTATAAAAGCTGTACAGTTGCCAAGTGACTAAGCAAACAAATCGCATGTGCTTGACTACAAGCTTGTACATGTTGTTCGTAGGTTTCCAAGGCAGGTCGACAATATCAAATGCATTAATTCCAAAAGAATGTCTATCAGGGACAAATGTTTGTTCCCAAAAGAACATTTCTATGATCCCTTTACAGAAACATTGCGCTATTCCCAATTTTCCATGTTGTTTTAAATCACACAATGTTTTAAACAAGATGACAGATGACACTGAATTATCTTCCTGGGTATAAAAGTGAAAAGATAGGATCTGGAGACCAACGTTATACAGGGTCAGCATGTGATGCATACATATTGGGTAATGTTCTTTTTTTTTTTTTTTAAATTCTTTATTTATTTCTTCAAAGGGTTATCTTACAAACAAAAATATATGATTTCAGGTATACAGATTTACTAACTTTCTACTTCCTTAAATTATATTTCCATTCTGTTTCATATACCCAAGTACTCCTTATTAACCCTTTCTTCCCTTTTTCTATTTTATATATAGTCCCCCACTATCCCGGTACCCTGTGCCTCTTCTCTTTCTGTGAGTCCCCCAGTCCCTTGGGTTCCCTCGAGGCCTCCTCCCACTCCTGAGAGGGAAAAAAAAAAAAAAAAAAAAAAAAAAAAAAAAAGGAAAAAAAGGTTTCTCTCCCCCCCCTAACCTCCTCCCACCCCCTACTCCCCCGTCTCCTCATCCATTAACCTCTTACCCTCCTCTGTTTGTAAGTATTTCTCCCAGGGGTCCCAGATTTGTTTAACCCGTTCCCTTCCCTCTAAGGGTCTTGGCGTCAAACTCTCCATTATCCCAATATTTCGGACTATATTAAGCCACATAGCAATGCTAGGGGCCTGTGTTTCCTTCCAGCATCTTGGGATGCAGCTTTTCGCCGCATTCACCAGATGACAGACTATTGAGTTTTTATAGTCCTTGATAGGGATTGGTGATAAGTGTAGTAGGAAGAATTCCGGGTCTTGTGGAATCTGGAGTACTGATAGTCGTTGGGTGATTCTATGTACCTCTTGCCAGAATTGTTTAATTACAGGGCAAGTCCAGAATATGTGTAAGAGTGTGCCCCTATCCTGACAGCCCCTCCAACAGTTCCCCGTGACCTCTGGGAATATTTTATTCATCCTTGAGGGGGTGAAGTACCATCTTGATAACAGCTTAAAATTAAGTTCCTGCATTTTTATACACCTTGATGATTTCATTGTCAGATGAATTATTTTCTTCTCTTGTTCTACAGTAAAAAATTTTTCTAAGTCTCTTCCCCATTTATCTAAACTCGCCAATGTAAATCCCTCTGGTGGGGCTGTCAGAAGCGCGTACATTTTAGAGATGGTGTGGGTCAGGAGCTCTTTCTCCTCACACAGCTTCTCGAACTTTGTTCGGGGTCTCTCAAATTCTTCCACTGGTCCTAATGATTCTAAAAAGTGTCGCACTTGTCTAGCTTGCCACCAGGGTATTTCTATCTGTCCTCCTTTTTTTGTTAAGTCCTCTATCAATAGCCATCCACTGGCTTTCAGGAAATGTGAGGCTTGAAAGATCCCTTTCTCCCTCAGTTGCCCAAACACGTGCGTCTCCAAACCTGGCGGGAATTTAGGGTTCCCCAGGATCGGAAAAAGCGGTGAGTTCGGTGTAGATAATCTCTGTTTCTGAATAATCCCTGCTCCTATCTGCAGAGTTGACCCAATCAATGGATGTATCTTTAGCTCGGGAGGTATGTCTGCATAGCACCAAATTGCTCTGTCCAAAGGTATTTGACTTAATTGTTTTTCCAGCGCAATCCATAACTTGTATTCCCCATGTCTATTCCAGTCAATTATTCTGCTGAGGTGGGCCGCTTGATAATACTTAAATAGATCTGGTGCTGCTATTCCACCTACTTCCTTCGGCATTGCCAGCAGCTCTCTGTTTATCCTTGGGTGCTTGCTTGCCCAGATAAATTTTGTAAATTCAGTTCGAATTTGACTGAAATAGTTCATGGGGATACGGATAGGCAATGCCTGGAACAAATACAAGAATTTTGGCACTATGTTCATTTTTAAAATATTACATCTCCCGAACCAGGAGTGAATCCCTTTGTTCCAACCTTCTAGTAGTTTCTTTACCTCTTTTAATAGTGGTGGTACCTCTTTTAACCACTATTAAAATGGGTAATGTTCTATAGTCATAATCTTCTGTTATTTGAAATGATCATTCTGGTGTGCTCTAAACCTCAGTTTTTTTTTCCAAAATATACAAGTGCCTACCATTATTTGTCATTAAAATGCCTTTTTTGTATCTACAGAGCTCTATAACCTGTATGAACATCATAGATTAACCTTACCTTTCATCCCAAAGCAAAGCTTATGCATGCCACCTCAAATAATGCTCTTCAAGAACCTTACCATCCAGCATTTAGCACCTGTATAACATTGAATCTCAAGTTAAAAGTAGAACTCCAGGCAATCAGATAAACACACAGCGGAAATACATATACTAGAGTTGTTTTACCTGCTAAAGGATTTTTATTTCTGTCCTCCCTGTTCTGAGATTTACAGTACAGTACAGCCAGGCCGGTGACCTGACTTTTCTCTATTGCAGTAAAGCATTAAACTGCGTGATCTGCCCACCCCTAGCTTTTGATTAGACAACGGTAATGATCATTCATCCATCTGCATACTCTGCTATTTTCTGCTGGCAGAATCAGTGTTGGTCATCTTACTTTAAAAAAGTAATTAGTTAAGTTACAAATTACTTCTCCCAAAAAGTAATTGCGTTAGTAACTCAGTTACTACATTGGAAAAGTAATTAGTTACGCAGCAAAGTAACTAACTTTTTTTTTAATATTCTATACATGTAACTAACATGTCTAGTATTACTGAAAGCAAGGGGCGCATTTATTATTATTGTTATATATCGTGTAACCAAGGGGCTGCTCTATTATTACTCTAACCAAGGGGCAGATCTGTTATAGCGTGTAAGCAAAGGGCGGGTCTATTATTATTATATGGTGTAAGGGGCGGGTCTATTATTATTATATTGTGTAAGGGGCGGATGGCTACAGAAGAGGGTGAATGTTAAATTAATGGGCAGAGCTCGATATATAACAATAATAATAAATGCGCCCCTTGGTTACAGTAATACTAGACCCGCCCCTTAGTTACACGATAGACGCCCCTTGCAGAGTAGTAGTGCGTAGTAGTAGCAAGCGCTGCGCCTGCGCAGTACAGGGGGTCCTTATCCGGCGGAGGAACTTTTTCGGCAGGACATCGGAATTACACTACTGCCATCTATTACACTACTGCCATGGTAACTCCACCCAAGTAATGGGAACTGCGTTACCATGAGGGGAAAAGTAATCAGTTAGATTACTCGTTACCCTCTAAAGTAACTGCGTTAAGTAACTCCGTTTATTTTAACTCAGTTACTTACATCACTGGTCAGAATATTCCATTCCAGAATAAATGCATTGATCACGCTGGATAGACTTCTAGTTGCCTCTCCCTCTTCTAGTCTGAGTTCTGCCATGCAGGGAGATTACCAGGTGATACCAAGTCAAATACAGGTATTTAGATTGGTTGCATTTAAAAGGCCTTCAAATATTTATAATTATTACATATTTGCCATAATTTTCTTTTTAGATTTGCTTGGAGCTCAGCTTAAAGGATCATGAACAGAGTGCACCTTGGCTATGGAGGAGGATGGTTGTTAGATTTAATTGGAGCTCAGCTTAAAGGATCATGAACAGAGTGCACCTTGGCTATGTGTACTCAGGAGTACTGATGGTTGTTGGGTTCCTACTTTTATGGAATGAGTTAGCTCAATATCCTTAGCTGAAGTCAGATTCTCTTGAAATACATTGAATTTTTGTTTCCATTTGCTGGGATCTATGCCAATGCAGAAGATCTTCAACATTTATTGCCTTCAAAAATTATAGCTTATATTTCTTAGAAAACTATTCTAAATTCTAAACTAAATAGTTTACTAAACTTTAACTCCAGAAAAATTACTCAGTGAACTGTCAGCATTATCCTGGGAAATATGTCAACTGTGCAAAACCAGAATAGTAACCCAATTTTCTTTTAATCTCAGTTTTATATAGTCCCTTTCTGCCAAATTCATCATGCCTTTCCTAATTATGTGGATCGCTGTGCAGCCTCTTTCTTTAATGCCCCATTGATAATATCACTACAGTGGGCTGAGAGACAGGGGGAGGTGCTAGAACCATGGAGCACATTGACCTGTATTATCTAAGGATGTGATTCAGGACCATTCAGAATACGAAAACTGAGAGTTTTAGGTACTTAGCTACCCTGTTTCCCCCGAAAATAAGACCTAGCATGATTGTCGGTGATGGCTGCAATATAAGCCCTACCCCCCAAATAAGCCCTAGTTAAAGTCCTTGTAGGTCTTATTTTCAGGGTAGGGCTTATTTAGGGGTAGGGCTTATATTGCAGCTATCACCGACAATCACGCTAGGTCTTATTTTCGGGGAAACTGGGTAGGTGCAGAAGATAGTCCTCAGGAAGTAATCTGAGGCCACTATGCTGCTTCTCGTGAGGCGGTTTAAATACCAAAAAGGGCCATCAAGAGCAGCCTTTCTCAACCTTCTCAAAACAGAGGAACCCTTGAAATAACTTTCTAGTCTCAGGGAACCTCTGCTAAAAAGTACTATATCTAAAACTCATGGTATATTAAGTGTGATGGTCAATGGGAAGAATGCTCCTTACACTTATGGACGTTGGGAAAAATGATTCCCTTACAGATAGCTAAAATGATCAATAGTGTCAGTGGTAACTTGCAGAAATAGCTCATTGCTCAAGGATCCCCTAACAACCTCTCGAAGAACCCTAAGGTTTCATGGAACCCTGGTTGAGTAAGCCTGATCTAGAGCATCTCTTTAACCTAGACAACCTAAAAAATAAATAAAAAGCAATGTAAATCTCAAAATGATGCTTAGAAAAGTAGAAACAATGAATCAATACTTTTTGACTCCCCCCAGCTAATCATTGATTTTTTTATGGCTTTGAACTTTGCTAAATATCCTTGTTAATCATTAATTTCAGAAAATATGTCACTCGGTCTATTATACTGACTTTATTTGACTCTTACTCGTTAGTCTCACTTGTATAAATCTTTGGTTTTCTGACATTATTTCTGTATGCAGAATATAAGTACTTTGTGTCCATGTATATAATAAATATATTGGCTTGTCTGGTTTTCTCCATTATGCCTTATTAATATGACAGAGCTTAACTTTGACGTAAGTATTAGCAACATTGATGTTTGCAAATAACAGTTTACGGTAAAAGTCAACTGAGGTGAAGTGTTGACACAATAAATACCCAATTCTGTATTCTTTAAAAACTTAAAATGATGTTTAAGTGTAGGCTTCTTGCATAATTTGACATACACATTTCACTGTTGTTGAGTACTTGGAATTAACTAAAAATCTTAGCATTTAAAACAACCTAGGGTCAACAGCATTTAGCCTTGTTTTTTGTTTATTAAAATGATTACTTGTACAAATATATTTTATGGTCATAGAAGATGCCAAGGGCAGCATTTTACTTAACAGTTTTAGAAGTTACAACTTATATATATCTTTAAATGCATGTTTACATACAACTAGCATGTCTACCTAAATCGATGTTCATGTTATCCTCCTTTAATATCTTGCACAAGTGCATTCACTGGAATTGGTACAGTAGACATGTGCACAACAAAAAAATTAGTTTATTTTCGTTTCGTTTTTTTCGTTTCCAAAAAAAATTAGTTTATTTTCGTTTCGTTTTTTTCGTTTCCGTTGATACGTAACGATTAGTACATTCGTAAGTCGTCGTTGTTCGTATTCGTAACGATTCGTACATTCGTAAGAGTTATTTTTCGTTGATTCGTTTTTTTGTTAGTTTAATTTTCGTTCATTCGTTTATTCGAAATTCGGACGCATTCGTAGTTATTCGTACATTCGTAACATTCGTAACATTCGTAACATTCGTAGATTCGTAATCGGAGCATAATTCATAATTTTATGTAATGTGTATGCTATTATTACATTTTAATAATTTACGAATCGAAAAAAAGTTACAAATCGAAAAAAAAAAGTTACAAATTTTTTCGTTTAATCTATTCGAAGCACGTTAAGCAGCACCATTGTAAGGGATACGGAAAATTACCAATTCAACAAAAAAAAAAGTTCAGAATGTACGAATTTTTTCGTTCATTTTTGTTGTTCCTTTTTTCGTTTTTCGGATTTTCTTCATTCGTACATTCGTTGTTTCTGATTTGTTTTTTTCGGATTTTCGTTGTTTTTCGGATTCGATCGATTCGAACGATTCGTTAATCGGATTCGTACAATTCGAACGATTCGTTATTCGGATTCGTTCGATTCGAACGATTCGTTCATTCGTACGAAAACGAACGAGCGAAAGAAACGAAAAACGAAAAAAAAAAAAAACGAAACAAATTGCACATGTCTATGGTACAGCATTATGGGACAGTCATGGTTCCAACATGCCACAATTCATTAGTCTTAAAGCAGAGTTCCCACTAAAAAAAATTTTTAAGCGCCAGTTCACACCAGACGCAGTTCCGTTCACCGGAAACTGACCAGAAACTGACTGCATGGTGTGAACTAGAGCCACTGGAATACATGGAAAACACTGTGCATGCATTTTTAGTGCAGAAAAAAAGCACACGGAACTGAACAGAACTGCGTCTGGTGTGAACTAGCACTTAAGTCAGCAGCTACAAATACTGCAGCTGCTGACTTTTAGTAATTGGACACTTACCTGTCCCAGGGTCCAGCACTGCGGAAGATCGAAGCCCCGCTCATCTCCCCCTCCGCTCGGCGGCACCGGCATTTTAACTGTGGGCGCCCGGCTGTGGCTTCACACCCGGGCACCCACTGCGCATGCGCGAGCCACGCTGCGCGCCGTGACTGGCAGTGCAATCATCTGGGACTTGTCGTGTGTCCCAGATGATTGCCTAGTGGGAGAGCTGATCGAGGGAAGTGACGTCAGGAGCCCAGGTGCCAAAGGAGGCAGATTATGAGGGACCTCCTAGCAACAGACATTAAAGAGGTGAGTAAAAATTTTCTCCAAATGTTTTTTTTTTTTTTCCATGCACATTAATGATTTTTTTTTTGGGTGGAACTCCACTTTAAGCTGGTTATTCAGTTTTTTTCATTGTCTAGTCACACGCTGGAGAGGTCCTTTGTCAGGCTTTATTGCTTTATGGCAGTGTCCCATACAGGGAGGTTTGGAAGTGGAGCTTGGACTATAAATTAGTTTAACAGGAACTGACAGGGTGCCTGTTTAAGGCTGACAGTGTCTTTGCAATAAGCCCCTCTGACCCACAAATACTTACTTTGTCAGTGCTTCCCCGTTACACCTTCCATCATCACAGCAACCAAAATGCCTAGTGTTAGCTAGTGTTGGGAGTTAGGGAAAGTAATGATGTCACTCCCATCAAACAGTGTTTGAGCTCAATGATTGGCTTCCAGACCCAAGCACGGTGCCTGAATCCCTGATGCCCCTTCCCTGTTGACATGCATTTTCTAGGATGGCAGAGCAGACCTTTCTCATGGGTATTTGAACATATGCTGCTATGGTGGCTGATTCTGACTATTGGGTTGATTTAGTAAAGACAAATAGGCTTTTTATTTTGCAAGAATTTCCACGTCGAAAAGTAATGTTTGCTTAGCTTAGTGAATGAGGTGAAGTTCTGTTGCCTTCCATCATCCAAACATGTGCAAGAAATAATTTTTTTTTTTTTTTACTAAGGTAAGAGAAAACTCCATTGCAAAATGTACAGCCTATACAGTATGCCTTCAAGAAATCTAGCCCTATATGTTTAACCAACCTCTAAAATGTATGTTCACCCTATGCCCCATTTCAGTTGGACAATTTTGTAGGAATTGATTTGCAACAACTACAGAATGGTTTTCACTATCACTATTTTTGCTAGGAAACATTGCTGTGCAGTCCTTGGAAGGTCTGTGTTGCAGCAATTTTTAGCTCAATTCTGTGCTCAGAATTGCCAGCTTCAGTTGCTACTCATGGGGGTTGAAAATTGGTGTAGCTCTGCATAAAAACCAATCAGCTTCAAGGTTTTTATGTCAAAGCTTAATTGCACAAGCTGAAGTTAGACACTGATTGGCTACCATGCACAGCTGCACCAGATTTTGCCCTCTCCAGTTTTAGTAAATCAACCCCATGTTTTCCAATCAGCGTGTCACACATTTGACTTGTACCTTTATAGGTAAAATTTGTGGCCAATTGAAGGAACACATCTTTATATAGCTATAAACAGCCAAAGAAAATAAGCTCCCTGATTTGTAACTGCTACAAATCTCTGCTACGAAGCTTATGGTATGACATAGAGATAAAGCTCAACTGGTGGTGGAAAGTAGAAGAGATGGGAACTCCAAAGAGATCTAACAGCTGGAGTCCCTGAGAGGTTTAGACATTTGATTGATGGTTTGGTCCATTAATATGTACCTACACCTGAAATATAATTTTTAAGAAGATGGAAAAGCTCATCTACATTACCAGAATGTCAGTGTACATTATAGCATTATATACTGTATACAGGGGGTCCCCGGGTTACAAACAAGATAGGGACTGTAGGTTTGTTCTTAAGTTGAATCTGTTTGTAAGTCGGAACAGGTACATTTTTTAAGTGTAGCTCCAGCCAAAAAATCTATTTTTAAGTTTTTTAGATAACATAGAGAAGGGTTATCACCCCTGTAACATTTGTTTTGCTGTCTGTGCCCCTGTTCAGAAGATTTCACCTCACCCTCTGTCCCAATGACAATTGGATTTTGAAAATTTTGGGTTGTTAGGGAAACATGGACTGGTGATAAAGCATCAGTGGAGATACCTTTATCCCATATTAACTCTTACAGGAGTGAATTTCCCTTCCTAGGGGTGGATTTCCTCTCACTTCCTGTTGTCTCCCTCCGTTTGTAAGTAGGAGTCGTTTGTAAGTCGGATGTTTGTAAGTCGGGGACCCCCTGTATAGAGAACAACTGTCCTTATTGTACAGTGAAAAGAGTACAGTATCGAGTGCACAACTACCTATCCCATCAGCATCAGATAGGTTCATTATTATTATTATTATTATTATACAGGATTTATATAGCACCAGCAGTTTGCGCAGCGCTTTACAGCATCAGGGGAGACAGTACAATTACAATACAATTCAATACAGGAGGGATCAGAGGGCCCTGCTCGTTAAAGCTTACACTCTAGAAGGGAAGGTCAAGTGGAAACAAAAGGTAATAACTGTGGGGGATGATCAGGTGGAAAAAATGAAAATACAGTTGTTAGGTGTGGGTAGGATAGGCTTCCCTGAAGAGGAGAGTTTTCAGGGATCGTCTAAAAGCTAATACAGTAGGAGATAGACGGACTGATAGGGGTAAGGAGTTCCATAGGCTTGGAGAGGCTCTGGAAAAGTCCTGGAAACGAGCATGGGAGGAGGTGATGAGAGAGCTAGAGAGCAGGAGGTCTTGAGAAGAACAAAGAGAACGATTAGGTTGGTATTTTGAGACTAGGTCAGTGATGTAGCTGGGGGCAGACTTGTGGATTGCTTTGTAGGTAGTGGTTAGTATTTTAAATTTCATTTGTTGGGTGAGCGGAAGCCAGTGGAGGGATTGACAGAGAGGAGTAGCAGAGACAGAGCGGTTGGTAAGGTGGATAAGTCTGGCAGCAGCATTAATGATGGACTGAAGGGGGGTTAGAGTATGCAGAGGTAGGCCAATGAGGAAGGAGTTGCAGTAATCGAGGTGAGAGATGACCAGGGAGTGAATCAAGAGCTTTGTTGCGTCATTGGTTAGAAAGGAGTGTATTTTGGAGATGTTTCGGTGGTTGAGGCGGCAAGAGGCGGTTCATAATGATTGTTGTGGGTGCTACTTCTTGGATACATGACAGATTGATGATTGACAGACGAATAGATAGATAGATAGGTAGACAGATAGATAGATAGATAGGTAGACAGATAGATAGACAAAAGTGTAGATAGATAAGATAGATAAATAGAAAGACACAACTGTGTAGATAGATAAATAAATAGATAGATGCAACCAATAGGGGCCATTTGGTTCACATTTGGAGATGTTTAAAGCACCTTTTTGATGTACACTTGACAGGCCCTCACAATCTGCTTTTTCATTTGGCTTTGTGTTTACTCTCTCCCCAGCAGGCTCGTCGGATGCTAATGGACTCACAGCAGTTCATCCCACATCACTGATCCCAGGTCTAATTCAGTCATTAACATTTCATTAATGGACTGGCCTCCTAGCTGCCTGCACGGCTGTGCGGATATTGATGAAGCCCCTTAGCACAATACGTTGAACCTGCTTTTTAAGGAAGACTTTTTAAACAATTGTTCTATGAAGTAATGACATCTCGGAGGATGTATTACACACTTAAATGAAAATGAACTTGATCTTTGTCAGAGATTGAATTTCTTGAGGACATGTACCTCGCTTTTTTCTCCAGATCCTGGGGGAAAAGAGACTTTGTATATGTTTGTTTTCCTAACAAAATACATTTACATACTCGATGTAACCAGCAAGGG
The DNA here is from genome assembly GCA_028564925.1 of Lithobates sylvaticus. NCBI lineage: Eukaryota > Metazoa > Chordata > Amphibia > Anura > Ranidae > Lithobates > Lithobates sylvaticus. The sequence continues at coordinate 42,021,314 of CM053031.1, forward strand.
TTTGCATGAGTAAAAAGGAATTTATTGAAGTATTGAAATATTTTAATTTGAACAACATGTATAACAAGAATTATTCAGAAAACTAGAGTTAAACATATTGGGCACTTAGATGATATAGACATAAACGGTGATTTGGAAGGTTGAATAAAAATTATGACCTAAAAATGTGACATTACATCATGTGATATAAGCAGAACTAGATGGTCACCCACTTTGGGTCAAGGTGGTGTGAAAGCATGCCGTAGGAAGGAAGCAGGAAAGAGAACTCTTTAAGCATAATGTGTGGGTTTCAGTTGTCATTTTGGCGCCTGGGTTCAGCTATATGTCTCAGCTGTATGTCTTGACATACTGAAGAGCATGACTGTTACTTTGACAGCTGACCCTGCTTTGTGTATGAGGAGCTACTGCCTGTACCCCAGATATAGCAAAACAGGGATCAGCTGTCAAAATGACAGCAAAACGCTGGTAATGACAACAGAGGAATGGTTCTTCCAGTTTAATTTATGGAAATATGTTTTAGTGCCATCTAACCCCAAGGGTCCCACTGAGCCATTGTCAGCACTTGAAGATAGAGCAGAACAGGACCAAGCTGTCACGGTGATAGCTGAAAAAAGTATACAGCCATTGAGGTAAAGACTCCTGACCTGTGTACATGTCCTGAATGAACAGTATAGAATGGAGTTGTCATGGTCACGGGTCAGACCAGTAGCTATAGCAGTAGAGAGGCACCCACCAACCAGCTTGATAGGTGCAGAAGCAGGTCACTCCTGCAGATGACACAGACTCACCTACGGAGTCTAAGTACTAACCAGTGTTCACCAGACCTCCTGATGGTGGACATAGGTTTTACTACATGCTAGTACCAAGATCGCCCCACCAGGAGTGTAAGGAAAGGCCTTCTGTGCACAGGGTAAAACAGGCTCCTTTTCATGCTTGCAGGAATTGGGCACTGGCTCATGCGAACTCGCACGCACACATGAGCCATCACGCATTCTCAGGCATGATGGCGCACACTGCACCTGTGACAGATGTTGGCACCAACCAGGCTATTTAAACTCAGCCAGTGCTCAGGTTCAATGCTGCTTTGTCTCCTGTGTATCCTCCTGTGTATCCTGTGTTCCTGTTATCCTGTGTGCTGATTCCAGTTACTGACCTGGCTTGTCTGACCACCCCCTGAACTTCATCTGCACCTACCCCGGCTTGACCTTGACCTCTGCTTCATTGGCATATATTGCACCGATTGGCTCCTGTTGCCTGCTCCGCTGAACCTGATCTGTCCTGCCAGTGTATGACCCGACTTGCCTGACTCTGCTTCCAGACACATTCTGCTGTGCCTGCTGTTCTTCAGTCTGCTACCAGTGGATGCCTTACCTGCCCGCTGTCGCCAGTACCAGCCTGCTTCAGTCTGCCATCCTCCAGCTGCCCGCATACTCGCCTGCTTGTTGGAGCCATCTGATGACTTCTCTTGCACTGCTGCTAGCAAGACTTACAGGCATTTGTGCCACTCTGCACTCCTGCACCCCCTGTCTACACTAACAGGGGCCCCAAGTCAGAGGTGTAAGAGAGGCCTTCCTCATAGTATAAGGCTCTGCTACCAGGTATGTGACAAGGAGGTGAGCAAGCCAGGGTCCAATAGAAGATATAGCAGGTAAGGATAAGCATAACTGTAGTCAGTAAACAAAGCAAAGGTCAGTAACAAGTGTTTGCAGGTTGGGATCAAGAAGCCTAGTTGAGAAACAAGCCAAGGGTCGGTAACTAGTAGTAGCAAAGATACGGAAGGCAGCAAGACTGTCAAGAGCAAAATATCTAAATATTGGCTGGAGGGAGCAGAATAATCTGGCAAACATGAAGCACAAAGGCAGGACTTAAATAGGAAGTTTATGGGAGGAGCAAGGAGTTCAAGACAAACAGTGCTCAAGGCAGGATCATTTCAGGAATTGTTCAGGGAGCTGACCAGTATTCCAGGTGGCTCAGTAAGGAGAGACATTGCCAGACACAACGGAGTTTGCAGGTTCAGATCCAGGCCCTGACAGAAGTAAAACCAAGGATGAGGCTTCATGCTCTTGAACTTGTACTTTTGAAAACAAGTCAGCAATGTCAGCTTACAGTATATGTTAATTCTCTGAAAGGCTCCCTTTAAAGCAACCACATCAGGGAAACGTGAATTTTCAGGACTTACTGTATTTTTTCATTTAAAATAAGCCTATCTAGTTATTTATTTTGTGAGCTTCTGTATAGAGCAGTGTATGCACCCTACAAAGTGCAACCTGTATTTAAGTGACAGCACATCATTAAAAAAACAGCAAAATCCAAACAAGCTATAACATTTATTTTACTAATAAAATAACTTGCAATGATCAGTTATATAAAATTTAACATGACATTAAAAATGTATCTTGATTATGATTTCCCTTTAAACTTTACGAGCAGAAAGTTAAGGGTACAATTACACCAGTTTACAGTATATGAAAATTGATATTGTCTGATAATTCACTTATTTTCAACCATTTCCTTGATGTTTCCATAGCTAATACAAACTAATATGAATTGAATTAAATTTAGAATCACTGTAAAAAAGAAATTCTTTATTATTTGAAAGACTGCGAAAGGCTGTGTCTGAAACGAAATCCGGGTTTAGTGTTACATGAGATGTAAGCGCAGATATTGCAAAGGGCCCACTGATAATGTGGTTTTAGGTGGGCACCAGTTCTGAGATCTCCTCTACAGTTTGGGGGTGGGGGGGCTCTTCCTTCTCACAGGTAGTTTATAAAGAAGCCAACATTTTTCTTCCACTATTAACATTTATTTGGATGCTTCTATGTAAATGACGTTTCTTACCTGTCCTATTTTCCCAGCGGGATGTCTTATTTTATTTTTGTATTACAGAGAATATAGTGCATCCATAAAGTATTCACAGCGCTTCACTTTTTCCACATTTTTTTATGTTACAGCCTAATTCCAAAATTGATTTCAATCATTATTTTCCTCAAAATCCTACAAACAATACCCCATAATGACAACGTGAAAGAAGTTTGTTTGAAATCTTTGCAAATTTACAAGTATTCACAGCCTTTGCTCAATACTTTGCTGAAGCACCTTTGGCACCAATTATAGCCTCAAGTCTTTTTGAGTATATTGCTACAAGCTTGGTAGTTTCTCACATTCTTCTTTGCAGGACCTCTCAAACTCCATTAGGTTGGATGGGGAGCGTCGGAGCATAGCCATTTTCTGTTCTCTCCAGAGATGTTCAAGTCTGGGCTCTGGCTGGGCCACTCAAGGACATTCACAGAGTTGTCCTGTAGCCACTTTGCTATCTTGGGTGTGTGCTTAGGGTCATTATCCTGTTGGAAAATGAACCTTCACCTCAGTCTGAGAGAGCTGTGGAGCAGGATTTCATCAAGGATGTCTCTGTACAATGCTGCATTCATTTTTCCCCCGATCCTGACTAGTCTTCCAGTTACTGCTGATGCTGCCACCACCATGCTTCGCTGTAGGGATGGTATTGGCCAGGTGATGAGCGGTGCCTAGTTTTCTCCAGACATGACGCTTGCCATTCAGGCCAAAGAGTTCAATCTATGCTCCATCAGACCAGAGAATTTTGTTTCTCAGGCAGGCTGTCACGTCCCTTTTACTGAGGAGAGGCTTCCATATGGCCACTCTACCAGACAGGCCTGGTTGGTGGAGTGCTGCAGAGATGGTTGTTCTTCTGGAAGGTTCTCCTTTTGCCACAGAGAAACACTGCAGCTCTGTCGGACTGTCAGAGTGACCATCGGATTCTTGGTCACCTCCCTGACTAAGGCCCTTCTCCCCCAATCGCTCAGTTTGGCCGGGCAGCCCACTCTAGGGAGAGTCCTGGTGGTTCCAAACTTCCTTCATTTACGGATGATGGAGGCCACTGTGCTCATTGGGACCTTCAATGCTGCAGAATTTGTTCCATAAAACTGTACCTCAATACAATCCTGTCTAGGTGGTCTACAGACAATTCCTTGGACTTCATTACTTGGTTTGTGTTCTGATATGCACTGTTAACTGTGGGACCTTATATAGACAGGCGTGTGCCTTTCCAAATCCTGTCCAATCAACTGAATTTGCCACAGGCCAATCAAGTTGTAGAAATATTTTGAGGGTGATCAGTGGAAACAGAATGAACCTGAGCTCAATTTTGAGTGTCATGGCAAAGGCTGTGGATACTTATGTACATGTGATTTTATTTTTTATTTTATTTTTTTATAAATTTGCAAAGATTTTAAACAAGCCTCTTTCATGTTGTCATATTGGGGTATCATTTGTAGAATTTTGAGGCAAATAATGAATTTGGAATTCCCTTCCACAAGCAGTGGTCTCAGCAGGGGGCATCTATAGTTTTGAGAAACTATTAGATAAGCACCTGAACGACTGCAACATACAGGGATATACAATGTAATACTGACATATAATCACACACATAGGTTGGACTCGATGGACTTTTTTTGACCTCACCTACTATTGGTGGCCTTGGTTGGGGACCAGACCTCCAATCTTTTTTCTATATAATTACGGATGAGGGTACGATATGTATTAGATTACGTTTTGTTTTATCTAGAGAGGCCCCAAACCTTTTTCTCACCTACTATGTAACTATGTAATTTTATCTATTTTGGAATAAGGCTGTAACATAACAAAATGTGGAAAAAGTGAAGCACTGTGAATACTTTCCAGATGCACTGTACAACAGGAGCGGGTGATGTCAAGGTGGGCAAAAACCAGGCCAGAAAATAGAGAGAGAGATAATCCTATCACTGGAGCTTTCAATAGATGACTCAACCAAACAGATGTCTCCTACAACTAGAAACATTTATTTTGGGTGGACAAGTTCTCAAGAATGTTGGTGTATTATTTTCAAAATCAGTAACAAACTATGCTCAACCCTATCTACATAAGGGTTCTCTTGAAAGGACGAAACTTTTCATTTTTCAATTAGTATCATTATTTTCTGTTGTCCAAAATGCCAGTGATGGGCATTAAAAAAATCAGTAGCGATATCTTGATGCAGCTTTGGATAGTTTAACTGCTTGTTATTGTTAATGCACATTATTCCGAGTGATCCTTGTCAAGTCTCAAGATCTTTCTTACATACCATATTCTTTCAGACACTTCTTCACAAACCTTGTTACATTGATCAGATATTTTTGTCTGAAATAATGGCACATGTGCAGATCAGCAGTGTCACTGTCTCCTTACACATATCTTCAGCATTGGTTTTGATAGAATTATCAGAAAAATGTTCTTACATGTCAGTGGTAGAGAATGAAAAAGTACTATGTTGCCTAAATAATTTGGAAATCAGAATTTGCTGCTCAACAGGAATCAACCTTACCATGCCAAAATAGCAAAGAGGTTTTGATTTTCCCATTAGGAAAAATGTTTACTCAATGTAGCTAACACGCAGTTTGTTTTACTGGCCTAATTGAGGGACAGGTTGAGCCGGGTAACAAAGTACAGGCCCCAGGGTTGGGAAGAGATAGTCTGTACTAAAAAGACAAATACTGTATCTTTATAATGTGTTATGGAAGCAAACTGGGGTGGTGTCACCACTGATAGGTGTAAACTCCCCTGAGGTTCAGAGTCAAACAATTAAAAGAGTTGTAAAGGTATTTTTTTTTTAAATAACAAACATGTTATACTTACCTCCACTGTGCAGCTCGTTTTGCACAGAGTGGCCCCGAACCTGCTCTTCTGGGGTCCCTCGGCGGCTGTCTCCGCTCCCCCCTGCAAGGACTTCTCACGTTCATGCGAGCCCCCTTGCATGGTGAGAAGTGCTTGCAGGCGCGCTCCCGTAATACAGCCGGCGGCCATAGCTGCTCCCTGTATCACTCGGCCCCGCCCCCCGGCGAGCCGCGTCACTGGATGTGATTGACAGCAGCGCAGGCCAATGGCTGCGCTGCTTTCAATCCATCCACTGTAACCAATCAGCAGCCAGGCTGATCGGCAAAGAGGATGTCGGGTGCGAGCGCGGGACTTTCGAGGGATCAGGTAAGTAAAACGGGGGGGGGGGGGGGGCGGCATTGTCTGATGTTTTTTCACCTTAATGCATGGAATGCATTAAGGTTAAACATTTTTTACCTTTACAACCCCTTGCAGTGTCCCCAGGCATCCCTGCTGCTGAAAGGTGCCCATGGGTTTCACTGCATGATGTTCTAAATTCACAATGCTTAGTTTGGCCCGACTAATGACTGTTGATGAGCAAGTAAAGAGAAGTACAAAATTTTGAGGCAAAAGAATAGTCTTATGCCGCGTACACACGGTCGGAATTATAATTGTGTACACACGATCGGAATTTCCGACAATGGATTTTGTTGTCGGAAAATTCGAGATCCAGATCTCAAATTTTGTTTGTCGGAAATACCAACAGAAAATGTCCTTCACACGGTCGGAATTTTCAACAACAAGCTCCCATTGAACATTTGTTGTCGGAAATTCCGACCGTGTGTACACAATTCTGACACAATTCACAATTCAAGCAGAAGTGCTGCACTGGCTATTGAACTTCAATTTTCTCGGCTCGTCGTACGTGTTGTACGTCACCACGTTCTTGACGTTTGGAATTTCCGCCAACATTTGTGTGACCGTGTGTATGCAAGACAAGTTTGAGCCAACATCCGTCAGAAAAAAACATGGATTTTGTTGTCGGAATGTGCGAACATGTGTATGCGGCATTACAGTGAATGTATGGCCAAATAGTTTTTATAGAAGCATTAAAACCTCTGTTCATTTTTTGCTGTCTGTGTCCTATTCAAAAGATTTGCCCTGAGATACAACTAGAAAAAAAAATGTGAAAAAAAATCTGCAAAGTGAGGGTAATTTTTCGCTTAGACCAGGGGTCTCCAAACTACGACCCTCCAGTTCAGGAACTACAATTCCCATCATGCTTAGTCATGTCTGTGAATGTCAGAGTTTACCAATGCCTCATGGGATGTGTAGTTCTGCAACAGCTGGAAGGCCGTAGTTTGGAGACTCCTGCCTTAGACAATTCATACTGGAACAGGTGTCCCTAATAAAAGATGTAGGTCTACCACTTGTTTTGGTAACAACTTTGGATTGGTGGTAATAGTGCACAAAGCACGGTCCAAAAAGACATGTCCTGACCTCAACCCTGATAGAACACCTTTGGAATTAATTAGAGCTTAGACTGCAAGCCAGGTCTTCTCGTCCAACATCAGGGCTTGACCTCACAAATGAGCTTCCTGAAGAATGCTCAAACAGTCCCATAGACACACTCCTAAGCCTTGTGGACACCCTTCCCAGAAGAGTTGAAGCTGTTATAGCTGCAGAGAATGGGCCAACTTAATATTAAACCCTACGGACTAATGCCCCGTACACACGGTCGGAAATTCCGACCACAAAATCCGTCGGATTTTTTCGGTCGGACAAAGTTGTAGGAAAATCTGATCATTCTGAACGTGGTGACGTTCGTTGCGTACGACGGAACTACGTAGAGGCTAGTAGCCAATAGCTTTGGTCTCCTAATTTGATCTGAGCATGCTTGGTACTTTGTCCGTCGGAATACTCTACACACGATCGGAAAAATTCCGAACGGACTTTGTTGTCAGAAAATTTGAGAGCAGGATCTCAAATTTTTTCCAACGGAAATTTCAACGAAAAAAGTCTGAGGGAGCCCACACATGGTCAGATGTTCCGACAACATGGTCGATAGGACATTTTCCGTCAGAAATTCCGACCGTGTGTACGGGGCATAAGACTGGGATGCCATTGAAGATCATGTGCGTGTAAAGGCCGTACCAATACTTTTGACAATGTAGTGTATATCTTTATCTCTATTTGATTATATTACTGGGCTACTTAAAAAGTTGAGTAGATATTCTGAAAATGTCAAACTTCTAGTAAAATCTAACCCAGAAACACAATCATAAAACTCTTATACTGTAGCTAATGTATCCATCATCAGGTCAGAAACATTTTCAATGTTGTTTGAGCACAATCCAAAACTGTATCATTGTTTACAATTCTGAATTATCTCTACCACTGCCTCCAAAAATTTCTTTAAAAAAAAAGATAAAAGTGAACCTTACTATCTTCTGTGTTTTACAAACTGGCAGTTTTCATTTTGATGACTAATTGCTGTTTATTTTGACAGTCTTAAGCGGCTTCCTTAGCATTGATCCAGTATATACAAGAAACAAACATTCTATTAAACGATTGCCTATTTACACTGAGCTGATTAAATGATGAGATGACTCTGAAAGTCTATTTTGTGTTGACGTATTTCTCTTTGATAGTTTAACTTAGCAAATTGAGAAATCAAACCTCAAACTGAGCTAAAACATTGATATGTAAACTGCAAAAATGTAATAGAAGAGATAGAAAATTTTAACCTATGATTCTAAATCATTTTAGGTGTTAAACTATCTTTTTATATTGCCCTTTTTCATTAGTCTTCCACTGAAGTAAAACCTCAACCAGCCAAAAACCAAAAACAATGACTGTTTTTGCTTTGACAACATTTCAGCAACGTTCTGGCCATATTGGCGAACGGTTCCACTTTCAGCTAAATTCATTGAAGTCAATGAGGAGTTGCAAAATTACATTTTTTTTTTTTTAGTAGTTGTATTGGTGCAATGGGCTTAAACTGGCTTCTGGGGCTGTTTATTTGTGTTGTTTTAATTCATTTTTCCGTATTTTGTTTGTTTGACTTAAAGTAGAAGTCCAGGGTAAAACAAACTAACTCTAAATCTATATCAAGAAACACCACAAAAAAACAGGACTTTAAATATGACTTTGAGAACTGAGTTCACACTGGATTTGTATAAAAATGTTAACAAATAGTATTGAGTTACATTTTTTTTTTAAAAGAGACGTTAAAAACATCATTATATATACCATACAGTACAGAGTGCGAAGGTGATATAAAGTTTGAATTCAGTTTGTCAATAATTCAATAGTACCCTGGTCTATGCTGGTCTATGCGTTTTGCGGGACCCCCCGCTTCTTCAGGATCTCATTGTTTCTTTTTGAAAAAAGAAACAATATTTTTTACTTTTTGCTATAATAAATATCCAAAAATATCAGTTTAGGCCAATATGTATTCTTCTACATATTTTTGGTAAAAAATATCCCAATTAGCGTATATTGATTGGTTTGCACAAAAATTATAGTGTCTACAAAATAGGGGATAGATTTATGGTATTTTTATTATTATTATTTTTTTACTAGTAATTGCAGTGATCTGCGATTTTAAGCGGGACTGCGACATTGCAGCGGACAGATTGGACACTTTTGACACATTTTTGGAAGTATAGTCATTTATACAGCGATCGGTGCTATAAAAATGCACTGATTACTGTGTAAATGTCACTGGCAGGGAAGGGGTTAACATAAGGAGTTAAATGTGTTCCCTAGTTAGTGTTTTCAACCTCTTTAAGATGCAGAAGGAAAGGAGGGAGGGCAACTGAACTTTAGATTTAATGGGCTCCACTTTATAAATTCATAGGCATTTGTATCACAGGAGACACATAATGTATATACCATTTTTTCAAGAAATAATAGGCTTAAATTTGTACAAATTATGTTTCTGGAACATAGGAAGAGAAGATCGTAGGTCCACAAGGAATCAAAGAAAATACTTAGTTGTGTCTAGAATTTTAACATGACTTTTTTTTTTTTAACTAAAAATTTCCCGTAACTAAAAATAGGAGACTGTCCTCTTTAAATTAATGATTCGCTTGTCTTTCTAGGACACCAGGGACCTCAGAAATGAATTGTGTCAGAACATATAATGTTCATTTACATGTCTGTTGGTGAAGTTAGGGTTTATTATCCATTCTGTTTCTTTAAAGAAGACCAGTGAAGACAGAAAAATGGTGGCTGCCATTGCTGAACCCTCCTTCTAAAAATGGCAGTTGTGGCTGGATTGCTGAACCTCTAGCTTCAACACTTTGAGCCACGAATGAAGAACAAGTATGCTGATATGGATCTCTGACTACATACTGGTCCCAGGTCAGTGTATGTAAAACCTTAACACTAAACTTCTCCTATTGGCTCTCTTTTGGTGTGTTCAATATACCATTGAAAGCATTTTGTTATATCTGTTAAATAAGGACAAAAATACCTGCTCATCCCATTTTTTTAGCACGTTTTTTTTCAAGTGTAATTGAGTTGCGTTTGATATAAATATATGTCTGTTTTATGATTTTATACTCAGACTTTACTGTTCATTGAAGAATCTGTTTAGTAGTTTGTCTTAGAAACAGAAATAAGGTTACCTTTGAATGTTTGAGTGGACTTTTCAAACAAATGCTTCTGGATACAATGGTAACATGGATACCATTGTTGTATTTCAGTTGACAGTTGGATCAGTCTACTGTTCTGTAATCATGGTCAAACAATAGCTTGACCTTCTGACAAATATGACCTATGGCATGTAAGATACAGAAGTGCCATCTAGAGGATAAATTGGAGAATGTTTCTCCCATTGAAACTCTGTATTGCGAAAGGGGCCACATCCGTGTGGGGATGGTAAACGTTCGAAAAAAAAAAGGGTAATGGCATAAGCTGACAAGAGGACTTTAGAATGACTTAACAGTACAGGAAGAAGAAGCTATACCTGAAGACACTTTCGCCTGATCTCCAGCAACTGCTTAAAAACCTGGGGTCCTCGTTGTCTTACAAAGATCATGAACCCATTCTAACATGAGTTAAGTAACTTTTCAGCACATTTGTACTGTTTACAGACCATAGTTTCTGCTTATTTGCTAGGAGCATTTGCTTGTTATAAGTATATCTGTCAGTCTTGTATCGTATTCATATCATTTTAATAGTTTTGTATGTACAGCATTTTTTCATTTAGTAAAAGCACATTAATATACCACAGAAACCTAAGCTTCCTTGTATATAACGCAATGTAACCCTAATAGATGCAAAAAAACCCCCAGTAATTAACCCTCCTAGTTCTAGAGACTACAGAACAATTAGGGATTGATTCACTTAAACTGGAGAGTGCATAATCTGGTTCAGCTCTGCATAGAAATCAATAAGATTCCAAGTTTTTTGTCAAAGCTTAATTGAACAAGCTGAAGTTAGAAGCCAATTGGCTACCATGCACAGCTGCACCAGATTGTGCACTCTCCAGTTTTAGTAAATCATACCCCATGTCTTTATGTTGCGGAGAAAAAGATAGTGGGTGGGTCTGAGCAGTTCAGTAGAGAAGAGTGGGCAGGACAGGCTACTGAATGCCTTTCTATCAAATAATTGGGTATTTTTCTGTACTTGCAGGGACTTTAACCACTTGCTGCCCACCCACCGTCAAATGACAGTTGGGGGGTGTGGCCAGAGCCGATCCGCCCTATACGCGGACTACGCAAGCTGCGTAGGGCCCCGCGGCGGATCGGCCCTGCTTGGGGGCCCCTGGGGCCGCTGCCGCCTCTGTGAGGGCAGCGGCGCCTGAAAAAAAGATGGCCGCGGGGCCGACATGCAACTGCGCATGCGCCCGCCTTTCCGAAAATTGCCGAGCAGCGGCAACAGCGCTGGCGCATGCGCAGTTGCATGTCGGCCCCGCGGCCATCTTTTTTCAGGCGCCGCTGCCCTCACAGCGGCGGCAGCGGCCCCATGCGCAGTGACACGATGGCGCAGAGTGGCGCCATTTTAAAAAAAAATAAAACGTCCCCTCCGCAGCCTCTGACCTCCTGTCCCCCCCTCGCAGCCTCTGACCTCCTGCCCCCCCCTTCGCAGCCTCTGACCTCCTGTCCCCCCCTCGCAGCCTCTGACCTCCTGCCCCCCCCTCGCAGCCTCTGACCTCCTGTCCCCCCCTCGCAGCCTCTGACCTCCTGCCCCCCCTCGCAGCCTCTGACCTCCTGCCCCCCCCTTTGCAGCCTCTGACCTCCCCTCCCCCCCCCCCCCCCCTTCCCCCCCCCCCCCCCCCCCCTCCCCTTCCGTCCCCCCCCCCCCCCCCCCCCCCCCCTTTGCAGCCTCTGACCTCCTGTACCCCCCTTCGCAGCCTCTGACCTCCTGTCCCCCCCCTTCGCAGCCTCTGACCTCCTGCCCCCCCCTTCGCAGCCTCTGACCTCCTGTCCCCCCCTTCGCAGCCTCTGACCTCCTGTCCCCCCCCCTTCGCAGCCTCTGACCTTCTGTCCCCCCCCTTTGCAGCCTCTGACCTCCTGTCCCCCCCCCCCCCCCTTCACAGCCTCTGACCTCCTGTCCCCCCCCCTTCGCAGCCTCGGACCTCTCCTGTTGCCCCCAAAGCCTCTGACCTCTCCTGTTGCCCCCCCTTCAGCCTCTGACCTCTCCTGTTGCCCTCCCCCACAGCCTCTGACCTCTCCTGTTGCCCTCCCCCCACAGCCTCTGACCTCTCCTGTTGCCCTCCCCCCACAGCCTCTGACCTCTCCTGTTGCCCTCCCCGCAGCCTCTGACCTCTCCTGTTGCCCTCCCCCCCGCAGCCTCTGACCTCTCCTGTTGCCCTCCCCCCACAGCCTCTGACCTCTCCTGTTGCCCTCCCCCACAGCCTCTGACCTCTCCTGTTGCCCTCCCCCCACAGCCTCTGACCTCTCCTGTTGCCCTCCCCCCACAGCCTCTGACCTCTCCTGTTGCCCTCCCCCCACAGCCTCTGACCTCTCCTGTTGCCCTCCCCCAGCCTCTGACCTCCCCTGTCCCATCCGCAGCCTCTGAACTCCCCTGAGTCAAGAGAGGGAGCGCAGCCAGGATGGGGGTCATGGGAGAAGTCAGACATGTATGGACTGTGGAGAGGAAACTATGGGATAAAACCAGAGCCACCAAGCTGGAGCCGACTGACTGAGCCCTGCATGATGCACCTGAGAGGAGGTCAGTGACAGCACCGCCAGGCCAGGAGGGGGGGGTCAATACAATATTGTAAGGGGGCACTGATATAAAGGTTTCCTCCTTATATCAGTAAACCCCCTTATCTTAGTGGTTTCTTTCTCTGGTCACCCGAGTCCTCCCCACATTCCCAGAGTTCCCCTTTACATCATAGTATGCAGGATTCCACCTTACAGTGCAAGGGGGAACTCTGATGTAAAGGGCAATGCTGCAGACCCTGATGTAAGTAGGGAGGCTCTCTGAGGACACCTATGTATGGGGGGCTCTCTGGGGACCCCGATGTAAGGAGGGGCTTTATAGGGATGCTCTCTGGGGACCCTGATGTAAGGGAGGTGCTCTCTGGGGACCCTAATGTAAGGGGGTGCTCTCTGGGGACCTTAATGTAAGGGGGGTGCTCTCTGGGGACCCTGATGTAAGGGGGGTGCTCTCTGGGGATCCTGATGTAAGGGGTGTCTCTCTGGGGACCCTGGTGTAAGGAGGGGCCTTCTGGGGACCCCGATATAAGGAGGGGCTTTATAGGGATGCTCTCTGGGGACCCTGATGTAAGGGGGGTGCTCTCTGGGGACCCTAATGTAAGGGGGGTGCTCTCTGTGGACCCTAATGTAAGGGGGGTGCTCTCTGGGGACCCTGGTGTAAGGGGAGGCTCTCTGGGGACCCTGGTGTAAGGGAAGGCTCTCTGGGGACCCTGGTGTAAGGGGGGACTCTCTGGGGATCCTGATGTAAGGGGTGGCTCTCTGGGGACCCTGGTGTAAGGGGTGGCTCTCTGGGGACCCTGGTGTAAGGGGAGGCTCTCTGGGGACCCTGGTGTAAGGGGAGGCTCTCTGGGGACCCTGGTGTAAGGGGAGGCTCTCTGGGGACCCTGGTGTAAGGGAAGGGGAAGCTCTCTGGGGACCCTGGTGTAAGGGGGGGCTCTCTGGGGACCCTGATGTAAGTGGGGGATCCACACTCAGATATGTAAAGATAAATATATAATGTCTGTTCTATATTGTTGTACTTATTCTTTGACTGTTTTGTTTAAGGGAGGGAGGATTGTATTGGGAGCGCTGAAGTGTCAGGTGTGACTGTGTGGCAATGGCAAATGGTTTACATAGCTCACAGCATCACGGGTCAGGTAGAGGGCCCCTCAGCAGAATTTTGCTTAGGGCCCCAGGGAGGTCAGGATCGGCACTGGGTGTGGCTCTCATTCTGGGTGGATGTCGTATGACGGCCTCCTAGAATGACCACTCTCACGTGCCCCCGGGGAAGCGCAGCACTGATCGGGGCCACACCATGTTGCTAGGACACGGCGCAACCCAAATACCACCAAAAGAAAGCTCTATTAGTGTGAAGAAAATTATAAAAAGTTCACATAGTTACAGTGTAGCATGACCGCGCAATTGTCATTCAAAGTGTGACAGTGCCGAAAGCTGAAAAATGGCCTGGGCAGGAAGGGGGTGTAAGTGCCCTGTATTGAGGTGGTTGAAGACATAAGACATGGAGAAATGTGCATGCATTGCACTGCTGTACTGTGTTTTTTTTTTTTCATTTTTTTTTTTTGCCTATGCTACCTAAAATTAGTTTTATCTTGAGGGAAAGATTGGTCACTGGCAAACAAATCCAAACTCTTCACATTATTTTTTATTTATCCACCCGAAGTCCACTGTCCCAGCTGGGCTGACCCTGAGTATTTGAGGGGCCTGCCCCCTGCCAAGCCATCTGTTGGGGATTGGACAAGGCCCTCAAAATACTCCTGCCAGCTCCTCCTATACCCCTCCCAACTGCTTTTGGAATCTTCTCCAAATTTCCAGCAAGCAGGGAAAACTTACCAGAGATGCCGCTGCTGAGTCATCCAGACTACCTGAGTCATGCAAAACCCTGACCCAGAAAAACACACAGGCTTGGCTGCCAGGCAAGCCTGAATTTACCTACAGTAACAAAGACCCTAAACTTAGCACTCTAGCCACATTAGGGGGTGCTGCAAAAAAAAATTTGGTAATATGTAGGCTGGATAAGTAGTTTAGTGCAGCATAGCACTTTTGGTTCTGAAATAGTAAATTTTGTATAGAGATGTACAGATCAGACCGCAAAGAGGGACAACTGAGGCTGCCCGAGGGACATAGGAACTTGGTCTCAAAGAGGGACAGCCTGTCCAAATGAGGGACCGTTGGGAACTATGGGTTTACCAGTACTTCTGAGATGGACTGGTCTGCAGGATAATCATTTTATGTTTATGGGTGTCTTTGCATTTTTATAAAGCTATGTCATTAATCATGCCTCGGGCAAAAAAGACTAGTCCTCTTCTCAATAAATAGGGTCCAATTTAAGTTTAATTTCGCTGTACCTTTTCCTTTGTGGGGCTACATTTTGAAGACTTTTCTCTAGTTTATAAAAGTTTGACATTGGAGTTTGTGATGTCGAAGAGATCAAATAAGAAAAAATAAAAAAACGAGATCAGAATCAAATAGCACAAACAATTGGTGAAATCCAGTGGACAAGCACAAAAAGTATGGCGCTTTACGGAATTCCCTTTCCTTCTTTCCTCCATTGAAAGTAACAGATTATATAGAAAAATATCAATTTCAACCTTTCAAAAATGGGTCCCTTAGCGTTCACAGTAGCCAGATCCAGAACTCCTGTTTCCAGTCCGAAGAGCAGACATTGATCTCCATCTGTTAAGCGTTATGAGTGTTGTAATTTGATTGGAAACTGTTTTCAGTGTCTGTTTTGCCTCTGCGACACCCTCTTGTTCTAAACCAATGATTACTTCCTTTCCCATACTACTGGTTACATAACATGGAATCGAACTGCAACAACAGTCATATGTTTTATCCGTCCCTTGTGAAAACACAATACCTTATTTCCTTCCGACACTCTTAGAAATGTATCACACGTTTGCAATGGTTATACATTGGTTTTAGTCCACTGGCCCATAAATCTTCACATTCTAGTGTTTTATTATGTCCCTGTATTAATATATAGGATTTCATTTTAGAAAAGTGGATGATATTAATCTTATTCAGGATAAAGGGGTATTTAATTTAGTACCACGTTTTACCTAAAATGGCAGCATCATACAACACCCCAATCATCCTAGGAAAACTACAAACATTGCTATAAACAAATGCATTTTATGGTATCCTAATGCCTCTCACAGTCAGATGGACAAGTTTAAGTTTCCTCAGCTTTTTTCTGCTGCTATATACATTATATTGGCACATTGCAATGGGGGCAGTGTTGCCAACCTACCAGATTGAAATTTACTGACATGACACCCAAAATTTACTTTTACTTACTACATTTTTACTGGCATTTCCATAAGTTACGAAATGATGCCCCGTACACACAATCAGACATTGATTGGACATTCCGACAACAAAATCCATGGATCACACAAAGTTGGTCGGAAATTGCGAACGTCAAAAATGCAGTGACGTACGACACGTACAATGAGCCGAGAAAAATGAAGCTCAATAGCCAGTTCGGCTCTTCTGCTTGATTCCGAGCAAGCGTGGAACTTAGTGAGTTGGAATTGTGTTCACACGATCGGAATTTCCATCAACGGATTTTGTTGTCGGAAACTTTGAAATCCAGATCTCAAATTTTGTGTAACGGAAATTCTGATGGAAAATGTCCAATGGAGCCTACACACGGTCGGAATTTCTGTCAAAAAGCTCTCATCGAACATTTTCCGTCAGAAAATCCGACCGTGTGTGCGGGGCATTACAGTTGAAAGTGTAAATTTCAGTATTTAGGCTACAAATAAGTACAATATGCAATTAGCAATGTGATTTAAGGTAGATATTAAGGCAAAAAGCACATTTCTTATTTTATTCTCAATATAGTAAGTGGCTCAAGGACAGGACTCAGGGGCAGGAAATTTGAATGGGCACATGAAATGGGCTCTCACAGTGTCACTCACAGCAGTGTGCAGCAGCACAGATCACTGACATGTCCAATCCTGAGTCACAGTGACAGTCTATCTCCATGTCAGGTGGTCCTCTCAGTCCCCTTTAGTCCAAACAGCACTGACAGTCCCGCTCCCGGATTGCCTTCCTCCCGTCCCGCAGACCCGCACACGAGGCTCTGATCGCTCCGCTCGGCTCCCTTGCACCATAACATCACGCGACACGCTCAGGCACCATCCCCGCCTGACCCGCCCCCCCCCCCCCCCCCGCCGGTACCACCTGAACACACTGTAGCAGGCACTTGGATGGTCCTGGCCAGCTCCGGACCCGAGCTGCGCATGCCCAGTTCCGAGCCAAACGTCACAGACATATTTTTTACTGGCAACCTTTTCCTCTTACTGGCCTTTACTGGCAGGAGAAAAGTGACATTTTTTTACTGGCTGCCAGTAAAAATACTGACGGTTGGCAACACTGAATGGGGGTTGATTTACTAAAGGCAAATGTACTGTGCACTTTGAATAGTGCAGTTGCTCCAGAACTTAATAAATGAGGTGAAGCTTCACTTTGCAAAGAATACCCAATCGCACGCAAGGAAAATAAAAAAGAACATTTTTGCTTGTACATGATTAGATGATGAAAGTCAGCAGAGCTTCCCCTCATTTACTAAGCTCTGGAGCAACTGCACTTGCAAAGTGCCCAGTTTATTTGCATTTAGGAAATCTACTCTTATGTCTCTTCTGCAATATAAGCTTATTGCCTGCCTGCTCACAAACTTCTTTAGAATTTACATTCTTGGCATGCATTGTTCTGGGATGAATTAGCAGTCATGTGCATGCGCCGGAGTTACATCATCTTAAGTTAGCCAATCAAGATAACCAAAGATGCCACACCCAGAGGAAGAAGACTGGGTGAATATGTCAGTGCCAGCGAGGAAGCATAACTGGAGGGAAGGTAAGTATAACACACTTTGGTTCTGCTTTAACTGCTACTTGTAGCTTTCAAAAAGTTTATGGACTCTTATCATATGACAGCATAGGTACTTGTTGATTAGCCTAATTTCCTGATTCTGGCA
The DNA here is from genome assembly GCA_028564925.1 of Lithobates sylvaticus. NCBI lineage: Eukaryota > Metazoa > Chordata > Amphibia > Anura > Ranidae > Lithobates > Lithobates sylvaticus. The sequence goes on from CM053031.1 coordinate 42,039,095, forward strand.
CCTAATCCACCATGATTCAAAATCCTAGAGCGCCACCTGCCCCTTATAAAGACCTGATCAATCTCATGAAACTGCCACTGCCCTGATCCAAAGTGAACAGCTATTTACCAGCTCCTGAAAGCACCTCCTGGACATGTGAAAGACGTTTACATGTAACAATCAGTATTGTTTGCTAGAACATTCTTTAGAACCCCAAAACAGTATATATTTTTTAAAGCAGAGGCCCTAGAGAATAAATTGATAAATGTTGCAACCTTTTATGTCGCAGGGTATTTTTGCAGCGTTTTTTCAAACGCAATTTTTTGGAAACATTTTTTATTTTATTTTAATGCACAAAAACTCAATATACTGTACGATTGTTTGGTAAAATTTAAAAGATGGTGTTACGCCAAGTAAATAGATACCAAACATGTCACTCTTTGAAATTGCGCACACCCAGGCAACAGTGACAAAACTGTGTACATTTTACCATAGGCAATGCTTTAACCAACCATTTGACTATACGGTGGGCGGGATCCCCTCTTGTTCTTGGACAATGTCATATGACGTCGCCCCAGTCTCACCACTCTCACAGGTGAGCTTTGTCCCTGGGACACGCCGCAACCCCGATCTCAGAAAAGAGCCGATGACGTGGCTCTTTGCCCATGTGATCGCCTGTGTCCAATTCGAAATGCTAACCATAACATACAAGGCCATCCACAACATTGCCCCCAGCTACATCACCAACCTCATCTGCAGATATCTCCCTAATCATCCTCTCCGCTCCTCCCAGGACCTCCTGCTCTCTAGCTCCCTTGTTACCTCCTCTCATGCTCGTCTTCAGGACTTCTCCAGAGCCTCTCCCATCCTCTGGAATTCCCTGCCCCCGTATATCCAATCAGCCCCTACCCTGTCCACCTTTAGGAGATCCCTGAAAACTCACTTATTCAGGGAAGCCTATCCCACACCCACCTAACAACCCCATCAAATCATTCCCCGCATCTATTACCTTTTGTACCACCACCCCCTCCCTTTAGAATGGAAGCTCCTGTCCCTTCTGTATTGAACTGTACTGTAATTGTGCTGCCCCCCTTCTACATTGTAAAGCGCTGCGTAAACTGTTGGTGCTATATAAATCGTGAATAATAATAATAATAATAATGTTTGGCCAGGGCAAGGATTATGGAAAGGAAGAACTGCACACCTCTCAAGAGCTGGCCTACTTTCAGGATAAACCAATTACAAATAAGGCACATACCTTAGGTACATGTATCCAGAAAATGTTGTACAGGTCATAAATGACCCTTTTAAATATTTAGAAGGAAGAAAAAAGTATGTCTGAGACTATCCCTTTAAATTGATAGACACATTATAAATATTGCTTTAATTATTTCACGTAGTATCTAAATAGTAAATACGAACATAAAAAACATGATTTCCTCAATGCTCACTGATGTAGAGCAAACTGGAGCAAGATTTGCTTTCTTCAGCATTTATTGATATTAATTGCTGTATCAGAATGTGCAGTGGGAATAGACATTTCCCTGCGCAGACATACAGGATCATTATTTATAAGCTAAATGATCCCACAAATTCTACCCTTAACATTTCCACTGGAAATATTAAAAATTTGATGCTGAACTGAGGCTTTAAGTTGCCCCATCGTGCACGGTGTGATTAACTGCTGTTCACTTTTATTACGCTTCCTCAGGTTGATCCATCTTAAAGCTGAACTCCAGGCACTTACATTTTTATTTAAATATAGACCCCAAAAGCCACAAAGGATATACATTCACATTGTGTGCACCAAAAGGCCTTTGCAAACCCAGATATTTGCACATAGCCAAGGCTGTGGGAGGGCCACCTGCTGCGGGCTGCCTACAGAAAAGGGCAGGAGGGGGCGGATACAAGACCAGTCACCCTGCTCAAAGAGGCAGAGCAGCAGTGTTTGGTCTTTTTTGTTGGAAGCTGCTGTACAGAAGCAAAGCTGGATTACTACATAGATCTAGAAGAAATATACAAATTAAAATACCAAATTAAAACAATAAAGTTATATAAATAAAATACATGTAAAATAAATTTAAACACATTAAAGGGATGGGAATTCCATCAATCCACCATGTTTCCAAAAACCACTATGCCTAAAGTATGTACTTATTTTTTGGATAGAGCAGTGGAGAGTAGACATGTGAACACGGTTTCAGTTTCGTCCGAAAAATAAATGTATTTAGTTACTCCCGAAATTCATTTTTATTTATATAGTTTTGTTAAAAAAATGCATTCGTACGAAAATCCGAATTACTGTATATACTCGAGTATAAGCTGAGTTTTTCAGCACATTTTTCTGTGCTGAAAATACCCCCCTCGGCTTATACTCGAGTGAGTGTGCCACTTACTGGTCTCCAGTGTGTGCGGGTGTTCACTAGGCTCTCTGGATCCTTCCTCTAGAGCAGGGGTCTCCGTACCCCGGCCCGCGGGCCACATCCAGCCCGCTTGTGTCTTTTGTAAGGCAGCTGGCAGGTTCGGCAGACGAAGCTGCTCCCGTCACTCCCGCCCATGCTCTAATGCTGTGCGTTAGGATTGGTTGCTGGAACTGCTGATGTCCTAGCAGCCTGTGACGTCATTGGCGCGGCACCTCCCGGATAAGGGCTGCTCTGTGCAAAACCACTGCAACAGAGCAGGTAAGTATAACATGTTTGTTATTTAAAAAAAAAAAAATATATAGACTTTAGTATCTAAATGTAGCCATTGCTATAGGAGTTGATGGTCCCTTTGCAAGGGACCGGATAAATTTCAATCCATGTGTAGGCAGGGAGGTTGTGCAAAAGTTGATCTACCAATTGACTTCTGTATATCTGCCCTGTCAGACCTTCCCCGCTCAATCAGCGCAGCAGGTTATAGATAAAGGAAAAAAAAAAAAGAAAACGAATGCAGCCACCACATCTCAGGACCAGTAAGCTGCAATGTATTAAAATATTTTTCTGGGTTTGGATACACTACAATCTGTTTAGTTCAGGATACTTCCATGTGTAGCTTCATAAGCATCTCTGCAGCCTAAATTTTGCCCAGTGATGTGTACATTTAAGGTATGAATACCATTATTTAATTACATGTATATTAATAAGTCGTTTTAATATCATGCTATATTATTTCCATTTACAATGAATTAATGTGAAAGGAGCAGATGAGATACAGCTTGCTACATATGAGAAATGACCGAGTCTGCTCTTCAATTCATCTTTTCCACTTAAGGATATTAAGTCATTTGCCATGTCTGAAATTCCAGAGCTCACATGCAAAGCTTATGGAAAGCTTATTTAGCCCAAAGCTACTGGTTTACTTGTAAAGAGCCTAAAAAAGGTCAGCAGCCAGCAGTTTCATGCCCAGACACCTGGTTCTTCTGATCTTAAACGTTCTTTGAAAACATAAACATCCTTTCTCATTAAGGTCTATGAAAGTGGTGGAGCTGTTCATGTCTAGCTGCAAATTTTGGGGGGACAAGTAAAAGAAACCACACCTAGAATTAAAAATTTGGCTTGCCCGTCTACACACTAGATTCTTTCTTTTGCTGGAGCTTTACACACCTCATAGCATTCAGAAGCCTCTATCTTATCAAAAGGTTTTGAAATACTGAATATTTCCATTAATATAAATTTGCCTAATAATGCAAAGAAATTTACAATTTGGGTAATAATAATCCATGAATTGTGTGATTTTCTGTAGCATGGACTTCAGGAGATTGGGAATACTGTTCATCTCGTCTAACACCATGGAGCAGGTTCTATCGTAGGAGGGATTCTGGCAACCAAGATCTGACGCATAGCCCCTCCATCGGCCACAGCTGTTCATGTAACTACGGCCTGAGATGCATCGCTTCCATGTGAGTTTTCATTATTATTTGTACCATTTTAATGCACTAGATCTATGGGGTGAATATACTAAAGGTAAATAAACTGTGCACTTTGCAAGTGCAGTTACACTCTACGAAGGGCATTTGCATCAGAGCTTAGCGAATGAGGGAAAGCATCACTGTGCAATACCCAATTACATGCAGGGAAAAAAAACAGCATTTTTGTTTGCAAGTGATTGGATGATGGAAGTCAACAGAGCTTCCCCTCATTTACTAAGCTCTAATGCAAATGCCATTGCAGAGTGCAACTGCACTTGCAAAGTGCACGGTCTATTTGCCTTTAGTAAACCAACCCCTGTGTGTACTTTTTTCTTCTATTTATAGAAATCATCATGTATGTTTTCAGAGGAATACAAAAAATTTGCTCTTGCTTTTCAAAGAAATTCACTCATCACTAAATGGTAACCCATTGTTTGAGCATTAGGACAAAGGCATATATAGATTTTGAGGTCTGAATGTGAACGAATTATGCAACCAAGATAACATAGTATAGGTAAGTCTCAACAAGAGGATTTATTCAATTCTTAAAGTGGTTGTAAACCCTTTACAACTACTTTTTGCTACAGGCAAGCCTAATTATTAATTATTATTACTACACTAGATATCTCCTAAACCGTGCAGGTTTACATATCGCCTGTATTTGCATGTACCGACATCCCCGGCACATGCACGTTGAAGCAAACTGAAGCAATGGCACATTGCTTCAGTTAGCCTGTGCCGTTGCCGGCGGCTCCCGCGCGGGAGTGACGTTTTCGTGGCTCCGGCCAATCACAGCGAAGTAACTCCGGAAGTGATGTCGGCCACCGGAACGGTGAACAAGGACCGCTGTGGGGGCTTCGATCTCAGGTAATTCATAATGAGCTAGTATGCTATGTATACTAGCTCATTATGCTTTTGTCTTGCAGGTTTTTTTTTTTTAGGGGGGGGGGGGTTAGGGTTTACAACCACTTTAAGGCCCCTTTCACACTGAGGCGCTTTTTAGGATTTTTAGCGCTAAAAACAGCGCCTGTAAAGTGCCTCTCATGCTTGAGTAGTGTGGGAAAGAATCCTCACACCCTGTGAAATCAGTGGCGCAAAGGTCATTAGGGTATGAGAGGTCCCCTGGGGGCGGGGAGATCATGCTTTCATGTACAGAGGGCCAGGTTATCTGTGAAACAAAGCCCTTCAGCTTTGAGCTTTCACCGCTCTCCACCCATTCTTCCTTCTAGGTTTGCTCTCTTTGGCAGTTTCAATGGCTGAACCATTTGTTATAACGTCACTTCTATTCATGAGCACTGGAGTAACCATCAGGACAAGGAGCTCTCTACAATCATGGCACATTCAGTGGCCCCCAATGCAGAGTTAACATGAATATCTTGTTAAGGGTGCAGTTTTGGAAAGGTACTAACAAGGAATCAATATACACTATATTACCAAAAGTATTGAGAGACCTGCCTTTACATGCATATACATTTTATTGGCATCCCACTCAGTCCGTAATGTTCAGTATTGAGTTGGCCCACCCTTTGCAACTATAAAAGTTTCAACTGTTCTGGGAAGGCTGTCCACAAGGTTTAGGAGTGTGTCTATGGGAATATTTGACCATTATTTCAGAAGCGCATTTGTGAGGTCAGGCACTGATGTGGACAAGAAAGGCCTGGCTCGTAGTCTCCGCTCTAATTCATCCAAAAGTATTCTATCAGGTTGATATCAGGACTCTGTGCAGGCCAGTCAAGTTCCGCTACCCCAAACTCCCTCATCCATGTCCTTATGGACCTTGCTTTGTGCACTGGTGCGCAGTCATGTTGGAACAGGAAGGGACTATCCCAAAACTGTTCCCACAAAGTTGGGAGCATGAAATTATCCAAAATGTCTTGATATTCGGATGCCTTATGACTTCCCTTCACTTGAACTAAGGGACCAAGCCCAACCCCTGAAAAACAAACCCACACCATAATCCCCCCTCCACCAAATGTTTTGGACCAGTGCACAAAGCAAGGTCCATAAAGACATGGATGAACTAGTTTGGTGTGGAGGAACTTGACTGGCCTGCACAGAGTATTGACCTCAACCCAATAGAACACATTTGGGATGAATTAGAGTGCAGACTGCGAGCCAGGCCTTCTCTCCAACATCAGTGCCTGACCTCACAAATGCGCTTCTGGAAGAATGGTCAAACATTCCCATAGACACACTCCTAAACCTTGTGGACAGCCTCCCCAGAAGAGTTAAAGTTATAGTTGTAAAGGGTGGGCCAACTCAATACTGAAACCTACGGACTAAGACTGGGATGCCGTTAAAGTTCATGTGCGTGTAAAGGCAGGTGTCCCAATACTTTGGGTAATAATGTGTATAATGCTTCAATATAAGGGAAAGTAAAATTGTTGGGTTTAATACAGTTAAAGTAATGCTACTTTAACTGTCTCTAGTTGCAGTTTTAAAAAAGGCACACTTATGCCCCGTACACACGGTCAGATTTTTCGGACAATGTTGTCGGAAATTCCGACCGTGTGTAGGCTCCATCGGACTTTTTTCGTCGGATTTTCCGACGGACAAAGTTTTATCTCCTGCTCTCAAATTTTCCGACAACAAAGTCCTATCGGACTTTTTCCGATCGTGTGTAGCGAATTCCGACGGACAAAGTGCCACGCATGCTCAGATCACATTACAAGACCAAAGCTATTGGCTACTAGCCTCTACGTAGTCCCGTCGTAGGCAACAAACGTCACCACGTTCAGAATGATCGGATTTTCCAACAACTTGGTCCGACCGTGTGTATGCAACACCAGTGTCGGACAAAATCCGTCGGAAAAAATCCGATGGATTATGTGGTCGGATTTTCCGACCGTGTGTACGGGGCTTTAAAGCCATTTTGGTTTTCATTGGTGGGAAGAAGAGATTACATTCTAACTCATTCATCTCTCTAACTGTCACATCATCAGCTGCTCCTCACCAGACTAAAGCCTGATGTATTTTTTATATCTTTTCCTAAGATATCTACCAATTTACAAGAACAAACAGCTTTAAACTTCCTTTTCAAAAAAAACTAAAAAACTAAAAATGCCTTTCCAAGCATAGACAACATTTTTACAAACTCATGACAAACTGTGAAAAAAAATAAAATAATAATCTCTTCTACCCTTAGCCACCTCATGAAAAACAAAAAGCAGCTTTAAATTTGTCTTTCTAAAAACAAATTAGCCTTTTTTGTTTCAGTAGAGACATTGTTTTTAGAAGATGCCTCAGACCAAATTCTGCAAAAAAAAAAATAAAAAAAAAAATCCTTTTATTCTACTCTAACCCATCTCTCACGCAAACAGCAGATTAAAAACAACAATCTCCTTGCTGCTAATCTTAGTCATTTTCTTTTTTTTTTTTTTATATATTTTCTCTACTGAGTGAGTTCTTTAATTTTGCTCCTAGTCAGAAGTTTAAAAAAAAAATTAAAAAAAATTGGGCCCTAATAACTGGAAAAAATGGTTATTTAAAGATAACTAGATCTTGCTTAACATACCAGACTATCATATGCTTGGTGCTTTGAAGCTGCAAATTAATGACAGGCAGGAACAGTAACTATCTTTCAGAGAAAACTGACCTCTTTCTCACAGTACATTGCTAATGTCATCTGTCTACTGCATCTCATTATGTGAATTTCATGGTTAAAAAAAAAAAAAAAAAAAAAAGAAAGAGAGTGTCTCTAGGCATTGAACAAATAAAACGAAGTTGTCTAGAAAACTTTGAACATTTTTTATCTAGCACCTTCCGTCGATATCACCCCCCTTCGCTTTTTTTTTTTTTTTTTGGTCCATGTCTATCCACTTTATCCATTCTCTGTAACTAATTATGTTAATTTTCTGCAATAAAATTAACTGAAGGCTGTTGAAGGCATAAAAGGTCTGAGTGTTCCGATTTCATAAACACTCCTATTGAACACGGAATATTTAGTCATATTTTCAAGCAACAGAAAAGTCTTGTGCTAAAAATACAACAAAGGACTATGAATATGGCCATTTATTCCAACTTTATTGGGTCATTTATGAAAAAAAAAAAAAAAAAACGTATGAAAAGAAGCTTCTTGGCGCTGTGATTTGCATAAAGCCGGTGCCCCATTAATGAGATAACTTCCTGCCTTTTGTGTATTACCAGCTGGAGATAGAAATATAGGAACTTTTCAGATGCCCAATTACTGAACCTGCTGAGTTGAGAGATTGAAAGCAAACATGATATGCAACAAGCTGGTCTGTTTACCTCGGACTTTTTTTGCAGAGAAAATTCCACATACTTGCACGTGCTGCCAATCTGTTATATTAAATGGCTTTTTAAAAAAAAAAAAAAAAGTTCCACTGTGGCAATTGTGATTTTCTGTGACTGCAGCCTTTATATATTTTTAGAATACAGTACAGTAGCTCTTTGATAATATATAGAAATATTTTAGATATTATATTTCATTGTTGCTACTGCTATCACCCTAGTTTAATATTTGTATTATTTTATTTGTAATAATTAAATTAAATTGTAATTATTTTAGTTATAGTGTTTTATTTTTATTATTTTTTAACATATTTTTTTTGTCTATTTATAGCTGTTACATTTTTTTTTTTTCACAATCAAAGGTTTATTAAAGCTTGGTATAATATAGTAGGTTAAGACAAATATAGTTCCATTTTATTTATATATTCATTGATGTGTGCCACAATTAATACAACTGCTAATGAAAATAATATATAGCAGTTTGGGTGCCACAATTAATACAACTGCTAATAAAAAAAATATATAGCAGTTTGGGTGCCTACATTTTTATGTGGGTGCTGAAACTGGATCCAAATACTGTATACTGTGTCAATTTACTGGGGCCTTAAGTTTCAAGCCGCCCCTGTCTTGTGCCTACTTGGCCTGTTTTTATAGCTACTGTGTTATTATATTGTGCTTTAAAACATTATGATTTTAGCTTAATAACTTTCATGTTTTAGCACAAAACATGGTACCACTAATTATGGAATATGACATTGATTTGTAGATCAGCGTTTATTTTCTTTTTTGCATTATATTGTATAAGGACAGCTATTTAAGTTTTGCAATATAATGTATAAGGGCAGCTACTTTTTTTGCAGTACACTATTTAAAGACAGACTTTTTTTTATTTTTTTGCAATATACTGTATAAGGATAGACATTTTTTTTTAATATATTGTAAAAAGACAGCCATTTTGTTTTCAATATACTACATAAGGGCAGCCATTTTTTTTACAATATACTGTATAAGGACAGCCATTTTTTTTGCAATATACTGTATAGAGGCAGGCATTTTTTTTTGCAATATACTGTATAAGGGCAGCCATTTTTATCTTTGAAATATACTGTATAAGGAATGCCATTTTTTTTTTTTGGGGGGGGGGGGGTTGCAATATACTGTATAAGGACAGCCATTTTTTATTTTTGCATTATACCGTATATGGACAGCCATTTTTTATTTTCGGATCCTACTGTATAAGGGCAGCCATTTTTTTTGCAATATATTGTATATGGGCAGCCTTTTTCTCTTTTTTTCTTTTTTTTTTTGCAATATACTGTATAAGGACAACCATTTTTTTTTTTTAAATATACTGTATATGGGCAGACATTTTTTTCTTCACAATATACTGTATAAGGGCAGCCTTTTTCTTTTTTCTTTTTTGAAATATACTGTATAAGGACAACCCTTTTTTCTTTTTGAAATATACTGTATAAGGGCAGCCATTTTCTTTGCAATATACTGTATAAGGACAGTCATTTTCTTCTTTGCAATATCCTGCATAAGGACAGCCATTTTTTATTTTTTGAAATATACTGTATAAGGGCAGCCATTTTTTTCAATATACTGTATAAGGACAGTCATTTTCTACTTTGCAATATACTGCATAAGGACAGCCATTTTTTATTTTTGAAATATACTGTATAAGGGAAGCCATTTTTATTATTTTTTTTGCAATATACTGCATAAGGGCAGCCATTTTTAATTGCAGTATACTGTATAAGGACAGCCATTTTATTTTTGAAATATACTGTATAATGGAAGCCATTTTTTTGCAATATACTAAGGGCAGACAATAAAAACATCTGCTTCCTCTCTATCTCCTTTTCTATCTCTCTTCCTCTCTCACTTCTTTTTTTACTCTATCCATTTCTCTCTCAATCTCTATATCGTACTATGGCCGCTAGTACCATCCATGAAAACAAGCATATAGAGTAAAGACATCCATTTTTCATTGAACAAGCATAAAAGGGACATTTATATCTGATTTGCAGTTAAATATATATGTTACGCCATTTATTTTATCCCAGCCACGCATAAGTGAGCAGACAAGCTGCTCAAAATTCCTCACCAGTACAGGGAATTCCCCGGTGAAATTGGGGTCAGTCACGAGCGACACACTAGACATGCAGTACACAGGAGACTTGTACAAGTGTCTTAACAGTTTTGAAATGAAAAGACAAATGTTTAAGTACAAAATACCCACTCATGTGGCAAGACACATTTTAACATTGTAAGGGGATAAAATTCAACCTAATTACTGGTATTTATTTTTAAACGGCTCTGCATTAATTATTTTAATGTGCAGTTAAAATGTGTGCTATTATATTGTCCCTTTTTTATATTTACCTTTTTTTTTTTTTTATATTTACTTGTTTATTTTTCACATAGCAGGTCAGCAACCTAAGAAGGTTTATATATTAAAAAAAAAGAAGGAGAAATCCAAGATTACAAGGCAATGTTCAGCACACTAATGGTTTTGGGATACTTGAGGGTAACAGTTTGAACGGTCAAGTAGATTTTTTACGTTCTCCCAAGTAACTCTTAAGCCTGTTTGTATTTTCTTTTCTTGTCTGTTTCACGTTTTGATTAGTGGATGAAGGTTTTTTCCCATGCAGTAATGACTGTATACTGAAATTTCAAGGGCCTGTTCATGACAATCCCATTTTCTGTGTAATTTCATGGTTGTCTTCTTGAATGAAGATATTGGCTGCTTTGAAACAGGAGGTCAGACGCTCCTGCTCCCTTTCAGTATTGTTCCGGAGTATGTTTCCTTTCAGCTGATGAAAAGTAATTCATCATTTACACCCCTGAATTCTGCCAGCCTTTTTTTTTTTTTTTTTATTTCCAACAACTTTTCTATCCCTGTGGTACCTAAGCCCCTGAAAGTGATAAATAGGTTCAATAGAACAGTAAGACTCTAAGATCGGGGGAGCACGTTAGGCCTCTGAGGCCCTTAGCTGCCCCCTTTCATATGATAGAGTTTGTCACCTCTCTACCTCTACAAGTCAAGTCCTGTCGGTTCGGTCATCTTTCAGGCTCTGTGAAGTGGCTATGGCACCCGCTGGGGCATGTGAGCTTAAAATTGTTTATTTTTTTTTTTTTTTTTTTACGTTTTTTTTTTGTAATCTGTCAAGATCCCTTAAGGGACAGAAGTGACAGGCTTGGACTATCACAATGTTCTCGATGTGTAAAAGACACCAGAGGAGCTTCCTCTTAGAGGCCAAGAGACTTCAGACTTGTGACAAATTCTGGGCTCATCTCGCTGAGAATTTAACTTTTGCATTTTGTTTTTTTTTTCTCACCTAATTATTTTCACATGATTATTTTATGTACTATTATTATTACATATTGCATATTATTTTTATGTGCTATTATTTATTATTACATTTTTTTTGTATTATTGTTGTTATTATTAATGCTGTTTCTGTAATTGTTTTTATACTATCCTACTATTTTTTATATATATATATTTTTACTGATTAACTTTTATACTGTGATTAAAAAAAATAAATACATATAAATATATATATATATATATATATATATATATATATATATATATATACTTATCTTATTTATTTTCATGAAGAAATTACCAAAACAGAAAAAATTACCAAAACACAATCATGAAGAAATTACCAAAACACAATTCTTAATACTGCTAAAAGAAGAAAAAAATATGTTGCTTTACATAAACCATGTGATGCTTCAGTAGATGAGTACAAAATAAAAAAAACTGACACACATTATAAGGAAACAATAAAATAGATTAACTGGGATTGCCGTTTTTATTTAAATTTAAAGTACTCAGTATTAAGCAAGCTAAAGTATTTGCCAGGTTATGTTTATTGATATACAGTTAAAATTGTATTAGATTTTAATGTATTAACCACTTCAGCTCCGGAAGGTTTACCCCCTTCATGACCAGGCCATTATTTGCAATACGGCACTGAGGTAATTTAACTGACAATTGCACGGTCGTGCGACAATGTACCCCAAAAAAAGTATGCCTTTTTTTCCCCACAAATAGAGCTTTCATTTGGTGGTATTTGGTCACCTCTGTGGTTTTTATTTTTTGCGCTATCAATTTAGGCCGATATGTATTCTGCTACATATTTTAGTTAAAAAAAAATATCAATACGTGTATATTGATTGGTTTGTGCTAAAGTTACAGCGTCTACAAACGATGGTATATATATATATATATATATATATATATATATATATATTATATATTTATATTTTTTTTTTATTAGTAATGGTGGCGATTAGCGACTTATAGCGGGCCTGCGATATTGCGGCAGACAAATTGGACACCTAACTGACACTTTTGACACTTTTTTGGGGATCAGTGACACTAATACAGTGAACAGTGGTAAAAAATATGCACTATCACTGTACTAATGACACTGGCAGAGAAGGGGTTAATATTAGGGGTGATCAAAGGGTTCATTGTAATCCCTGGGAGTGATTACTAACTGTGGGGGAGGTGCTTTGACTGGAAGAATGTAAAGATTTGTGTTCCTGTTTAGCAGGAACACAGGATCGCCACATTCCCCTCTCGCAGAATGACAATCTGCCATTCTGCCTTTCTCCTGAACAATCAGCGGGTCCCGGTGGACATCGTATCTGCCAGGGCCACCGATTGGCTCCCACTGTGTCCAATCACAGCAGGAGTGGGTCACTGGCAGCACGCGCCCCAGAACCGGACCTGTCAGGTCACGTACCAGGTACGTGATCTGGCGCGGAGCGGCCACCCGCCCGTCGCAGTAAATCTTTTTTTATTATTATTTATTTATTTACCTTTTACAGATTTCTTCAGGTCGGCCTCATCGCCTCTTCTCAGATGCTGGACAATCTTCAATGCTGCAGAGATCAATGCTTGTGTTGCTTTATTATTATTATTATTATTATTATTATTATTATTATTATAATACAGAATGTATATAGTGCCAATGTTTGTGCAGGGCTTTACAATATTAGGGAAAACAGTACAGTTACAATACAATTCAATACAGGAGGAATCTGAGGGACCTGCTGTAACATTAGCGTTGCAAAAAACAGACAACATATTAAAGTCCATTCATGCTTGTGAGATTTGTCATGCAACATTGGGCATCAAAGTCCCATGACAAAACGCACACCATTCTTTTCAATGGCACCCGTGCCTGCACTACTTTGGTGCTAGATTTGATGTAACTTTGATCCATAGAATGTAAAGTCCAATTAAAACCAAAAGTCGCACCAAAACCACGCTCCAAAGTCATGCTGGGAAACGTGCGACTTTGAAGGCGCCGCTAATAGTGTTGGGCTGAACATGACACAAGTTCGGACCCGAACCTTGAACCCTATTAAAGTCAATGGTCCCCATTTTGAAGACTTATATGCAAGTTATTTGGCCATAAAAAGGGTATGGGGGTCCTGCCACTGCCCTGGGGGACATGTATCAATGCAAATATGTTTTTTAAAAGATCGTTTTTTATAAAGGAGCAGTGATTTTAATGCTTAAAGTGAAACAATAAAAATGAAAAATTCCTTTAAATATAGTGTCTGTGGGGGGGTCCCCTTAGTCTGCCTGTAAAGTGGCGCATCTATGCATAGAGCAGTGTATAGAACCTGCTGCAGCAAAACTGACATACTGTATATAAAGAAAAAAAATCACATTTCAATTTTCCCAGCTGCAAGCTTTCTTGAAAAAAAAAATAAACATTGCCGGCAATACAAAAATGTTAAAAAAAATTCACCAAAAAAGAGTGTCAAAAATGGAAAAAAACATACACACAGTTTTTGATAATTCCTTTATTAAATATAAAAAACAATGTCCCCTGATATAGATCCATTGATAATCACTACGCCTGCCACACTGCCACACCACAAAAAGCTTAACCATAAAGCTACCCCCCCCCCGCAACGAAGGCTACTGCCGTCAGCCTGCTCCGCCATCTGACAGTTCTTAAATAGGTAAGGGGCAGGGCCACCTTGTGATGTCACCTGGTGGCACCACCCCATGTGACATCACCGACTGGTGCATGCTGGGTCTGTGATGTCTCATGGGGCGGTGCCACTAGGTGAAATCACCAGGTGGTTCCACCCCTTACCTATTTAAGAACTGTCAGACAGTGGCAGGCAGGCAGAGCTATATTTTGAAGAGGCAGCGTCCCCTATTCACACACAGAGCTATATTTGTTCCCAGACACCTATAGGAGTGACTTGAGTGTGTTAGTCCCATTACACACACAGAGCTATATTTTCTTCCAGAAGCACCTATAGGACTTGAAGTTGTTTAGTCCCATTACACACACAGAGCTATATTTTTCTCCCAGAAGCACCTATAGGACTTGAAGTGTGTTAGTCCCATTACACACACAGAGCTATATTTTCTTCCCAGAAGCACCTATAGGACTTGAAGTGTGGTTAGTCCCATTACACACACAGAGCTATATTTTTCTTCCCAGAAGCACCTATAGGACTTGAAGTGTGTTAGTCCCATCACGCAGACAGAGCTGCTATATTTTCTTCCCAGAAGCACCTATAGGACTTGAAGTGTGTTAGTCCCATTACACACACAGAGCTATATTTTCTTCCCAGAAGCACCTATAGGACTTGAAGTGTGGTTAGTCCCATTACACACACAGAGCTAAATTTTCTTCCCAGAAGCACCTATAGGACTTGAAGTGTGGTTAGTCCCATTACACACACAGAGCTATACCTTTGTCAGAGGCACCTATAGGACTTGTAGTGTGTTCGTGCCATGCAAGCAGAGCTCCTATATTTTGTTCCCAGAAGCACCTATAGGACTTGAAGAGTGTTAGTCCCATTACACACACAGAGCTATATTTTCATTCCCAGAAGCACCTATAGGACTTGTAGTGTGTTAGTGGCAGGCAGGCAGAGCTCCTATATTTTGTTACCAAAGCACCTATAGGACTTGTAGTGTGTTCGTGGCAGGCAGGCAGAGCTCCTATATTTGTTCCCAGAGGCACCTATAGGACTTGAAGTGTGTTAGTCCCATTACACACACAGCCGAGCTCCCCACACACTGCAAATTTTCTTCCATAAGTCACCTATAGGACGAAGGTGTTATCCCATCACACACACAGAGCAAATTTGTCTTCCCAGAAGCACCTATAGACTTGAAGTGTGTTAGTCCCATCACACACACAGAGCTATATATTTTCCATGTGACATCACACAGAGCTCCTCTATTTTCTTTGCAGAAGCACCATAGGACTTCTAGTGTGTTAGTGGGGTGGGCAATCACACAGAGCATCCGATATATTCTTCTCAGCAGCACCCACAGGACTTCTAGTGTGTTTAGTGGCTCATCACCGACTGGTGCATGCTGGGTCTGTGATGTCACATGGGGCCAGTGCTCGCTGACTGAGCAGCTGCAAAAGGAGCTGAACCTGCCCCAAGAACCGCCTAATATCTTGACATGCCCACCAGGTGGAACTCAACGTTGGCCATGCGACTGCACACCGCAGCAGAGGGCCATCCAATGAGTACCTTTGCGACTACGTCCACCTGCCATTCACTGAACGGGCGATGATCGGGCCGAACTTATGTGAAAGGAGCCTTAGGGTTTTAGATTACATTTTAGTGAATGGGTTTACATATACTTTCAGCCCAATAAATAATATTTGAACTTGGCTTAGGTGGGGAAGAATTCAAGGATATCAAAGGGTGTTGTTGTATTTATCATTGTCTTGAAGCCTGTCAGAACAAAGCAGGGACAAAAGACCTGATTGTACCCTGAGGTTTATTCTGGGCGAGGGGTCAAACTTTGAGGTGAAAAGCAGCCACCGCCCTCCCTATCCATGTGCCCCGCCCCTTATCCATGCGCCTGGCCCCTTTCAGGGGCTAAGGTGGGCAGGGGGGTGTTTTTTGAAGCACCTGAGTAGAGCCAGAGGCTCAAAATAGGGGGGGCTCGGGACGCAGAGCATTGCGTCTGGAGCCCCATCCCAGTTGTGTTGCAACAGCAAATCAATATTCGCTTCTGCAACACTGATCCTCCTCACAGCCAATCGGATAGCGGGTCTGATACCCATCACCCGATTGTCTGAAAGGACAGGCGATCCTATTGGATGCCTAGGAAAAGAAAGGAGGAGCCGCACAGAAGACACAGGAGCCCGCCCACTGTCCATAGAAGCCCGCTGCCGCCAGAGCCTGCAACCTGCCGCTGCCCGCTGAAGCCCGCCACTGCCACCAGAGCCCGCTGCCAGCCGAAGCCTGCCGCTGCCTGCTGGAACCCGCAACTCGCCCGCTGGGGCCTGCTTGGGTAAGTGCAGGGGGGTGCTGACGGAGATTCCACCGAACAACAGGGTTGTTTGCTGCCCCCCACCCAAAAAAATAAAAAAAACACCGGCCGCCACTGGTGAAAAGGTATTTACTGAAGACTGCTTTCAAATACAAAAACTTCAACCAAATGCCATTGCAGAATACGTTGTAATATATCCAGATGTGCAAAGTGCAAACACATTCTTTATAACCATTGTCAGCTAGAATACATACTTAAAGAAAGCATATAATAGTTTCATATATATTCTCTTTTTATTACAGTAAGGGCTCATTTTGTTTTCCTGTAACTAGGTACATATGAAATACTGCATAATAATATTTTGTATTTCAGATACAGCCAGGAAGTGAAGCTCTTGGGTCCATTCCACGCCTTGTGTCTTCCAATTCTTCCTCAGGTTCTCTGATGAAAATAAAAAAAACTATTGCTTACAGAATTTAATAGCTTATGCTGAAATGTATACATACCTCTCACCCCCCTTCCCTCCCAATGGTTCCATACAGATTTTCATTCAGTAACAGAGTAGTTAAAACTAAACTAAATCCCCATTCACGACTTTGAAATTGTGCGACTTCACATAAAAAATCACACTATTTCAAAGCTGCATGTGAGTGCGACTTCAGGTGCAACTTGGCTGACATCTGTGTGACTTCATGCACCTGAAATCACCAAAAATAGTACAGAAACTGAACAGTTCCATTGCCAACATGCGATTTGGACCTGTCCAATCGCGTGACAAGTCGCACCTGTGTGAACAGGGCTTAGGGCAGGGTTTCTCAACTCCAGTCCTCAAGGCGCCCCAACAGGTCATGTTTTCAGGATTTCCCTCAGATGAAATGGCTGTGGTAAATACTAAGGCAGTGAAACTGATCAAATTACCTGTGAAAATAATGGAAAGCCTGAAAACATGACCTGTTGGGGCGCCTTGAGGACTGGAGTTGAGAAACCCTGGCTTAGGGTGTGTGTTGATGGGCCTTGGGGTTATATTGATGTCATCAGTTTAACTCTTTGGAAGGTGTGTGTCCAAGTATATCTGGCGTAGAAGGAACACTGCATTTCAGAAAAAGAAATTTTACACAAGGAAATATATCATTAATCTATCAACCAACTAAGACAGTCTGATTATAAAAAAATATACTGCAAATTGGCATTGAAGGACTGCAGTGCATATATATATTTTTTTTCACCTATAATAAACACCTATATATATATATATATATATATAGGAAGGGGGCAAACACTTTTTCACATATATATATATATATATATATATATATATATATATATATATATATATATATATATATATATATATATACATATATATATATATATATATATATATATATATATATATACATATATATAAATATATATATACATATATATAATATATATATATATATATATATATATATATATATATATATATATATATATATATATATATATATATATATATATATATATATATATATTATTTATATTTATTTATATATATATATATATATGCAGTATTAGAAACTGTGTGCAGTGAAGAAGTTGTCCCCTCTGTCAATAGTTCTGGACATTTTCCAAGTTGGGCATTCCATAAATTCCCTACAAGTTCTACATTCTTACCTGGAGGCAGCTCCATCAGAGTCTCATTGCTTCTTCTCCGACATTTCTAGCTCTCAGTGATGGCCAAGGGCAAGTGCTGTATAAGTCAAAGACATTGATTGGCTTTCCCTATCTGAGTAGCCAATCAGTGCCATAATGTCACACAAACCTGTTGGGTCATTTTTTGGAAGACGGTGCTATACGAGTCCATACCTCCCAACTTTATAAAATTGCACACCTATTAGCATAGGACACACTCCCTGCCACGCCCCCCTAAAAGTAGAATTATTAAAAAAAAATTTTCACCACTACTATTCCTTTATATTGGCTTTTCAAATTTACAAAGTGCAGCAATTTAGAAATCGGATGAAAGGTTTAGCACTGGGAAACACCTTTTGAAAGATAAATATTGCATTTTATATACACCTATATAGATCAGACCAAAATGAGGGAGAAATGAGGAGGAACGAGGGACAGATGGACTTTGTTCCAAATCAGGAACAGTCGCTCGAAATCAGGGACAGTTGGGAGCTATGGAAGTCTATGAGGACTCACTGTACAGGTATGGCCAGTGGTGAAGATTGAAGAATGTTTCTTCTTGGAGGATGGAAACATTGAGATTGACTGTGGCTGTCCTACTCGGTAAGCAGCTGGCGGTGAGAGGAATTTTAGCTAACTTCAGGAGGGCTCGGAAGGGTGGATTAGCTTACATTGTCTAAAGTGCACTAACCCGTTACCTAATGCTTTACTATGAACAAACACAAAACAATAATTACTGGTTATAACCATTTGGTGAGTTCACAAAGCATTACCGTTAGGCCTCCTTCACATGGCCGTTCGGCAACATAACCTGATTCCAGTGCCAAGTATCAGCAGATTCAGTGATGACGAACCTTGGCACCCCAGATTTTTTGGAACTACATTTACCATGATGCTCAACTACACTGCAGAGTGCATGAGCAACATGGGAATTGTAGTTCCAAAACATCTGCGGTGCCAAGGTTTGCCATCACTGGCACATAGACTAATACCAGGCCTACTGTGCTTGCCGCTGTTTCCATGTAGCCAAACACCTTGGGGTTACCTACAGTTTGGGATAGATGTCCAAGCCTGGACGCAGTCAGCAGGTAACCGCTTCTTAATAAGTGAACCTATTTTGTTCAACCCAACGAACCTGAACAGATCTTCATGTAAATAGATGCACATCCATTTACATCCAGCCACCCATAAAGATCCATGGCGAGCTGTTTTTGATCCCTCTAATCAGGGGTCGAAAACTGACTTAAAGAATTAGGTATACTATATCTGTCCATTCTGCTCACTGGATCTACTGACTTCCCTATTTTCACTAAAGGGGACTCCCGTGATATAGCAGGACCTTTACAGATGAGGAAACCAATGGGGATCCTGTATTTATTGGTCGATGGTTGTGTGTGATATGACAAAATGAATGGTATGATTTTATGGCATATTGCCTAGTTCTTTCTAGAGTATAGTTTCTTTCCTAGAACAAATGCTATGATATATTTGTGTATATCTTAGACTTAACTATGTCATGCAATGAAATAAACCAAATAAATAGAGAATCTTCTTTGGTTTCCTCTGCCTTTGACTGGAGGACAGAGAGTGAGAAGATGGGATCCACATGTGTTCTTTTAAAGTACTCTACAGGAAATGGACCGTTTCACATCACAAGGAAGGTGGGTAAGAAAAGGTGGTGGTGGTGGTGCTGGGGGGTGTTATATAAAATAAATAAATAAAGAAGTGATATTTTAACTGTTGGAGGCTGGTCGGCCCTTGGCTATTCATGTCTTGATTGCACCAACAATGCAATTATGTTCCTGTCCATCTGGGAGTTGTGAGTGTTCCCTCCCAAGTGTGTGTCTTCCATTTTCTCTTGTTATATTTTCAGTTTTTGTAAAATAAATAAAAATTCTGCAGGAATGATGGGGGCCCCTCATAATGGCCTCAGCAGGTGTGCAGCCCTGAGAACTACATTTTTGACTCACTTCAGAATAAAGACTAAACACATCACACCCTGTAGAGAGCACCACATGGTGGGATTTGGTGGACTGATGGCATAAATCATATTCACCAATCCCCCTCTAATAGCACAAATTTCCCCCTCCACCCCTCTTCCAGCACAAACCCCCCTGGTCCCTCCTCCTACCACATATCCCCCCCCCCTCCAAACTCTCTACCTATCTGAGAGTGAAAGCAAAATAAAATCCCTAATGTTGGGCTGTCCCCAGAACAGTAATGGAGGGAAAAATTTTCAATAGGGACACTAAATCTGGTAACCCAGGTGACAACCAGGCAATTCCCTTATTTGGGAGAGGAAGTGAAGGGAAATCTCCCTAATAGGACACAGATGGCAAAAAAAACAAAAAAACTGACAGGGGTTATAACCCTCCCTTACTCTACTCACAATGCAAAACAAGTTTGCCCTTAGTTGTACTTTAAAAAGATTTTCACTCACCAACACCCTACCTTTCCCCCCCACTTACCGGGTGGTCCGTTGCTATCATTGGTAATACTGACTGTCTAGAGGATTCAACATTTTCCCACTGAGATCCTTTGGTTCTCTGCCACCTTTTGGTCCCGGCTCCTCCTGGTTCATGGCATGCCTCCTGATGATGCAGGGGTGGTCCGCCCCCTCCACCTTTGTGAATGAAGCACTTTGCCTACTGGAATATATGACATGCATATCCCAATAGCAAAGGGAGGACAGTGCATGGTGTTTGTCTAGATCAGGGGTCTCCAAACTACGTCCCTCCAGTTGTTCAGGAACTACAATTCCCATCATGCCTAGTCATGTCTGTGAATGTCAGAGTTTTGCAATGCCTCATGGGATGTGTAGTTCCGCAACAGCTGGAGGGCCGTAGTTTGGAGATCCCTGGTCTAGATGAATGAAAAACGCGGGGGGGGGGGGGGGCTGGGCCACACTTTTCTTTAACCACTTGCTTACTGGGCACCTAAACCCCCCTCTCGCCCAGACCATGTTTCAGCTTTTAGCGCTGTCACTCTTTGAATGACAATTGCGCGGTCATACAACACTGTACCCAAATGAAATTTTTATCATTTTTCTCACACAAATAGAGCTTTCTTTTGGGGGTATTTGATCACCTCTGGGTTTTTTTATTTTTTTGTTAAACAAAAAGACAGAATTAAAAAAAAAAAATACAAAACCGTTTTATATTTTGTTAATAAATTTTGCATACAGGTAATTTTTCTCCTTCATTGATGTACGCTGATGAGGCTACACTGATGGGCACTGATAGGCTGCACTGATGGGCACCGATAGGCTGCATTGATGGGCACTGATAAGGCGGCACTGATGGGCACTAATAGGCAGCACTGGTGGGCACTGATGAGGTGGCATTGAAGGGCACTGAGAGGTGGCATTGAAGGGCACTGAGAGGTGGCACTGATGGGTGGCACTGATGGGTGGCACTGATGAGGGGCACTGAAGGGCATTGATAGGTGACACTGAAGGGCACTATTAGGTGGCACTGATAGCTGGCACTGATGGGCACTGATGGGTGGCAGTGATGGGCAGCAGTGATGGGCACTGATCAGCACTGGTAGGTGACACTGATAGGCAGTACTGCTAGGTGGCACTGATGAGGCACTGATTGGCACCACTGGGGGGCAATGATAGGTGGCACTTGTGGGCACTGATAGGTGGCACTGAGTGCTGGCACTTATGCACTGGTGGGCAATGATTGGTTGGCACTGGCAGGCGGTACTGGTGGGCACATATGGGGGGGCTTCGCCTCCTTCTCTTTGGGACCGATGCCCCTTCAACAGAAGCCAGTGATCGGCTTTTTTTTTCTCCTCACGCTTACAGCGTGAGAAGAAAAAAAAAACGACTACCGATCTTCTGCTTACATCATGTGATCAGCTGTCATTGGCTGCCAGCTGATCACATGATAAGGGGGTCTGTGATCTCCCGAGTCTCATTGACTCGGTGATCATAGTTCACTTGCCCTTCAGGGGGGCGTGGCCAGTGTACAAAGAGGATGATGTCTATTGACGGCCTCCTGGCAAAGCAGATCCGCGATGTAGCCGCCATTCGGCTATAGCGCTGATCTGAACAAGTTAAAAAAAGTAAAAAAAAATATTTAGAAAGCGAAGGGGAAGAGGGTTGTATAGGGCAGAAGTCCTTATTAAGGGTGAATATCCACTTTAAGTAGGCATAGTTAATTGATTTCATCATCAGGAAACTCACCCTGAGAAATGCCAAGCAGCCATTGCTGAAGTGCATGCATATGGTATGTGACTGCAAGAGCTTGCAGGAGATTAGCAGCACTGAGATGTAACAAAGGAAGAAAAAAGTGAAAACAAGTATTTTATCAGCAAAAATGTAAACTGTTTATGATACAGAGTGCTTTCACAAACTAAATGTCCTTCAGTTAGGGATGACATCTATTTTAACTACCAAGGAATTTGAGATATATATGTACAGACACTGATGGCAAACAGTTAATCTCAGCCGTAGAACGGAATGTGAAAATGAATTGTCCTCTGTGGAATTCTGTCATACAACCAATCACGGTTAAATATTTCGATTTTTTTTTTTTTTTTAAGCTTTCTGTTTAAATTTGGTTAAATTAAAAGCAGCAATAGCGTAATCGCCCACATTGTATATGTGAATTCCAAGTTATTGAACACAATAAAAACCTATTTGTTTTTAGAACCCGCCATGCTACACAATCAGAATGTAAGGGGAGACCTTTCGGTGCGTGCT
Source organism: Lithobates sylvaticus (assembly GCA_028564925.1). Taxonomy (NCBI): domain Eukaryota; kingdom Metazoa; phylum Chordata; class Amphibia; order Anura; family Ranidae; genus Lithobates; species Lithobates sylvaticus. The sequence goes on from CM053031.1 coordinate 42,061,901, forward strand.
TGTTATCCTCCGATGTGTTTATGTGACATGTAAATCTGCAAAGGTACGCAAAACCTTAATATTTGTTTTAAGACATATGATATGATTTATCATCACATAAAAAATGACTATACGTCGGGAGAAGAATCTGTTTTATATCCAAGAATTTTTATACTAAATATATAAACACTGCAGAAACCACAGTTGACTTTACGGTTATTGCCCTGTAAAGCAATATGATTTTTTTTTTTTTTTCACGGCACCATTCCCTAAATAGCGAGGTTTAAAAATGCTTATGTACGGCCATTTTGCCAATGGAAAACGACGCTTTGCATGCCAGAGTTTGCATTCGCAGGCAATTTAAGCAGCGTGGATTCCAATAAAACAGTTTATATGTTTTCAGTGACAAAAATAATTCTTTAAGAATTACTTTTAAGTTACAGTTCTGTGCAGTTGGAAAGAATAATTGCAATGACAATCTGTGGAACAAACAGCCCATGTTGTAAGAGAAGCGGGCAGTTTTAAAGGTCAAAGTTCTTAAAAGGAACCTTTTGGGTTTAAAATATTGGTGCTACCATTCAGAAAGAGGAATTCCAGGTATAGATTTTATAGATAGCTTGGATTCCAAGCCCCCGTACACACAAAATCCGTCCGATTTTTTCCGACTGATTTTGTCCGAAACTGGTGTTGCATACACACGGTCGGACAAAGTTGTCAGAAAATCTGATCGTCCCAAACGTGGTGACGTTCGTTGCGTACAACAGAACTACGTAGAGGCTAGTAGCCAATAGCTTTGGTCTCGTAATTTGATCTGAGCATGCGTGGCACTTTGTCCGTCGGAATTCTCTACACACGATCGGAAAAAGTCTGATCGGATTTTGTTGTCGGAAAATTTGAGATCTTGCTCTCAATTTTTTTCCGACGGAAAAAGCCCGCTAGAGCCCACACACGATCGGTTTTTCCGACAACATAATCCGATCTGACTTTCTCCATCGGAATATCCGACATGGTGTACGGGGCATAACTATGTATGCCCGTGGAAGCTAGAAATCACTGTAGTAGGCATCGCTACTACAGTGATCTCCCCTTGCTTCTGGGTCCTGCACTGAGCGGCTGACCTGCTAGAGCAGTGTTTCTCAACCTTTTTTCCATCAAGGCACCCTTTAAAATTATAGACAATCTCAAGGCACCCTTTAAAATTATGGACATTCTTATGCCACGTACACACGTTCGGACTTTCCGCCAACAAAACCGTGGATTTTTTTCTGAAGGATGTTGGCTCAAACTTGTCTTGCATACACACGGTCACACAAATGTTGGCCCAAAATTCCGAACGTGATGCTGCTGGGGATTAGGAGAGGGGAAGGATTTGTGCCAAGTGGCTGTATTGGGGGTGGGGGATTTGTGCAGGGAGGAGGGATTTGGAGTGGGGGAGGATTTGTGCCAAGTGGCGGTATTGGGGGCGGGGGATTTGTGCATGGAGGAGGAATTTTGAGTGGGGGGCAGAGGATGTGTACTTGGAGAGGAAATTTGAGGGATTTGTAGGGTGGAGGATTTGTGCTGAGGGGGTGATTTGTTTTGTTTTTTATTGGGAGGGGGAATTCATGCTGGGGGGGATTTACGTAGGGGGCCTGGATATTTTCTGTTAGGAGGGGGAATTTATGCTTAGAGGGTAAGCAGGCAGATCAGCGCCTATTTTTTTTGGGGGGGGGGGTGGATTTTTGCTAACACATGATGCTCGTACATCTTGGGGGGGGGGGGTGCAGTTTGGCAAGTTTGACCTTGGCTCTAGATGGCCTTACCCCGGCACTACCTGCCAGTAACAGACTTCTTAGGGGGACAGAGCTCACTCATCGCAGTCAAGTCAAGTGCCAGTCAAGTTCCTCCAACCCAAACTCACTCATCCATGTCTTTATGGACCTTGCATTGTGCACTGGTGTGCAGTCATGTTGGAACAGAAAGGGGCCATCCCCAAACTGTTCCCACAAAGTTGGGAGCCTGAAATTGTTCAAAATGTCTTGGTATGTTGACGCCTTAAGGGTTCCCTTCGCTGGAGCTAAGGGGCCAACCCCAACCCCTGATAAAACAACTCCACACCAAATTCCTACCTCCACCACATAATTTGGACCAGTGCACAAAACAAGGTCCATAAAGACATGGCTGAGCGAGTTTGGAGTGGAATAACTTGACTGGCCTCAACCCGATAGAACACCTTTGGGATGAATTAGAGCGGAGACTGCAAGTTAGGCCTTCTCGTCCAACATCAGTGCCTGGCCTCACAAATTTGCTTTTGGAAGAATTGTTAAACATTCCCATAGACACACTCCTAAACCTTATGGACAGCCTTCCCAGAAGAGTTGAAGCAATTATAGATGCAGAGGGTGGGCCAACTCACTATTGAACCCTACAGGCTAATGGGATGTCATTAAAGTTCACATGCGCGTAAAAAGGAAGGTGTCCCAATTCTTTTGGTGATATAGTGTGTATATATATATATATATATATATAAATATATATATATATATATATATATATATATATATATATATCTGAAGATTCCATTCAAACAAAATCTGTAAGAGTGCGATCTGTCAGATTCCTTCCAAACCCATTTTCTCACTAAAAATGAACAGCTCTGTATGTGAATTATAGATCTTATTCCTTTAATGTCAGCCCGCGGCGTTCCAGCGAAGGTATCCTTGGCCCAGCCTAGATTAAAAAAAAAGATATCATCGGAAATAAAAACAGAAATTTAAGATACTGAGTAAAATATATTACTTGCCAATTTTCCACAGTAACTTTTCATCATTACTCTAAAATTACTTTTTAATGCAAAAAGTAGTTTCAATCACATTGAGGCCCACATGATTCAGATACGATCATAATCACAATTAGATTACATTACTGCAATCAGGAATGGAGATCATTAAGGGAAAGAATATAAATTGCTTTAGTTTTACAAGTACTGAGCTAGCAAAATTATAATTAATCTCCATTTATAATCTTTTCTTTCATAGAACTGCAAAGCATGCGACTTTAAGGCCATCAATACAAATTAGAAATAAGTCATAAAGCTCGGAGTGCCGACACCGCGCTGCAAATTGTACGAGCGTTTCTCTATTTCCGGAGATAACGTCTTATTCCGGCAGGAACCTGCGGCAGCTTCATGCATTCATATGGGCTTGTTTCTGGGAGTTTATAAACAGAGAGTCGCTCGTGTACAGAGAGGAAATTACACTTAACGAGGCTGTTTTGTGCGCATTGTCAGAAAGAAGAATATATATCTGTGTCTAGTACCCGCTGCACAGAATTAAACGGCAACCCAAGGCAGCAAGGAGAGTCAGTATAAGAGATGTCCAAATGCCGGATGTGGAAGATCCAACAGGGTTTTTACTAGTAATGTGGTCAATCCAGCAAATGTAGCGAATGCCAAGAAATGAGGACTGATCTCCAGCACCTACATAGACTACACTTTGGTGAACCAGGCAGCAGATCGGGAATTGGAATACATAGGTTGCCAGCACACTGCTTGAAATTAATCAGCTTTTATCCACATGAAAAAATAAAATATTTTAAGGCCTTCCGCAGCTTCTTCATCAAGGCACGTGGGACAAATATACAGGATATATACTGATACATACAGTGGTGTATTTAGGTTTTGTGCTGCCCTAGGCCTGACTAAACTCGTGCACCCCCTAATTTAAATATGATCCACCCCTTCCTGTCAAGGCCACACCCCTTGCTGTTTAAGACCCACCCTCAAATTTTCGAGTGTGGACACTAGTTCTGAGGGCCTTTGGGGGGGCAATGGATTCCCCTAATTTGCATAGATTTTCTCTCACTTCCTGTTTGGCTATGGGGCAGGAAGTGAAGGGAAATCTCCGCAATGGGACAGGGATGGTAAAAAATAAACTGACAGGGGTTATAACCCTCCCTTACTCTGTCCAAAATGGAAAAGAAAAAGTGTTGCCTATAGTTCTACTTTAAGCACAAATCACATTGAGGCCCACATGATTCAGATACGATCATAATCACAATTAGATTACATTACTGCAATCAGGAATGGAGATCATTAAGGGAAAGAATATAAATTGCTTTAGTTTTACAAGTACTGAGCTAGCCTGACTAAACTCGTGCCCGCCCCCCCCAATTTAAATATGACCCACCCCTTCCTGTCAAGGCCACACCCCTTGTTGTTTAAGACCCACCCTCAAATTTTCAAATGGGGAACACTAGTTCTGAGGGCCTGGGGGGGCAATGGATTCCTCTAATTTGCATAGATTTTCTCTCACTTCCTGTTTGGCTAGGGGGCAGGAAGTGAAGGGAAATCTCTGCAATGGGACAGGGATGGTAAAAAAAAATAAACTGACAGGGGTTATAACCCTCCCTTACTCTGTCCAAAATGAAAAAAAAAAAGTGTTGCCTATAGTTCTACTTTAAGCACAAATTTCTGATAATTTTATGGAGAGGACTAAAAAGATATAACTATGCCAATGGTGCAGCAGAAAACATATAGCACAGTGAGGAAGGTTTGTGGTCCAGGATGAGAGGACAGTCAAAATTAGAAACGGCACCCCCCTCCCCCACAGTTGCAGAATGCCAGTCGCCCGCATTCCGGAAGCAGTGAGGCCGCTTTATGGGGGCTCTAGACTAATTTGCCTCTAAGCCCAGTCCACCCCCTAAGACTGGTGCTACACTAATGCCCTGTACACACAGTCGGATTTTCCGATGGGAAATGTTCGATGGGAGCGTGTTGTCGGAAATTCTGACCGTGTGTAAGCTCCATCGGACATTTTCCATAGGAATTTCCGTCACACAAAATTTGAGATCTGGATTTCAAATTTTCCGACAACAAAATCCATTGTCGTAAATTCTGATCGTGTGTACACAATTCCGACGCACAAAGTGTTCGGTTTGCACCAGAACCTGCGAACAGACCTAAAGCTCATGTGAACTTTAGAACCCTATTAAAGTCTATGGGACTCGAACATTCAAAATCAAAAGTGCTAATTTTAAAGGCTAATATGCAAGTTATTGTCATAAAAAGTTTTTGGGGACATGTATCAATGCAAAAAAAAGTTTTAAAAACGGCCGTTTTTTTCTGGAGCAGTGATTTTAATAATGCTTAAAGTAAAACATAAAAGGGGCGGAAACCTGCATTACATCAGAGGGGGCGGGGTCACCCGTATGTCACTGGGAAAACCCAGGCTTCCCCAGTGATGTACGGGTGACCCCGCCCCCCTCTGATGTAACGCAGGTTTCCGTTACATTAGAGGGGGCGGGGTCAGGTGACGGAGTGGCTCGGTCCTCCTCTGCTAAGAAGATTCCCTCAGTGTCTCCGGCCCCGGAGCAGAGACCACCCGTCACTGGATAGCAAGAGTGGATTACCACCGCTGGAATCTTTTTATTTGTATTTTTTTTTTAATAAAGGACTTTTCCCAACGGTGTCTGTGTGTTTTTTTTAACTATTTTTTACACTTTCTTTGTGAAATGGTAGGGGTACTTTCGTACCCCCTTACCATTCCAAACAGGGGGGAGGGGGCGGGATCTGAATTCGCACCTGGGCTTGACCCAAAGACGCACCGGACCCTTTTTCAATCCGGACCGTGGCCACCCCGGACATGTGTAAACTGTCTTAATTGAGAGCTGGTCACACTTGCCTGTCATGCGAATTGGACGGAATATGCGGATCCAATTGCCATATGTGTGAACCCAGCCTAAAGTAGAACTATTTTTCATTTTAATAGAGAAAGGGAGATTTATAATCCTGTCAGGATTTTTTTTTTTTTTTTTTTTGCGGTGTGTGTCCCATTGGGGAAATTTCCCTTCAATTCCTGTCTCATAGCCAAAACAGGAAGCGAGAGGAAATTTCTCTAGTAAGAGAATCACTAAAATATCATACAAGCTTTTGAAATTGTTTTATTTATAAGCAGTGGTGGTCCGTCCATAGAGAGCCCACGGGCACCAAAAAAAATTGAAAACATTTTAAAAAAAGGCCCTTTAAGTGCACTGTGTTTGGGCACCAGACACAGTGCACTGTGGGATGCGCCACATCTATGCAATCACGAGATTGCAGACGAGGCGCTTCATTTGCGAGGTTTTGAATGGACTTGTGGCACAGTCCATTGCACCAGACAACTTCTGCTTGCCCGTAGTACCACTACGGCCCCTCCCCTCTCCCCTCTCCACCGAATACACCGGAGAAAGACGGGAACTGACAAGCTGCCGCTGAAGGGGACAGACGCAGCATGAATGAGGGGCTCCGCTGCCAGGGACACATGTGAGGAGGACTCGCTGTGGGGACACTGAGATGTGAGGACTCTGCTGATGGGGACACACATGTGAGGAGGATTCTGCTGATAAGGACACTGATGTAAGGATGGGCACCGCTGATGGGGACACAGATGTAAGGAGGACTCCGCTGATGGGGACAATGATGTAAGGAGAGGCTCCGCATATGGGGACACAGATGTAGGGAGGGGCTCCGCTGATGGGGACATAGATGTGAGGAGGGAGTCTGCTGCTGGGGGCACCTGATGTAAGGAGGGGCTCTGCTGATGGGGACACAGATGTGAGGAGGGGCTCCGCTGATGGGAACACAGATGTAAGGAGGGGCTACGCTGATGGGGACACAGATGTGAGGAGGGACTCCGCTGATGGGGACACAGATGTGAGGAGGGACTCCGCTGCTGGGGGCACCTGATGTAAGGAGGGGCTCCGCTGATGGAGACACAAATGTGAGGAGGACTCCGCTGATGGGGACACAGATGTGAGGAGGGCTCCACTGCTGTGGGCACCTGATGTGAGCAGGGACTCTGCTGGAGGCACCTGATGTGAGCAGGGACTCCACTGGGGGCACCTGATGTAAGGACGGACTCCGTTGGGGGCACCTGATGTAAGGATGGACTCTGCTGGGGGCACCTGTTGGCATCTAATGACAGGCGGCGTGGCAGGTGACACGTTAAGGGCTCACACTGATTCTGCATTATGGTGAGTTGAATGATTTAATTTTATATTACAATTTAATAATAGAAAGAAATGCGCTTCAGTTGTCCTGACACCACAACAACCATGGTGCCGGGATGATTGAAGCGTTAACAACAGACTGCAGTACAAATCTGGTGACAGAAGCAAGAAATTTATTTCAATTAGATATCACCCAGGTAAGGTCAAATAACTTATAAAACCCCAAAACATAGTATATCAGCATTTATAACAAATTAGTGCAGAGGGCTTATCAAAAAAAAAAGGAAAGTGGTAAAAAAAAAAAGGAGGTAGATGATAATGAAGACGTAGATGTTAGATGTAGGTAAGGGGATCATGCACATAAGAACAAACTGTTCAGCTTTGTCCAAAGTTAAAGTGTTTGTAAACATCAACAATAATCTATGTGATATTTTTTTTAAAGCGGTTGTATAACCATTTAAAAATTTTTTTTTTGGTTAACTACCTGCAAGACAAAGTCATAATGAGCTAGTATGACTAGCATACTAGCTCATTATGCATCACTTACCTTAGATCGGGGCCCCCGACGCCGTGTTCTTCTCCCCCTCCGGCTGCATCCATATCTAAACAGATACCCTTCCGGGTATCGCCGCTCCGGCCAATCACAGCGCCGCTGCGGCGCTGTGATTGGCCAGAGCGGCGAGGACGTCGCTCCATGCATGCGCGCGGGACACTTCAACTGCGGTGAGCCGCAGTTGAAGATGGGGATTAACCCTGTAAATGCACCGTTGTCTACGGCTACGCCGTAGACAACGTTGTAAAACGTTCTTTTCAGATATCACCTAAACCGTGCAGGTTTAGGAGATATTTCTTGTACCTACAGGTAAGCCTTAATCTAGGCTTACCTGTAGGTGCAAGTTGAATTTCTGTGTATACAACCACTTTAAATGAAAAGGCTAAATACCTTTTCTCATCCAGCCGGCACAGGGGGATCATGTGACCACACAGTGGCGGTGTGGCAAAGGGTATTTAGCCTTTTCATAAAAAAAACAAAAAAACAAATACACTATTGTTAATGGCAGGATAATTAGGAGGGGATACATGTATATTTGCTGCAGTATACAGCTAGATAGCGGCAGGAGGGGTGTGGAGAAGATCCACCCTCATGCTGATAGGGAGGGGCTAAGGGGAAAGATTGTCACAGCCGAGCAGCGGGATTACGGAGGTGCATAAACTAACCATGGTAATCATGGATCAGCAGCCGTGATTACCATGGTCAGCACAGACAGGGGGACACAGGAACTGTCAAGATCAACCAGGTTTTCTAGAACAGTGTTTCTCAACTGCAGTCCTCAAGGCACCCCAACAGGTCATGTTTTCAGGCTTTGCATTATTTTGCACAGGTGATTTGATCAGTTTCACTGCATTAGTAATTACCACAGCCATTTCATTTAAGGGAAATCCTAAAAACATGACCTGTTGGGACCCCTTGAGGACTGGAGTTGAGAAATACTGTTCTAGAACATAGAGGGGTAAATTACATTTTTTTTTTTCTAGGGTTACAACCACTTTAAATAATGCCCTTGTTATAAGTGTAGGTTATTTATGTTCCTCCTGAAGCCAGGCCAAAAAACTCAGAGATATGGCATTCTCCCCCATCCTGCTTTGTTGCTAGGATGTTGCTATGACACTCCTAGCTGTTAATACCACCATCACAGGAGCAAGCACTTTCTATGGTCCAAAGCCCCACACGTGTGCTTTCTCTTTCCTGTTGCAGTAGCTCTCAGCAATGTTGTAAAGGAAGAAATAGTGAACCATGCATGCAGGGGTTTAAAGAGCTCACTGCTGTGATAGTGGCAGTGAGCAGTGACAGCTGGAATTGGCCTGGCAACAAAGCAGGACAGGTAAATGCCACCTCTGGTAATTTTTCAGCCAGGCTTTGGGTAGTAAGTAGATGTCCCACACCTAAAGCAAGGGCATTATCCAACTTTAGTCAGAGTTTGTCTTTGCCTACCTGTATAAGCATGTTTTAATGAACAAAAAAGGATTAAAACTGACTTGGTATTACAGTAAAACCTTGGATTGCAAGCATAATTCGTTCCGGAAGCATGCTTGTAATCCAAAGAACTTGTATATCAAAGTGAAATTCCCCATAAGAAATAATGGATGATTCGTTCCACAACCATTTATTCATAGGTCTTTCAGTTTATAGTCCATCTAAAAAGATTATAGCAATGTGACCATGTTGTGTTACCATAACATGTCCATTCACAAATGGAAGCCTCCACAAGGGGATTAGAAGCAAAATCCAGCAGGAGCTACAGAGTATAAAAGAGAAGAGAGGCGCTGTTAGGGATGGAGCCTAAACACAGGCATCCAACACAAGTGAACAGATCGATGGGCTGCACTAAAGGAATCAGGCTCCAAAAGGTAGTGATAAAGATATATTTATTAATAATAAAGACACACGTGAACACAGCAACCACAAACAAGAACACAAATAACACAGCAAACCCCCAAGCCCTAATCTAACTAACTAACTAACAATACCCTCAAAGCAATGGAACATATATATATATATATACATGTATATACAAGGCAGGGAGGAGAGACAAGGGGGGAAACAGGAAGCAAGGGAACATCAAGGCAGGAATCAGGGAACGGGTCTCGGGAACCAGGTAAGGGGGACAACATCCAGGACAGGGCAGGAAGCAGATAAGGGGTCAGGTACAGGTACAGGTTTCAGGTCCAGGATCAGGTTTCAGAACAGGCAAGACAAGGCTACAGAAAGGAATACTGAAGCACTGAGCTTCAGTGAGGGACAGGCTTATATAGTCTCAGCAGTTCCACAACAGGTGCAGCTAGATTGCTGGCATGTCCATCTGCTGGGAGACCCCCGCTGGTGCCACCAGAACTGCACCCTTTGGTGTCGAAGGAAGTAGTGACACCACCAGGCGATCCAGGTAATAACACCATTCCTGACAATGTCCATCGGCTGGGAGACCCCTGCTGGTGGCCACCAGAACTGCACCCTTTGATGCCAAAGAAAACAGTGACACCAGCAGGCGATCCAAGTAATAGCACCGTTCCTGACAGTTCCCCCCCCTAAGGAGTGGCCTCTGGACACTCCATTCTGTCCTAGATCTGGCAGTGCGTGTAAAAGTGGAAGAGTCCAAAAAAGTCTTCTCTGTGACGGCAGACTTCCTTGCGCTTTCTGGCCAGAGTCTCTTAACCTACTAGGAGGCGTGCCACCCGAGTCCGACAATGGGACATGTACCCCACCACCAGGGTCTGGAAGTTTAGATCTGGAAATAAAAACAGACAGGACAGCAGGCTCCGGGTCATCAGGCTGGGCAGCGAGCGTCGGTTCATCAGGCTGGGCAGCGGACAGGAACTCATCAGGCTGGGCAGCGGACAGGAACTCATCAGGCTGGGCAGCGGACAGGAACTCATCAGGCTGGGCAGCGGACAGGAACTCATCAGGCTGGGCAGCGGACAGGAACTCATCAGGCTGGGCAGCGGACAGGAACTCATCAGGCTGGGCAGCGGACAGGAACTCATCAGGCTGGGCAGCGGACAGGAACTCATCAGGCTGGGCAGCGGACAGGAACTCATCAGGCTGGGCAGCGGACAGGAACTCATCAGGCTGGGCAGCAGACAGGAACTCATCAGGCTGGGCAGCAGACAGGAACTCATCAGGCTGGGCAGCAGACAGGAACTCATCAGGCTGGGCAGCAGACAGAACTCATCAGGCTGGGCAGCAGACAGGAACTCATCAGGCTGGGCAGCAGACAGGAACTCATCAGGCTGGGCAGCAGACAGGAACTCATCAGGCTGGGCAGCAGACAGGAACTCATCAGGCTGGGCAGCAGACAGGAACTCATCAGGCTGGGCAGCAGACAGGAACTCATCAGGCTGGGCAGCAGACAGGAACTCATCAGGCTGGGCAGCAGACAGGAACTCATCAGGCTGGGCAGCAGACAGGAACTCATCAGGCTGGGCAGCAGACAGGAACACCTCAGGCTGGGCAGCAGACAGGAACACCTCAGGCTGGGCAGCAGACAGGAACACCTCAGGCTGGGCAGCAGACAGGAACACCTCAGGCTGGGCAGCAGACAGGAACACTTCAGGCTGGGCAGCAGACAGGAACACCTCCTCAGGCTGGGCAGCAGACAGGAACACCTCAGGCTGGGCAGCAGACAGGAACACCTCAGGCTGGGCAGCAGACAGTGGCTCATCAGGCTGGGCAGCAGGCGCGGGCACATCAGGCTGGGCAGCACAGATGGACACCAGTGGCAAAAAGCGCCCTGAGGCGATTCAGTTTGCATAGGTTGCGCTATACAAGTCATTCATTCATTCATTCATTCAGCAGGCACGGGCACATCAGGCTTAGCAGCAGGCACGGGCACATCAAGCTGGGCAGCGGGCACGGGCACATCAAGCTGGGCAGCGGGCACGTGCACATCAAGCTGGGCAGCGGGCACATCAAGCTGGGCAGCGGGCACGGGCACATCAAGCTGGGCAGCGGGCACATCAAGCTGGGCAGCGGGCACGGGCACATCAAGCTGGGCAGCGGGCACAGGCACATCAAGCTGGGCAGCGGGCACGGGCACATCAAGCTGGGCAGCGGGCACATCAAGCTGGGCAGCGGGCACGGGCACATCAAGCTGGGCAGCGGCACATCAAGCTGGGCAGCGGGCACATCAAGCTGGGCAGCGGCACATCAAGCTGGGCAGCAGGCACGGGCACATCAAGCTGGGCAGCGGGCACATCAAGCTGGGCAGCGGGCACGGGCACATCAAGCTGGGCAGCGGGCACGGGCACATCAAGCTGGGCAGCGGGCACGGGCACATCAAGCTGGGCAGCGGGCACATCAAGCTGGGCGGCAGGCGCAGGCACATCAAGCTGGGCGGTAGGCACGGGCACATCAGAATGGAGGGCTGGCAGCGGGTCAGCAGACTGGAGAACTGGCAGCGGGTCATCAGATTGGAAAACTGGCAGCGGGTCATCAGACTGGAAAACTGGCAGCGGGTCATCAGACTGGAAAACTGGCAGCGGGTCATCAGATTGGAAAACTGGCAGCGGGTCATCAGATTGGAAAACTGGCAGCGGGTCATCAGACTGGAAAACTGGCAGCGGGTCATCAGACTGGAAAACTGGCAGCGGGTCATCAGACTGGAAAACTGGCAGCGGGTCATCAGACTGGAAAACTGGCAGCGGGTCATCAGACTGGAAAACTGGCAGCGGGTCATCAGACTGGAAAACTGGCAGCGGGTCATCAGACTGGAAAACTGGCAGCGGGTCATCAGACTGGAAAACTGGCAGCAGGACATCAGACTGGGAAGCTGAGACATCAGGCTTGAGGGCTGGAACATCAGGCTGGAAGGCTGGAACATCAGGCTGGAAGGCTGGCATCGGAACATCAGACTGGAAGGCTGGGACGTCAGGCTGGAAGGCTAGGACATCAGACTGGAAGGCTGGAACATCAGGCTGGAAGGCTGGAACATCAGGCTGGAAGGGCTGGCACCAGGACATCAGGCTGGAAGGCTAGTACTGGCTCTTCAGGCTGGATTGCTGGCACCTCCGGCTGGAACTCTGGCGCTTCAGGCTGGGACAGATTAGTGGGTGTGGAGGCAGATTGGGTTACTGGCAGGATCGTTTTGGTCGGGAAGAACTTTCGTTTTTTCTTTGACTTGGTCGCTGAAGCTTTGTAGGTTGGGGGTGCAGCAGACAGGAAAGAAGTGTTGGGATTTGGCAGAGAAGAGGTAGGGGAGTTGTATGCAGGATAGGTACAGGGAGAGGAGACCGGATATGAATATTTGGTTGGGAGCAGTGTATACTGGGTGGCAACTGGGTTTGGTATGGGTGATGGGGAAACATACATTTGGGTAGGCTGGTGTCTGATGGCAGAAGTGGTTTGTTTGGCTGGGGCTAATTGCATCATGCCAGACCATGCTGAAAGTATGGGTTGTACAAATTGTGAATTCAAGTTTCCCTGTCTAACAAAAGACTGCGCAGACACAATGCATTCAGAAATCACCTGTGGGGAACAGCCAGAGTAGTGCTCAAAAAAGTCGTCGGGATCATCTTCAAAAAGCCATACTAGGGATACAACCTGATTCATATCAAAAGGGGGAGTGAAATCATCACGGCCCTCAGGAATACAGGGCAGGGCCAGCTCGGCACAAATCTGGATCAGGGGCTGCACGTCCTCAAAAAGAAAATGGCCCTGATCAACAAAAGCATGGGCTATACGGTTGCACTCCAGTAGTTGCTCCCTAGTATAGTCACCCAAAGTCTGATAACAAAGATCTCTTTCTTCCAATGCCAGGAGTGAAAGATACAAAATATCTTCCAGCTGCATCTTCCTTGACAATAGCAAGTGTCCAGACCCAATTCCCAAGTGCAGCCGATCTGTTAGTATGGCTTCAGTATTCTGTTAGGGATGGAGCCTAAACACAGGCATCCAACACAAGTGAACAGATCGATGGGCTGCACTAAAGGAATCAGGCTCCAAAAGGTAGTGATAAAGATATATTTATTAATAATAAAGACACACGTGAACACAGCAACCACAAACAAGAACACAAATAACACAGCAAACCCCCAAGCCCTAATCTAACTAACTAACTAACAATACCCTCAAAGCAATGGAACATATATATATATACATGTATATACAAGGCAGGGAGGAGAGACAAGGGGGGAAACAGGAAGCAAGGGAACATCAAGGCAGGAATCAGGGAACGGGTCTCGGGAACCAGGTAAGGGGGACAACATCCAGGACAGGGCAGGAAGCAGATAAGGGGTCAGGTACAGGTACAGGTACAGGTTTCAGGTCCAGGATCAGGTTTCAGAACAGGCAAGACAAGGCTACAGAAAGGAATACTGAAGCACTGAGCTTCAGTGAGGGACAGGCTTATATAGTCTCAGCAGTTCCACAACAGGTGCAGCTAGATTGCTGGCATGTCCATCTGCTGGGAGACCCCCGCTTGTGGCCACCAGAACTGCACCCTTTGGTGTCGAAGGAAGTAGTGACACCACCAGGCGATCCAGGTAATAACACCATTCCTGACAATGTCCATCGGCTGGGAGACCCCTGCTGGTGGCCACCAGAACTGCACCCTTTGATGCCAAAGGAAACAGTGACACCAGCAGGCGATCCAAGTAATAGCACCGTTCCTGACAGGCGCCTCTAAGCGTGGCAATATGGTTACATTTAATGAAGGTACAACATTTAGCAGCTCACATGGTTGATTAAAAGAGGCACATCTAAATATGCAAGCACCTGGGGTAAAGCTGTCCACATCCTCCGAACCAACCGGCTCTCATCGCTGCCAAACTACAGTCATGACCGGGAAGACTACCCTGCAGTAGAGCGATCTGAAAGTGAGGCTTGAAGCACTCATGAAGCTCAGCGTGGAAGGGATGACGTCTATTGTGGTGTGGAGGACGATCTATGTGGACAACTTTACCCCGGATGCCTGCATACTTAGATGTGCCTGTTTTAATCATCAACCGTGTGAGTTGCTAAATGTTGTACCTTCATTAAATGTAACCATATTGCTACACTTAGAGGCGCCTCTCCTCTTTTATACTCAGTTGTGACTTGACGCTACTTGTATATCAAGACATTGCTTGTATATCAAGTCAAAATTTATGAAAAAATTTAGCTTGTTTTGCAAAACGCTCTCAAACTAAGGTTTTACTGTACTTTAACATGTTAAAGCTTGTATGAGATTTTAGTGATTGGGTTTACGGTAAGATAGCCACGCAGGAACATAAATCATCTTGTCATCTCCACATAGTTTACTTTTTACGGAGATCAGCTCTATGACCTCTATAAATACTCTTTCATGCTGCTTTATATCGTCACTGACTCTTCTGTGATTCGTAATACCCTTGAAATGATCAGCAGGGTTGCTTTATCCCCTACTTACATATCATCTACATCTACATCCTGGAGTTCTGTAAAAGAATGGAATTTGGTATTTAGCATGTTTAAATCAAACTTGCTTCCAATTCCCATAAGGTTTATTACACAATAAGAGCAATTCCTAATGATACACGGCTGATCTGTACAGGTGTCGGCGTAGGAAACATCTGGCTATACCCGTAGGTAGCAGAAGACGCAACACACTTAAACCTTTGGGGAAAGAAAGACATCTGTTTCATATGCTTAAAATTTTAAAATTGATGCTAAATTGTAGATGATCAGTTTGTATGGCAGCGAGCTGTACTGTACACGGTTATTGTGCAGGAAAAGAGGTGGGCAATTATCCAAACAAGAAAAAAAAAAATATCCTGTTGAATTCCATAAATCTTCTTTTAAGTATTAGCCATCATACTCAAGAATTCTATTCTGTTTCAATGAGAAAAACATATTTTCTGCGATAGAATTTCTCTAATCTTATAGCTCATTTACTTCCTTATAACAGATGTTAGTGGGCCTCCATTTTTTTTTAATATTTACTTGTCAAAAAAGAGGCCAATCCCCATGCAATGCAACTGGATACAGCTAAACTATCAACAGAGAATTGCGCTCACACAAATGTGGATAGCCCTAATGGACAAAGTATAATTTTAATTTTGAGATGAATGAACTTCTTAAAAATTGATCAGTTGTGATTCCGCACTTTTTCAAAAAATTGTGAGCCTCGGAATTCTGGAATTTTCGAACTGGAAATTGTGTTGGCTCCAAAAAGCGTATATAACAGAGCAGCACGTAAACAAAAAATGTGCAGAATGATTTTGGAAGCTGCTGGGAGATGATAAGTCCAAAAAACAGCTTGAAAAACCTTCTTCTATAATTCTACCAGGAATACTAATGTAGCGCCGACACTGGAAAAAATGTAGTTTTTCCAGAACTGTAACAGAGTTTTGGGGGTTACTTGTTTAGGTCATTTACTTTGGCATCAGCTTAACTGGGCTGTACTGGAGTTCTACCTGGTCATAGGTGCAGTGAGGCACCTGTGACAGGCTGAGAACGCAGTCTGGTTGGACGTGTTAGGTACCAATCTTTCTCGGAGCCAATCAGTGGGCGCGCCTGGCCCCGCTGTGTATTCTGGGAAGGGGTACTTAAGTCACGTGTTCAGGGTTTGGCTTGCTCTTTGATTCCTGGTTCCGGTCCGGACCAACCCCATGAGGGGTCACGGACCCAGGAGTGTCTGCTGCCCCGCCTGTAAGCCTGGTCACCCTGACCAGCCCCAGAGGCCCTCATGGTCTGGGGTGGGGATCTGTCTGTTCCCGAGCCTCGTTCGAGGCCCAGTAACTGAAGGAGGATTCTGAGGTGTCCCGGCAACTCGTACAAGCAACCAGGAGAGGACTCTTCGGAGGAGGGCCAAGAAGCTGGCTGCTCTGTAAGAGCCTGGGAGCTGAGATTGTATGGACACTATTGAATCCACATTTCTTACGGTATCGCCGAAGTGGCTGGAAGATACAAGTACCATAGGAAAAGTTCCTAATTCATCTTTCAGTTACAACCTAGTCTGTGGCAGAGACTTTGCAAATCTTTGAATCACTTGTTGGCTGCTAAATCTACAGACAGGGATTTATCCAACAGTGAAGTGCCCAGTTGCGAGTGGCTACTGTCTGGGCTACCTAAAGAGACATTCATTTGATGTCAGCAGTTCTGAAGTGCCTGAGCTTTATCACCCGTGCCCTCTATTCCCAACTAAGAGACTGTTATATTTGAACGTTACTTTATGCTAAATAAAAATCCTCAAAAGGACATCTGAGTGTCAGCTTCTGAAATTACTGGGTACTAACCCTGGGAACCTCTAGACAACGAACGACGAGCTACAAGGAGGAGGTAATTGGTAAGCCTAGAAAATACATAGCCGCCCCGCAGGGGTTATGGCGCTACACTAAGATAGCATGGTGAGATCTGGGGGCACTAGCAGTCAAGCTGAAGGTGCTCAGGCAATAGCAAAAGCAGACATAAGGCAAAAACTGTTTTTAAAGCAGCTTTTGGTCCGTTTCTCCCATAAACTTTTTGGAAATTCAAACCACCAAAATAACACTGAAATTCTGGATCAGATTTGAATCCATGAAATGCAATACAAATTTAAAATGACCAGGACTATGGGATAAATTGCTTTAGGCATATAATGTTACTACGGAGGAATATGCCTCAGGGTGCCCCCCACCCCTGCAATAAACCATTGCGCCAGGGCAGCCGCCCCTCCTGCCCACCCCTTGTCCCGGCCCTGCATATATGCCTGCTGGCACCCGACTCTATGTATGAGTATAAATCTTTTTCCCTTGGTTGGCCACATTTAACTACAGTTGGGCAAACGGTTCGGGCCGAGCAAAAGTTTGGCCTGAACATGGCCTGTTTGCCCCTTTTGGCGAACACCTGAACTTGCAGGGCGTTTGGCGGGTGGAATGTCCTACATTGCATTGCACGCTGCACAGTGCATTCAAAGCTTTGCCCACTCAGGGCACAGTGAATAACTGGTTGTTAAGGAGCTGGGCTGGGAAGCCGACCGCCACGTCCTTAACAACCGATGAGTTATCAGCTGTCAATGGGCTTCCCGACTAACAGCTGAATAAAAAAAACATTGCAAGCAATAAAAAAGTGAAAAGAAAATGGCGTGCGGCGACCCCAATCCCTTTGGGTCTGGAATGGATTTTAAGCGGAACCTGGCATGCAGTCTGGCAGACCAGGAAAGGAGGGGGATGAGCAAGCGCCCCCCCCCTCCTGAACCATACCAGGCCACATGTCCTCAACATGGGGGTGGGTGCTTTGGGGCAAAGTCACTTGTCCCCATGTTGATGGGGACAAGGGCTTCATCCCCACAACCAGGGGGCTTATCAGAATCGAGAGGCCCCCTTTAATAAGGGGGCCCACAGATCCTGGCCCACCCCCTATGTGAATGAGTATGGGGTACATAGTACCCCTACCCATTCACCAAAAAAGTGTAAAAAATAAATAAAAACAGGAGGCAGTTTTTGACAATTCCTTTAATAAAAATAAAAAAACAGTGTCACCCAAAGACGACGCCACCGCCGAAAAAAATAAAAATTTCGCTGTCAGCTAAGGAAAAGCGCCATATGCCCGGCTTGCCATTTGACAGTTCTTATATAGGTAAGGGACGGAGCCATCTGATGACATCACCTGGAGGCACCACCCCTTGTGATGTCACCAACCAATGCATGCTGGGTCGTGATGTCACAAGGGGGCAATGCCACCAGGTGACGTTGCCAGGTGGCCCCGCCCTTACCTATATAAGAACTGTCAAAGGGGTCTGTCTTTTTCGGGTGTGGCGATGGCAGCAGTGTGATTAGCGATAGATTTACATTGGGGGGGCACTGTTTTTTTATTTTTTTTAATAAAGGAATTGTCTCCTGTTTTTATTTACTTTTACACTTTTTTGGTGAATGGGTCGGTGTACTATGTACCTCATACTCATTCACATGTAGAGGACATGTGGCCTTGTATGGTTCGGGGGCGGTGCTCCCTCGTTCCCCTCCCTCTCCTGACCTGCTGGGCTGTATGCTTTGATAAGGGTCTGGTATGGATTTTGGGGGGGACCCCACGCAATTTTTTTTTTAACTTTGCCATGGATCACGCCGTTTTTGTTTACATTTTTCTATTGCCGGCAATGGTATTGTATTGCAGGCAATTTAAATGTATTTTTTTCCTTTATAAATGTCAGCTTTGCTGCAGCAGGTTCTAAACACGGTACAGATGTGCCACTTTACAGGCAGACTAAGGGGACCCCCAGGCACTATATTTAAAGGATTTTTTCATTTTTATTGTTTCCCTTTAAGAATCATTAAAATCAGTGCTCCTATAAAAACAATCTTTTTTTAAAAAAAAATTTGCATTGATACATGTCCCCAGGGCAGTGCCCAGACCCCCATGCACTTTATATGGCCAATAACTTGCATATAAGCCTTCAAAATGGGGACTTTTGATGTTTCAAGTTTGGACTTTAATAGGGTTTGCAGTTTGGGTCAGAACTTTTTCTCTGTTTGGTGCAAACTGAACAGGGGGTGTTCGGCCCATCTCTACATTTAACCAGTATAGAAATTAATATGTTACAAATAATGGCACCTAATGCTTGATTCGTATAAAGCTACATTCACACTCTGAAAGTTCTTGAAAACGCTTCAAAAACGCTTCAAAATGCTTTTTGGAGACGTTTTTGAGTCATGCGTCCTTTAAAAAGAGCACCACAAATGCCTCAAAAGCGCCTGAAAAAACACCTGAAAAGCACAACAAAAGCGTTTTAGAGGGTCTAACTATAGTCAGGCACAGAGGCCAGTCAGCATCCTCCTGGTCTACCCTGGCAATCAGAATCCTTCTTTGCCCCTGTTGCCAGGGAAGGGACCGCTTTGGCTGCAACAGCAGCGAATGAATGGGGAGAAAAGCGAAAAATTGCCCCTGCTGCTGATCATATTTTAAATTGAAATAAAATGTAAATAGCTTGGTCTAG
Source organism: Lithobates sylvaticus (assembly GCA_028564925.1). Classification (NCBI taxonomy): domain Eukaryota; kingdom Metazoa; phylum Chordata; class Amphibia; order Anura; family Ranidae; genus Lithobates; species Lithobates sylvaticus. Next base: position 42,081,268 of record CM053031.1, read on the forward strand.
AACTAAGTTAGGTAGACTGATGTTTTTAAAGAGACACACTGGTGACAGTGTCTCTTTAAAATTTAAGGATCTAAGTATACTAGGCAAACCGCTAAATACACTCATAAAAAAAAAAAATATATATATATATATATATATATATATATATATTTATATATATATATATATATATATATATATATATATATTTATATATATATATATTATATATATATATATATACACTCTTCTACATCATGTTGATTGACAACACAGCATGCAGATGAGTAGAATCAGGAAAAGGCTATATATACATACTATATAGTATATATAGTATATATACTATATATACATTTCTATAGGTACGCCATCAACAATTAGCCATTGGAACCACACCTCTTTTCTCCGAATTAAACATGAAATAATTTATATTTCCAGGTACTTTGTTGCTCTGTAATGTTAATAGATTTTACTATATACCCATTAGGTTTAAAAGCTTATTATGGAGGTCAAGCTTTGGTGTAGTGTGATGTTCCTTTACTTAAACTAAGTGCAATTAACTTCTGCTAAAGTGCTAAAACTTTTAGAGCCACATGCGTGATTAAAGGCTGCTCTTTACTAAAAGACCATATTATTTTTATGGCACGCCATTGTTTTAATGGTGATTTGGCATGAAGGAGTGCATTAGGTGATGCTCTTTAAATGGTTATTGCAAGTATAAGTGCATTAGGTATATATACTTGTTTCATACTACTTTACAACAATGCACATAAAATGCTGTATTAAAAGTAAAAGCAATCTTAATATAGCTATGGATAGCCAAGCAAACTATGACTTTAGTCAATAGAGGCCATATTGATCCATTCATAAGTGTATCTACAGGTTAAAGAGACAACTTCATCCCCTTAGTGGTTGGTAATGACATCATCACCATCAGATCTGACACCAGACACTGATATGAGGCCATTATAACACTTCAGGGGCCATATATAATGCAACCTGTTGTCGAACCCTACTATCAACTTTCAATTTGTAGCATGTAGAGCAGTCATTCTCAACCAGGGTTCTGTGAAACCCTAGGGTTCTTTTAGAGGCTTCAGCTCTGGTTGATTGACCTTGCATTTAATGATGCCTGCATAGTTTTGAGACTAACGCCACTTATCAAGCCAGCTGCATGACACCAATGATCTTTTTAGCTGTATGTAATGGGTGGCATTCTTTCCACTGGCCACAATTGTGGGGAATGTTTTTCCAACTGACCCCTAATGAATTACTGAATTGGTTTTAGCAGGGGTTCCCCAACACCTAAAATTATTTCAAGGGTTCTTCTAGAGTAAAATGGTTCCTCCCCACATCTGATAACCCCCTAGGAGAAGCACTCTCCCAGGGGGGTTACCTTGTGGGCGTGCTCTCGAGTCCATCATTCGGCATCCATAGCCGCTGAAATGCAGGACTCTGCCCCGCCCCGCGGTGCTTGCGCCATTGGATTTGATTGATAGCAGCGGGAGCCAATGGCTGCGCTGCTATTAATCTATCCAATCAAGAGCCGAGAACCCTGGGCAGAGAGACAGCACATCCCCGTGGGTGAAGTTCGAGGGCTCAGGTAAGTAAAACAGGGGGGCTGGGGGCCAGTCACTGACAGGTGTTTTTTCACGTTAATGCATAGGATGCATTAAGGTGAAAACACATGTAGGTTTACAACCCCTTTAATGCATTCCTTGCATTAAGGTAAAAAATGTTTAGGCATTGAATGTTGCCCCTCACCCCTTTATACTTACCTGAGCCCTTATTCGATCCAGCACTGTGCACATCTACAGCTCTTCTCTCCCCTCCTCCTGTTCTTACTGGCTTTGCTGTGGCACCAGGAGCCATAGGCTCCCAGTGCTGTCCATCAAAGCCAGTGACAAGGAAGCGGGGGCTGCCCCCCCCATGGGAAGCCCCCCATGGGAAGCAGCACTGGATGGAGAGAAGGGGCCAGGAAACGCCAGTGGGGGACCTGGGAAGAGGAGGTTAGGAGCCGCGTGCAATTCCATTGCACAGAGCAGGTAAGTAAAGAGATCCTTGTTAATGTTATTTTAAAATTCTTTACAAACCATCCATAGAAGTATGTTTCTATGGCTTCCCTATCCTGTAAGATGACAGAATTGACGGTTCAATTCTGCATCTTTTAAGCTTACCTTGAATCTGTGTTCTTCTCCCTGCGGCCGTGGGCGGGCTCTCTGCGTCCATCGTCGTCACTTCCGTCGAGTTCGCAATGTCTTCTGGGACCTGGCGCTGTGTCTTGTGGGCTATCTCGCTGTGTCTCCTGGGATCAACCCGAGGCGAAATCTCGCGGGATTAGCGACGCCGCCCGTTGTGATGGCAACCTGAGCTGTTGGCGCCGTTACTGCGCACGCGCGAAATCGGCGAAAATCCACAGGTGCATTGTGGGCCAGCAACCCGGAAGAAAAGGACCGGAGTCGTTTCAGGTGCCCACACAGAAGATGGAAGCCGTCATGAAGACTTTTTAAAAGTGCACATTCCGGACGAAAACCAGAAGAAAGAAGACCAAGAACTCAAACAGGTGAGTGACATTTATGCAAACAACATTACACCACATAACACACACACAAAAAAAAGTACAAACACAGTGTAGAACCGCTTTAAGTTTTTGTGCTATCTGTGTTCCTTAGTTCCTACTTTTTCACAATCTACAGGATATCTTTCCAAAGTGAGGAAAATCCTCTCTTAGCTATCACTAGTACAAGTGTTCCCATAGGAAGAATATCCCACGATTTTTGTTTCCCATCACTTTCTGCCCCAATAACAGAAGTCACCAGGAGGACAAATAGAGACAATAAATCTCCTCATGGGACCAAACAACAATAAAAATGTGACCAGGTTGAAACTCCTCACCACTTTATCTAAAAACAAACTAGGTTTTAAATATACTTTAATTTAAAGGAATCTAAATGGTGATAGGCTTATGCATGAAACTTGTGCTAACAAGAAAATGTCCTGCTGTTCATAGCAGCCAACCTTCAATTCTGCAGTTCAGAGTTGAAAATGTAGTGCATGGACTCTGATTGGTTGCTCTTGACTTTAAGAAAACATTTTGTTAGCATACCCCCATAATAGGAAGCCAAAGCTTCAAGTATTCTACTTACTTATTAGATCACTAACAACACCAACGAGGGTGGCAAATCCCATCCCCTCTACTGTCTTTAAAAGTGGGTTTCCCATTGCATCCTACTGGATGACCCAGTGGATAGGAAGCAAAGACTTCCTGTTTGAGCTGGGGGCACTCTGCTACTTAAAGAGGACCTCTTCTGGGGAATCTGTGTCCAAAAAAGGCAGATGTTGGGGAGGCTACTCACCATTCTCCCTTTTTTCTCAGGACTGACTTACACTGCCGCCATGTTTGTATGGAGCTGGCCATCTTGGTAAAGGCAAGGCTTTCCATCCCTACATCACAGCTGCCTTCCTTATGACTGTCAATCTGACACATGTTGTAGATGTAATAAAGCAGCAGCAATAGCAAGAGAGGTTTAGAAAACACAGGTCAACAGAATGAATATAGCAGAAGCAGGGAGATCCTTGCAATGCAGCTTCTTCTCCAGCAAGGAGACCAATGAGCAGGACAGTAGTGACATCACCAAATCTTACAGCAAATCACTTAAAAATATCAGTCAGCGCAGAGGCAGCAACGTCTTAGATCTCACACAGTAGATGTACAGCAATGGGACTCAACGCACCGCTATTTTTTAGCAGGCAAGACAGATGGTAGATTTTTCAGGGAACTGTTTAGGTAAATGTTAATTTCCATATCTAGATAGAAAATTTAGAGTTCGGGTCCATTTAAATAATTTTTCTGGGTACAATTTTAATTTCTAGATATTCCTTAAAGTGGAGTTCCCCCCCAAAAAAAAAAAAATTTCATTAATGTGCATGAAAAAAAAAAAAAAAAAACATTTGGAAAAAAAATTTTTTTTTTACTTACCTTTTTATGCCTGTTGCTATGTGGTCCCTCAAAATCTGCCTCCTTCAGTGCTTGGGCTCCTGACGTCACTTCCCTCGGTGCAGGAAGGGAGATCACCGCAACACTAGACCCTGGGACAGGTAAATGTCCGATTATTAAAAGTCAGCAGCTGCAGTATTTGTAGCTGCTGAACTTAAATGTTTTTTTTTTTATATGTTTTTTTTTTTAAGCGGAACTCCGCTTTAAACACTTAAACACTTAAACACTTAAGGACCCAGTTTTTGTTTTTCTGACATTTGTTGTTTACAAGTAAAAATAATACATTTTTGCTCAAAAATTACTTAAAACCCCCAAACATTATATATATTTTTTAGCAGAGACCCTAGAGAATAAAATAATGTTTTTTTGCAATTTGTTATGTCACACGGTATTTGCACAGCTGTTTTACAAAAAAAATTTGGGGGGAAAAAAATACACTTTTTTAAATTTAAATGCAATAAAACACAATACATAAAGCAATTTTTTTGTAAACAAATAAAATATAAAGGATGATGTCACACCGAGTAACATGCAACGCTTTAAAATTGTGCAAGCCCGCGTAGCAGCAACAAACAAGGGAAATTTTATTATATATATGCAACGCTTGAATAGCCTTTGCAGATTACTGCTTTATATCTACAGAGGAGATATAGTGCTAGAATTAGCGTCCATGATCTTCTGTTCGCGGCGATACCTCACATGTGTGGGACAATCACTGGTTGCGTGCGTACAGGACCAACGCACATGTTCGCCTTTGCGGAGACGGGGGCACTTTCATTTTTTTTATAATTATTATAAATTTAATTTATTTTTCTTATTTTAACAATGTTGCTTTGCATTTTTTTTTTCATATTGCTGTCACAAGCAATGTAAACATCCTTGTGACAGCAAAAGGGATGTGATAGGTACACTTTATGGAGGGATCTGGGGTCAATAAGACCCCAAATCGCTCCTTTGCACTTGAAAGCTTTCAAAACGATCTACGTTTTTGAATACTTTTGATTTTAAAAAATTGCCGGCAATGACAGCCAGGTAAACCAGAAGTTATGTCCGTGTCCGGGTCACCATAGGGGAGACCCGATAAAAGCCGATTCTGGACATGCCGGCTGGTAGCTTGGGTGTCCCAGTATGACGGGAGAGCCCGAGTGAGATGCGGAAGGCTCCCCTCACCCTGCTTGTAATAGCAACCAAGTGACTAGTTAGCCACTCCGGTTGCTATTACAAGAGAGCCAACCGTCAGCTGTAAAAAATGGTACCAGGGTGATGCTTACAGCTGTAGGCATCACCCGGGTACAACCACTTGAAGTCAAATAACTTACCAGGTACGTGATTTGGTGGCAACTGGTTAAAATATAGTATAACTTTACTCTTTTGGGGTTGATTTACTAAAACTAGAGAGTGCAAAAGCTGGTGCAGCTGTGCATGGTAGCCAATAAGATTCTAACTTCAGTAAACTGATAAGTGGCCCTCTTGACCAATTCTCCTATATCAAATTACAGGATGAGCATTTTTTTCCCATCAATTGCCTATCCCAAAGGAGAGAGAAATATGGATGTTACCATTAACTCTTCTTCTTAAAATACTAGTTTTATGGATGAAGCTTTAACTTCAATACTTTCGGAATCACTGACCCAGAACAAGTATAGAATAAAAAATGTTTGACTTTCCTTTGCAACCACCCAGATCCTTGACTCAAAAGTACTGAAGTCAGAAACAGCCAGGCCATTAGAATGTCCACACAGAGCCCAGCAATAGCACCACCATCTTTCTCTCATTACTTTAACAAGTGGGTGAAGAAACCTTACAGCTAGAGCCACTCGAAATAGACTGAAAGTGACACAATGCTTTATATTATTTCCACACATCATACCGTATCTGTAATATATCGCCCAATCACAAAGCAACGTGTTCTGTTCCTTGATAATTCAACATTAAAATTCTATTTTTAATAATCCCATCCTTCAGGCTTTAGCTGGCTCTTTATGTATTAATGCAGAAATTATCCTAAACAGTTAGATTATAATGTCTTTAAAGATTAGACCTTCCGTGATGAATATTAAAATCCTCACTTCTCAGGAAAAATCTGTGCTAATAATATCTCAGATAATACATTTACTTTAAAAAGTGCTTCAACAAGAGTCCAACTTGCTTTGCTCTCTGGTTACATTTCTGAACGTGATTCATTAGATTCCGCAATGTGCTTAAACAGCTGCATTTAAACATACTGTGGGATGGTTTTGTCAACGTGGGGAATATTTGCATATTTTCATATCTAAATACCCTGCTCATCACAAGCTGACTAGCACCTCTTAACCCAGCCAGTCTATAATCCTAATTCAGTAGGAGGCATGCAAATATATAGGAACTAATTCAGGATTAGCGGCCCGACACCAGGGAGGGTGGGCTCCTACCCTTGGTGGTCTTGATGAACATATCAGCTCTTTCTTTAACTAATTCTCTGTCTGTCAGGTGATTCGTAATTCTTCAACATATTGTGGATGTGATTATATTTCTGCCGTGGTCCATGGCCTATATAGAGTTCCTTTACACAAGTAGAAATTCATTCAGATGTAAACAGAAGAAAGTGTTGATAGATAGATAGATCAGGGTTTCTGAACCTGGGTGCTATGGAACCCTGTGGCGCCATCTGCATGGCAGGGCATGGAATACAGGTTGTCCTGGATCAGCGTCATGCTGTGCACCAAGTCCACCAAGTCCACAGCATCTAATGGCTCTGTGATAGAGGGACTGTGTTATTTGGGGGGGGGGGGGGGGTCTCATGTATTGCCTTTGATGTATAGTGGTGACTCTGATGTGATGTGGGTCTCTCAAGTATAGGGGGCCTCTGATGTATAGGGGGGACTCAGATGTGATAGGGTGCCTCTGATGTGCAGAAGTGGCTTTGACATGAAGGAGGGACTCTGATATGATGGGGGAACTTCAGACTTAATAGGGGACCTCTGATGTAATGGAGGCCTCTGGTGTAAAGAGAGAAAACTGTTGGGGGGACCTCTGATGGGATAGAGAAACCAAGTTTGCCATGGATTACCTTCATGAGTTGCCATGGTGCTGGTGGACTGGCCATCAGCACCATAACAACTAATGACTCTATAATCGTGGGTCTGTATGATTTGGGAACTCTGTGATGGGGAGACTGAGACTCTGATGTGATGGGGACTTTGAAGTGATGATTGAACCATGTATAGGGGGACTCTGATGTGATGAGGGACTCTGATTAATAGGGCCTCTGATGTATAGGGGGAACCCTGATACGATGGGGTGTCTCTGACAAGAAGGGAAACCTCTGACTTGATGAAGGACTTCTGATGTGATGGGAGACCACTGATGTGTTGTGGGACCTCAGATGCGATAGGGGCTACTGAAGTTCATTTTATCCGGGCGGTTATGTGTATTTTTCAATTTTACCATTCAATTTTTCCCATTGATACTGTAAGTAACATTTTCTTTTTTACATTTTAGACTGGGGTACCTCGTGATTTTGCATACTTTTAAAGGGTGCCACAACTGAAAAAAAGATGGAGAAATTATACATTTTTTTTCTTATGTTTTGCTTTTTATAATTTTTTCCTTTTTTGTTGGCCATTATAAAACAAGAGGCTCTAGAAACTGTGCCTATACTAACATCTTATAGGCTTGAATGAGACATATAAATAAATAAATAATTAAATAAAGGAATGTTGGGGCAGTGACTTATCCTACGCTTCATTTAGCCATTGGGAAGTTCTTTTGGGCCCTCTGTGCCTTTTGTGTCTGATTGCACGCTAGCCACGCTGCTGACCACACCCAACTAAATAGCTGGTCTTTATATTAATATACCACCAAAATCTATTTCCCCTGATGAAGATTATTGGAATCGAAATGCATTGGAGTTTTCACTTGTAATACACAGCCATTGTAACAGCTGTTATTTCCAGGGTGTTATTTTCAGATTTGTTCTGTTCAGTTTTTTAATCTACAATTATGTTTTGTGTAACTATGTCAGTTTTAATAATTGTTCAATAAAATTGTATATTTTAATCTTGTGGCCTTTTTGAGTGCCTAAAAAAATCCCATTCTGGCAGACTATTTATTGTTCTATCTATTAGGGATGTGCCCCCTTAGTTACTATAAGTGCCAGGATCTATTTCGATTGGGACGTATGAGTACTGCAGGAACAATGTCCCATTCAAGTCTAGGGATGTTAGTGCGTGTTGTAAATAAGCGCAAGTGCTGCACACAAAGTGGTAAGCTGCTGCCATTGGAGGAGATAAGCAATAATCTGCATGGGGGAGATTGTAGCATGGCTTAGACTATTTAGGGGGCTCAGGCGTGGGGGGTTTAATAAATAGAGAACGTATCCTTTAAACTTGAATTCCAGGCAAATACAGTATATTACAAAAGTATTCATACCCCTTGAAATTTTACACATTTTGTCATGTTACAACCAAAAACGTAAATGTATTTTATTGGGATTTTATGTGATAGACCAACACAAAGTGGCACATAATTGTGAAGTGGAAGAAAAATAATAAATGTTTTTCAAAACTTCTTACAAATAAATATGTAAAAAGTGAGGCGTGTATTCAGCCCCCCTGAGTCAATACTTTGTAGAACCACCTTTCACTTCAATTTTAGCTGCAAGTCTTTTGGGGATGTTTCTACCAGCTTTGCACATCTAGAGAGTGACATTGTTGCCCATTCTTCCTTGCAAATTAGCTCAAGCTCTGTCAGATTGGATGGAGAGCGCCTGTGAACAGCAATTTTCAAGCTTTGCCACAGATTCTCACTTGGATTTAGGTCTGGACTTTGACTGGGCTATTCTAACACATGAATATGCTTTGATCTAAACCATTCCATTGTAGCTCTGGCTGTATGTTGAGGGTTGTTGTCCTGCTGGAAGGTGAACCTCCGCCCTAGTCTCAGGTCTTTTGAAGACTCTAATGCCGCGTACACACAACCGTTTTTTCTGCCGGAATGAACTCTGACGGTTTTTCCGACGGAGTTCCACTGAAACTGTCTTGCCTACACACGATCACACCAAAGTCCGACCGAACGCGGTGACGTACAATACGTATGACGGGACTAGAAAAAGGAAGTTCAATAGCCAGTTGCCAATAGCTGCCGTCTCGTATTTGCTTCGGAGCATGCACCATTTTTGGTCCGTTGGAGCAGCATACAGAAGAGCGGTTTTCCCGATAGGAATTGATCCCGTCGGAAATATTTAAAACATGTTTTATTTCTAGGTCCATCATAATTTTCGAACAAAAAAGTCAGATGAGGCCCACACACGATTGGAATATCCGATAAAAAGATTCCGTCTGACTTTTTCTGCCAGAAAGTCCAACCGTGTGTACGCAGCATAACAGGTTTTCTTCTAAGATTGCCTGTATTTGGCTCCATCCATCTTCCTATCAACTCTGACCAGCTTCCCTGTCCCTGCTGAAGAAAAGCATTCCCACAACATGACGCTGCCACCACCATGTTTCACGGTGGGGATGATGTGTTCTGGGTGATGTGCCGTGTTAGTCTTCTGCCACACATAGCGTTTTGCTTTTAAGCTAAATAGTTACATTTTGGTTTCATCTGACCAGAGCACCTTCTTCCACATGTTTGCTGTGTCCCCCACATGGCTTCTCGCAAACTGCAAACAGGACTTCCTATGGCTTTAAAGACCAGATTTATGGAGTGCACAACTAATAGTTATCCTGTGGAGACATTTTCCCACCTGAGCTGTGGATCTCTGCAGCTTCTCCAGAGTTACCATGGGCCTCTTGGCTGCTTCTCTGATTAATGCTCTTCTTGCCCGGCCTGTCAGTTTAGGTGGACGGCCATGTCTTGGTAGGTTTGCAGTTGTGCCATTCTCTTTCCATTTTCGGATGATGAATTAAACAGTGCTCCATGAGATGTTCAAAGCTTGGAATATTTTTTTATAACCTAACCCTGCTTTAAAATTCTCCACAACTTTATCCCTGACCTGTCTGGTGTGTTACTTGGTCTTCATGATCCTGTTTGTTCACTGAGGTTCTCTAACTAACCTCTAAAAAGCCGCTATATATTTATACTGAGATTAAATTACACACAGGTGGACTCTATTTACTAATTAGGTGACTTCTAAAGGCAATTGGTTCCACTAGATTTTAGTTAGGGGTATCAGAGTAAAGGGGGCTGAATACAAATACACTCCACACTTTTCACATATATATTTGTATAAAATTTTGAAAACCATTTATCATTTTCCTTCCACTCACAATTATGTGCCACTTTGTGTTGGTCGATCACATAAAATCGCAATACAATACATTTATGTTTTTGGTTATAACATGACAAAATGTGGAAAATTTCAAGGGGTATGAATACTTTTTCAAGGCACTGTAGATACATAGTAATGTATTCATGAACTGTTTACCTGTCAAATTTTGTAATTTTATCCAGTCACTTTTTCAGTGACAACTTTTTCTGAAGTTAAGGAGTACTGTAGCCACCATATCCACAATAGACATGTGCACAACAAAAAAATTTGTTTATTTTCGTTTTGTTTTTTTCGTTTCCGTTGATTCGTAACGATTCGTAAATTCGTACGTCGTCGGTGTTCGTATTCATAACGATTCGTATTTTCGTTAGAGTTATTTTTTCGTTGATTCGTTTTTTCGTTTAATTTTCGTTTATTCGAAATTCGGACGCATTCGTATTTTATCGTACATTCGTAAAATTCGTAACATTCGTAGATTCGTAATTGGAGCATAATTCATAATTTTATGTAATGTGTATGCTATTATTACATTTTAAGAGGCACGGAAAATTACGAATCGAAAAAAAAAGTTACGAATGTACGAATTTTTTCGTTCAATCCATTCGAAGCACGTTAAGCAGCGCCATTGTAAGAGACACAGAAAATTACGAATCGATAAAAAAAAAAAGTTACGAATGTACGGATTTTTTCGTTCAATCCATTCGAGGCACGTTAAGCAGCGACATTTTAAGGGACACGGAAAATTACCAATTCAACAAAAAAAAAAAAGAGTTATGAATGTACGAATTTTTTCGTTCATTTTAGTTTTCGTTGTTCCTGTTTTCGTTTTTTCTTCATTCGTAGATTCGTTGTTTCTAATTTGGTTTTTTGGATTTTCGTTGTTCTCGGATTCGTTTGATTCGAACGATTCGTTATTCGTTAAAATTTTTACCGAATCATTCGTTCATTCGTACGATAACGAATGAAGAAAATAATGAAAAAAAAAGAAAAACGAAAAAAAAACGAAACAAATTGCACATGTCTAATCCACAACCTGCCCAACACACAATGAAGAAGCAGCAATACACTGATAAGTCACCAACTCTGTTCACTCAGCTCTTTCCTCTTGTTAACATATTTCCTGCCAGTACATGCGCACACAGCAGAGTGGATTACTGGAGGCTGATATAAAGTACTAATGTTGCTGGCCGATGTAAAAATCCATTTAAATTCCATTTAATTATTTTTAGATTTTATCACAGAATTTATTTAGAGTTTTAGTAACTAGAACTCAACTCAGCAGCAGGAAGATCTCTCGGACTAGTCAAGGAATCTGATGATGATGAGAAAGATAATAAACACAGACAATTTGTTTTAATACCATATTTAGGGTTCATTCACACACACTGCAAGAACAGTCCAAAATCAATGTACGCCAATAAGCATAATTCACAACATTGCATTACATGTCAGTGAAAAAAGTACACCAAGCTGCATTTTTTTGGCGACACATACACACACAAACATATGTAAATGCTTGTAAACCCAATGCGGGTTATTTACTAAACCTGGAGAGTGCAAAATCTGGTGCAGCTCTGCATAGAAACCAATCAGCTTCCAGGTTTTATTGTCAAAGCTTCATTGAACAATCCGAAGTTAGATGCTGATTGGCTACCATGCACAGCTGCCCCAGATTCTGAGTGCTACAGTTTTAGTAAATCCCCCTAATGCATATAAATGCCCAACTAGTCTAATGCCCCATACACACGGTCGGATTTTCCGACGGAAAATGTCCTATCGGACAATGTTGTCGGAAATTCCGACCGTGTGTAGGCTCCATCGGACTTTTTTTCCGTAGGAAGTTTTATCTCCTGCTCTCAAATTTTCCGACAACAAAGTCCTATCGGACTTTTTCCGATCATGTGTATTGAATTCCGACGGACAAAGTGCCACGCATGCTCAGATCACATTTCAAGACCAAAGCTATTGGCTACTAGCCTCTACGTAGTCCCGTCGTACGCAACGAACGTCACCATGTTCAGGATGATCGGATTTTCCGACAACTTTGTCCGACCGTGTGTATGCAACACCAGTGTCGGACAAAATCCATCGGAAAAAAATCAGATGGATTTTGTGGTCGGAATTTCCGACCACGTGTACGGGGCATAACTCCTTTAAAGCGGTTCTGCACTCTGAAAAAAAAATTTTTTTTTTAGGATGTAATATAAAGTGTGCTTACCTTTATTAGGGGACTCACCTGTTCCATCTTCCATCTCGATCGCCGCCGGTTTTCGTCCGATGAAGTTCCTCGTCTTCTTCTTTAGTGCTGGGGGCCATCTTGCCTGTGGGCATGTGAAACACCCACAGGGACTTTAGATGGCCCAGCATGCACTGCCGTTACTCGCGCGTGCGCAGTAACGGCTCATCTGCCGAGATCTCACGAGATTTCGGCAGATGCGGCCGAAATCTCGGGAGATTTCGGAAGATGTGGCCGAAATCTCGCGAGATTTCGGAAGATGCCCGCACTGACTCCTGGGATCAATGACACCAGATCCCAGGAGACAGTGCGGCGTGACGACGATCGACGCAAGACCCCGCCCGCCGCCGCAGAGGGAGAAGACCGGAAGTCTTCAATTACAAGGTAAGGTAAAAAAAAAAAAAAAAAAAAAAAAACATTTCATTTAGTACTCTTTGCCTGATTTGGAAGGCAAAGAGATTTACTAAATGAAATGAGTGCAGAACCGCTTTAACCACTTGCCAACCACTGCACGCCAATATACCTCGGCACAATGGCAGCGGTGGGCAAATGGGCGTACCTGTATGTCCCCTTTAATTGATTAGGCTAGCAGGCGCACACACGTGCTGCGAACAGCCTCACCACGCCCATGGGTCCCGTGGACTCGATGTCTGCCGGTGTCCCGCGATCGTGTCACGGAGCCGCAGAACGGGGAGATGCCTATGTAAACAAGGCATTTCCCCATTCTGCCTTGTGATATGACAGAGATCCACTGCTCCCTGTGATCGGGAGCAGTGATCAATGTCATGTCAGTGGTAGCCCACCCCCCCCACAGTTAGAATCACTCCCTAGGACACACTTAACCCCTTGATGGCCCCCTAGTGTTAACCCCTTCCCTGCCAGTGTCATTAACACAGTAATCAGTGCATTGAGTAATTTCAGTGCATAAATGACAATGGTCCCAAAATAGTGTCAAAAATGTCCGATGTGTCCGCCATAATGTCGCAGTCACTATAAAAGTCACAGATCGCTGCCATTACTATTAGAAAAAAATAGTAATAAAAATGCCATAAAACTGTCTCCTATTTTGTAGACGATATAACTTTTGCGCAAAACCTATCAATATACGCTTATTGCAATTTCTTCTACCAAAAATATGTAGAAGAATTCATATCGGCCAAAACTGGGGAAAAAATATTTTTTTATATATTTTTCGGGGGATATTTATTATAGCAAAAAGTAAAAAATATTGATTTTTTTCAAAATTGTCGCTCTTTTTTTGTATATAGCGCAAAATATAAAAAACTCAATTTTGTTTGGGTGCAACGTCGCACGACCATGCGATTGTCAGTTAAAGCGACGTAGTGCCCAATCGCAAAAAGTGCTCTGGTCAGGAAGGGGGTAAAGTCTTCTGGGGCTGAAGCAGTTAAACCTGTCAGAAATGACTCATACAGATAGTAGAGAGTCAGCAGACAAAAAATCAGACCCATTGCTTTCGATTGAGGCGAATATACACTATAGAAGATTATTCTTTGTTAATTTTTCATGTCAAAGGTTTACAACCACTTTAAAGGATAAGTTCACCAACATGTTACATGTTCCACCTGTTTTTAGGGTGGAACATATAACATGTTCCCAATGCTGCAGCAGCTGGCCTATCCCCCTCCCCCTGTGAAAGCAGTATGGGGAGAAGTTCCCTGTACTAGCTATCAATTTTTGAAGTCAGCGCGGCCGTGCAGGGCTCAGCCCACACGGGCACATCATTCATACACACAGCTCTGTGTGTGAATGAACTACAAGCCTCGACATCTTTTGCGGCTGTCGGTTTGTAGTTCTCAATCCACAGCACTGACAGATGTCCAGGTGACCTGCATGACACCAGGGATCTGCATGGCATCAATAGGCTTACGATGGGGGCACTCAGCAGGGGGAGGAGCTAGGAGTGCCAGCGGGGGACCAAAGAAAAGAAGAATTGGGGCTGCTCTGTGCAAAAACCATTACACAGAGCAGGTAATATGATATGTTTGTTATTTTTGTTATTTTTTTTCTTTAGGCAACTTTCACACTGGGGCGGTGGGGGCATCGGCGGTAAAACGCAGCTATTTTTAGCGGCACTTTACCGTCATTTTAGCGGCAGTATAAAGGGTTAAAACTCCCCAATGGTATAGCCGTGCTACCCCATTGATTTCAAGGGTTAGGAGCGGTTTAGGAGCGGTGAATACACCGCTCCTTCACCGCTCCAAAGATGCTGCTAGCAGGACTTTTTTTACCGTCCTGCTAGCGCACCGCTCCTGTGTGAAAGCCCTCTGGGCTTTCACATTGGAGACACAGCATCGGCTGTTTCAGGGCGCTTTGCATGCACTATTTTTAGCAATGTAGCACCTGCAAAGCGCCCCAGTGTGAAAGGGGCCTACGGATCATTTTAATTGTGCTGAAGCACATACCCCTAAAACCTCCCCAGATTTTGTGGGGCTGTCCTGGAATTTAAACACATTCCCAGAGTTCTGCTGACCTGAGTCCCGGAGTGTTTGTTGACAGCAGTGGTGGATGGTGCTCAATTTTCTTGGGGGGGGGGGGCTGCTCCCCCCCCAGCCAGCAAACCACCCCCCACCCCAGGCGCTTGATTGATTTACGCTTATCCCCCATCGCTCAGTCGATCGATTGGCACTTCTGCGACCCAAGCCCACCCTTTTTTAAAACCAATTAGAGCCTAAGGCTCTAGTCTTGAGCTTAAAAAAAAGTGAAATCAATACGTCCGGTGCCCTGCATGCCTGCATGTAGATTAGGGCCAGGTTCTTGGATGAGCGGCCGCCACTGCCCGACAGTATGGCCTATACTTTCAGGGAGAAAAGTTTGTGTAGCACCACAGGGGATGGAGTAGTGGCACCATACCAGGGGGATATCATTGATCGTTTGGGGTGCAGCATCTCCCTGGCTTATGATGATGTCATCCCTGGTGCTCAGCCTGAAACTACTCTTTGAGTAGAGGCCACTAGAGTAATCTGTGCCTTTTTTGTTTTGTATGGTGCAAAGTGAACCTGCCTCATGAACCTTGATTTCTGACCACTACCTTGTGGAAAGTGTTGGAAGGTTCAAAACCCCTTACATTATTCTGAGGCTTAGCTGAATCTGCTGAAGTGGGAGTGTTTTCCATAGATGGTGGTTCCTACCAACCCTACATGCTGCTGCTTGATTAGTACCCTTATTAGATCACCAGTAATTTGGGACATGAGGAAGCAAAGCCTTGCAACTTCCAATAGGGTCAACTGCACACCAAGTGCGGAAAAGGGCATGGCAAGTCAGTGATGGAAAAAGATCAGCTGTAGGGATCCTACAGGCAATTCTGCATGCCTTTTTGGGCACAGCTTCCTCACTACAGGCCCGCTTTAAACTGCGAGTTTCTTGGAGCCACAGTTGATCTAACTTTCCTCTGCACTAAAAAATATGTTGGCACCATACTGGTACAAATAAATAAAATGGATGAACTTTGTATTAAGCAGCATTCAGAAAGCGTCCCATTAACTTCCACACAATTCCATCCTCTGAGCAATATTTAATCTCAGACATCATGTTTGTTTTATGGAGAAATATAAGTTAGTATTAGCCCTAAAACTTGCAGTTCTCCCAATTTAATGTTTATATGTCTATAAATTACTTTTTATATTGTGCCTTAAACCGTGGCTTATTTCAACAGTGCTGTAAGTGCCATTGCAGAGTCACACTAGGCAAACTTTTTTTTTTTTTTTTGTGCTCTTAAAGGGGGTTGGGTGCCTCATTAGCATTGCTGCCTTGTGGGCCAGGGAAGAAATATCTACTTTTATAGCATGATATATTCCCTCTTTCATTTGTCTGTTTTCAGACGTTTCAGCTCTTGCAGATGCTAATTGTCCATTACGCTCCTGGAAGCCAGTGGGATGTATCTGTCTTTTGCCACCACGGTAGGTGCAGCGAGGTTAATGAGAGGTGTGAAGAGCTTTATGCGCCAAGACTCGTGAAGCAATTTATAGTCATAAATAATGCTGTGACTCACATTGGGCACTGTGTGAATGATAGCCTCTTAAGTAGTAGGATTTTGGGGATTACTGCCCATCTGTACTTGTTATCTGGTGTCGATAAAGTTATTTCAGTGTCACGGTAAAAGAAGGACTTTACATCTACTTTTTCCATTTTATTTTTATTTACTTAGTAAGGTATGTATTGTGTTTGTTTAGAGTGTTCTTTAAAGCTGAAAGGTTTTAATATTTTATAAATGCACATTACTGTTTCAGAGTCTTAATTTTCTGTACTATATTTAAAGTGTATCCAAAAAACATTTATTTTATTTGATTAATTAGGCAAGGTTCAGAATCCCTCTCAAGTATTTTTCTGATGTATGTGCCCCTGCTGTGGAAATGTACCCTTTCTGTTTGCCCTGTTGACCATTTTTTCAAATGAGAGAAAGTCCAAAATTTTGAGTTGTCACTTGTAAAGGATTAGAAGAAAAATCTTCTGATGAGGACAGCTGTCTAAAAGAAGAGAAAAACAAGCACCCCTTAAGTAAAACTGTATAATTTTAATGAACAAGGTGCATTAAAAAACTTGCATGGAAGTTTCTTTATAGAGGCAAAGTGGAGTCCAGTGAAACATCAATCTCCATTCTGGCTGGCAGCATTAATCTCTTCCTCTGAAGCCATGTGAAGCAGAGTCGGCGTCCTGTCCACCAGATATCTTCCGGCTCTCGGACGGGAACCAGAACGAGGTCTGGAGCGCAGTCAGCAGGTCCAAGGAGAGGGCTGAAGCGCAGCGTATAGCGGGATGGCGTCAAGGACGTGATGCAACGCGTTTCAGAGTGCGTGCAGTAATGAGATGGAGGCACTGCACGCTCCTTTGTCAAGCTGGAGACTGTCATCTCACATAATGCCCCGTACACACGGTTGGAAATTCCGACCACAAAATCTGTCGGATTTTTTCCGACGGATTTTGTCCAACACTGGTGTTGCATACACACGGTTGGAAAAATTTGTCGGAAAATCTGATCATTTTGAACGTGGTGACATTCGTTGCGTATGACGGAACTACGTAGAGGCTAGTGGCCAATAGCTTTGGAATCGTAATTTAATCTGAGCATGCGTGGCACTTTGTCCGTCGGAATTCTCTACACACGATCGGAAAAAGTCAGATCGGATTTTGTTGTCGGAAAATTTGAGAGCAGGATCTCAAATTTTTTCCGTCGGAAATTCCGATGGAAAAAGTCAGATGGAGCCCACACACAGGCGGATTTTCCGACAACATGGTCAGATCGGACATTTTCCGTCGGAATTTCCGACCGTGTGTACGGGGCATTAGAGCGATACAGCTCAAAGGGCTCTTGTATGGACTTACGTTTACATTGTATGCCACAGTTTTGCGCCACTACCCTCTGTATTGTCTAAAAGAAGATTTTCTTTAATATGAAAGATCTTCTTTCATTTATTACCGTATCGGAAGACAAGAAATGTAGGAACATTTCACCAACAAGACACAGCAAAAAGGAAATGTAAAGTGGTCCTCCAGTCCCCCTCCCCTACAAAATTTATAGTCAGCAGCTACAGTACACAATCTGTAGCTGATGACTTTATTACAGGTACTTATATAGCGCTGTCAATTTACACATTGCTTTACCTATATATTGTACATTTATATCAATCCTGCCTTCAATGACCTTCAAATCTAAGGTCCAAAACTCACATTCATACATCAGGACCAATTTAGAAAGGAGCCAATTAACCTACTAGCATGTCTTTGGAGGGTGGGAGGAAATCGGAGTACCAGGAGGAAACCACACAGGCACAGGGAGAACATTCAAACTCCATGCAGCAGGTAGTGCCATGGTTGGGATTCAAACCAGTGACCCTAGTGCTGCTGGGTGGAAGTGCTAACCACTGTGCTGCCTGTTTAATATTAGGTCACAAGGATCCAGCGCTGCCCCCCCCCCCTTTCTAAAAAGTGTCAAATGTAAAAGAGGAAGGGGAGAGGATGAAAATAGGCAGAACTTCCTTCTTTAGGGTGATTTTTAGTGGGCAACCCTGGGTATAAATAAATAATTCTGCAAAATATAATGCTAGTTTTAGTAGGGGATGATCTAACACAAAAGAAGGCTTACCTTGATTTATAGGCCTGCTGCAGCCAATGGTCCATTCCTCCATTCTGCTCTGGGCACAAGAAGCAGCATAAAAGGCCAAGTTCTGGCAGGATCAATAGATATTTTTTGTGTGATGTGTATTAGTACAAAGAACCCAAGCCACTATAAGGGCACACCACAGGGATTGGTTCCATAACAGCATGGGCTCAAAGAAATTGGGTTAAATGAGATCAGAACATTGACAAGATCTAGTGGCAGAAGGGAATTACTGCAGGTGACAGCCCCAGTTATATAGTTAGTCAGGTTGAATAAAGACACAAGACCATCAACTAATAGCATAGAAAACCTCCATATACAGAACCCCATACCCACAGTGTATCCAGAGGAAGGCAAAAAAAGGTGAGTATCTCAGCCAAACCCGTTTTATTTTTACTTTTGCTAGTCATCTTATTTTTTACTTTTTGTTAGAAACAAAACTTCCACTTAAAGAGGGAGTCCACCTTAACAAAAAATATTAAAAGTCAGCAGCTACAAATACTGCAGCTGCTGACTTTTAATAAATGGACACTTACCTGTTCCAGCGATGTCGGCAGAAGATGACGAGCAATCGCTCGTCTCTCAGCTGCCCCCACCGCCATCCTCTGTCAGGGAATCAGGAAGTGAAGCGTTGCGCTTCACTGCCCGGTTCCCTACTGCGCATGTGCGAGTCGCGCTGCGTGTCTTTACTGGTCCCCGTTGTGTCATGGGAACTGTGTGTTTCCCAGGACACAACGGGGGGGGGCATCTGCGGATAGGGGCGGGCCAGCTGCGGCTAGCTAGTCCCGGCAGCGGGTGCAGATACCTGGATTATCCAGGTATCTGCACCCCCTCCCCCCTGAAAGGTGCCAATTGTGGCACCGGAGGGGGGGAGGAATCCGATAAGCGGAAGTTCCATTTTAGGGTGGAGCTCCGCTTTAAGCTTCGTAAACTTTTTCACACTGCTGTGATCCAATACCTGTACTATTCCATGTCATGCATCTGTATATCATGTAATCTATTTATATAGCAGAATGAGCCTGCATTATTCCAATTAAAGTCACACAGAGGCAATTTGCAGCTTTTATTTTAAATAGTGTTGACATAAAAGATTTGAACATAGCTTCAAGAATTGGTGCAAATCCTTTATGGGACTTAACACCAAATGGAATGCCAATAAAGTGGTGGTGCTTAACTCTCGTATAATAAATAGCTAAAAAATAAATAAAAGTGATTGCATCGATGCGTGGTTTCCATCTTTGTCTTGTTTCGTAGCTAAGAAACTCTATGTTATGGCAACCCCACCAGTCTCCAGCAATATGTGTTCTTTACTGTGCAACTGAGTAAGATTTATAGACTGGTAACTAATATGTTTGTGTTGGTTTTGGTGCTCTATAAAGTGCTCGCTCATTTTAAATTGTGTTTTCATTTTCTTTGAATCAGATGTGCAAAGCTTTCACTTTGTTTTGCCAGGTACTTTGGAGGCTGTGTTAAAGGAGCAGTATAAATCTTAATAAAGTATAGCGCATTACATAGCAATAGAGATATGCCCTTTTCTGTGAGTAATTAACTGCTTTAATATTGGCGTATGTGTTTTGTTTCCATTCCCTTCCGTTGGCGGTGTGCGTTGGGAGAATCAACCCCGCTCTGCACCTTCACCTGCTTTCTGTACTGCTCTGTACTGTGGGGCTGCAAATATAAAGATCTGCAAATCTAACACCTGTCAGCGTGACCTGGAAGATTAACTCAGTGGTAAAGACACCAGTTTTGGCCAAGGAATTGTCATGCCCACAGCTAGCATCAGGCCCTTATCTGAAAATCAAGATTTACTGAGCTAATCCTGCTGAAACATGACTTTCTCACTATAATTCTGCACAGCAAGTCTTTTTGTAATACTAGATACAGACTGCCTTATGGTGCTTGCAGGAAGGAAAGAAATAAAAAGAAAAAAAAAAGAAAGAAAGAAAGAAAGAAAGAAAGAAAAAGGAAAGAAAGATAAAGGAATGGAAATGGAAAGAAAAATGAAAGAAAGACAGAAAGAGAAAGGAATGGAAAAGTAAAGAAAGGAAGAAGGAAAGAAAGAGAAAAGAATGGAAAAGGAAAGAAAGAAAGAAATAAAAAAGAGAAAGGAATGGAAAAGGAAAGAAAGAAAGATAAAGGAATGGAAAAGGAAAGAAAGAAAGAAAGAAAAAAAGAAAGAAAAAAAGAGAAAGGACTAGAAAAGGAAGCAAAGAAAGAAAGAAAGAAAGGAAAAGGAAGGAGAAAGAAAGAAAGATAGAGAAAGGAAAAGGAAAGAAAAAAGAAAGAAAGAGAAAGGAATGGAAAAGGAAAGAAAGAAAGAAAAAAAAAAAGAGAAAGGACTAGAAAAGGAAGCAAAGAAAGAAAGAAAAGGAAGGAAGGAAGGAAAAAGAAAGAAAGAAAGAAAAAAAGAAAGAAAAAGAAAAGGAAAGGAAAGAAAAAATGAAATAAAGAAAGAGAAAGGAATGGAAAAGGAAAAAAAAAAAAAAAAAAAAAAAAAAGAAAGAAAGAAAGAAAGAAAAATAATTGTTGTTCCCCAAACAGCAGGAAAAAAAGTTTATGCAAATACAAATAGGGGGACTGTTTAGAATAGAAGGAAGAGGAGAAGAAGTGAAAACAAGGAGAAAAGGGAGGATGGAAGCAAGGAAGAAAGATAGAAATAAAGGTTTTAAAAGTACATAAAAAAAGAAAATGGAAAAGGAGGGAAAGGAAAGGGTTCAACTTTGTTCTCAAAACAGGAAAAATGTTTCAGCAAAAGGGATCAACAAAGAAAGAAAGAAAGAGAAAGGAATGGAAAAGGAAGGAAAAAAAGAAAGAAATAAAGAAAGAAAGGGAAGGAAGAAAGGAGTGGAGAAAGAAAGAAAGGAAGAGAAATGAATGGAAAAGGAAAGAAAGAAATAATGAAAGATAAAGGAATGGAAAAAGAAAGAAAGGAAGAGAAAGGAATAGAGAAGGAAAGAAAGAAAGAAAGAAAGAAAGAAAGAAAGAAAGAATGAAAGAAAGAAAAGAAAGGAAAAAAAAAGAAGAAAAAAATAGAAAGAATGAAATAAAGAGAAAGGAATGGAAAAGAAAAGAAAAAAGAAACAAAGAAGGAGAAAGGAATGGAAAAGGAAAGAAAGAAAGAGAAAGGAATAGGAAAGAAAGAAAGAAAGAAAGAAAGAAAGAAAGAAAGAAAGAAAGAAAGAAAGAAAGAAAGAGAATTAGTTCCCCAAACAGCAGGTAAAAAAAGTTTATGCAAATGTGATCTGTTTAAAATAGGGGGACTGTTTTGAATAGAAAGAAGAGGAGAAGAAGTGGAAAAAAAGGAGGATGGAAGGAAGGAAGAAAGAATGAAATAAAAATCAACTTTGTTCTCAAAACAGAAAAAATGTTTCAGCAAAAGGGATCTTCTTAAGAAGGGAGGAAGGAAGGAAGGAAGGAAGGAAGGAAGGAAAACTGGTTCATCTGTGTTCTCTTATTTAAAAAAGAAAACAGCGGACATTTTTTCAGCAAAAGTGATTGAACTAGCTATGTACATTTTAGAAAGAAGGAAGGATACAGGGGATAGAGGGGAAGGAAGGAAGTATAAGAAACAAACAAAAGGAGGGGAGAAGGGAATCAAAAGCAAAGAAGGAAGGATTGGTGCCTTTTCAACTCTCTTCTTTAGGAAGGAAGGAAAGAAGGAAGGAAGGAAGGAAGAGAAAAGAATGGAAAGAAAGAATGGAGGAAGCAAGGAAGGAAAGAAATGTGTCATTTTCAAGGAAATCAAAAAAGGGACTTTTCCAATTTTCCAAGCTTCCTAACAAAACTTTCATAAACTCGATCTCTTTAAATGCAACATTTTAAAGAGTTCTGGTATCTAAGTATTGCATAATCTCTCTAGTGTCAGTCACAGAAGTGGAATGCCTGTGCCCACAGGTGCAATAAATCCTATTAATAAGGGTTACTTATAGCACGCACCTCATGCCTGAATACAAAGGGATGGATTAGAAGCTGCAGCTGAAATGCAAAATATAAGGTCTTAAGACTTCTTAGCGCACAGTGTGCCTGTTCTGGGCTTAAAGTTCTGCTAAATGAGGGGGATTGAGGATCGTATTGTGACGCCCTCTCTTGTCAATGTGCTTGGGTCACTTAGACTGACACGCAGTGACATGTAATAATGACAGCACAGGCACATCCCTAATCAGCTCCGCGCAGCAACATCAACTAACCGCCACAGCTCTATTAGAAAATATTAGCATCAAATCACAGAGAGGGGCCACAAGGCCGGGAATCAGGAGCCAGCTAGAAAAATAAAAAAAAAGATTTAAGGTTAAATTAGGTGATTTCAACAATTTGCTAAAAGCTTATGCAAAATCGGCTTGCTTTAAAACCTTGCATAATTCTTCCTTAGATTTATTTGTAGCTAGAATCTTAATGTCCCTGCCTTATACATCTGTAAGAGCGAGAAGAAGTGTCTTCACTGTTCATAGCAGTAATATCATATCCACTGGGTTAGCCAATAAAACAGTATCACCTAAATAAAAAAAAAAAAAAAAAATCAATAAACACTGTCAAATTTATTAAAGTGCAACTCCAGATTTGTTTGCACAGGGAAAAATCAAATGAAGTAAATTGTCAGTATTTTAACAAACTTTATTACAGATTCTCCCACTGTGAAGATACTATGAATATCAGATACTGTACTTTTGAGTTGCTGAAACCCCATGTACTCATTTACTGTGGCATTAAACCACCAAAAAATAGCTTACCAATTTATATATGTGGAGGCTGTGTTCGTTTTCTTTTTTTAGGCTTTATTTATTAATTTTTTTCACCTGCCAATCTGAAGGAAAAAGGAAAAAACATTTTTATTGTAACTACTGAAAAGTATGAGTTGGAGTTTGGCTTCAGTTTGTATCTAAATCTGCTAGTACATCTAATGCACTGTACACACGGTCGGAATTTCCGATGGAAAAACTCAGACGGGAGCTTTTCATCATATATTCCGACCGTGTGTATGCCCCATCGGACTTTTTCAGTCGAAAATTTTGACGGACTTAGATAGAGAACATGTTCTATATTTTTCAGACGTAAAAAAATTCCTATCGGAGAATATGTTCGTCTGTATGCTTTTCTGACATACCAAAAACCACGCATGCTCGGAATCAAGTCGATGCATGCTCGGAAGCATTGAACCTTATTTTTCTCGGCTCGTTGTAGTGTTGTACGTCACCGCGTTCTTGACGGTCGGAATTTGGTGTGAACGTATGTATGCAAGACAGCTTGAGCGGAATTCCATCAAAACCTTCCGAGTTTATTCAGACGGGAAAACCGGTTGTGTGTACAGGGCATTACACTACCCTCCCCCAAAGATTGACAATTCTGCTGTCCAAAGGTGCCCCTTGTGCTCCTTTACCCAGAGTTGTGTTACTGGCTAAATCACCAGGTGAAAATAGAGGGGGGAAAAGCCTAAAAAAAAAAAAAAAAAAAAAAAAAAGTGTATGCAGCCACCACCACATCTAATGATTGGTAAGCTGCAATATATTAAAAAACATTTTTTGGGGTTTAAGGCTGGGTTCACACTGCTGCGGTGCGGGAGATCGCATATGATTCGCACTGCAGTTCAAATCATATGCGATCTCTGTGCGATGCAAATTCAGCCATACAGATAGTATGGCTGAATTCGCATCGCATTCGGCCCAAACTTTTTTTTGGTCCGCAGCAGAATCGGATTGCATGGTGTTCTCACCATGCGATCCGATTCCTGTCCGAGTTTGCAGATCGCACTGCGATATGCGAGCTGCTATGGGGGTGTCATTAACATTTCATTGACACTCCCAGCAGCTCGCATAGGGCAGTGTGAACTGCCGGCGGGAGACATGCGGTGCGGGAACCCGCTGTAGATTCGCAGCGTTCCCGCACCGCAGCAGTATGAACCGGGCCTAATACCACTTTAACTTATATACAAAATATGTGTTTATGTGATAAATTCAGTTGATTTGTGTGATTAAACCTGAATTGAATTGAAACATATTTGATCATTAAAGCTCAAAAGTAACACATGGTTTAGAAAATACTATAAGCATTGGTGAATTGACTCCTCTGTGTTAATTACTGAAAAGCTGTATAATTTTGCCATCAGTTACTCTTCCATTACAATAATTTCATTGGTGGTATTTTCTTAATTCAGAATATCTGCAATTACAGGTGAATCTCAAAAAAGTTGAATATCATCAAAAAATGTATTTATTTTAGTAATTCAATTCAAAAAGTGAAACTCATTACAGATTCATTACACACAGAGTGATATATGTCAAGCATTTCTTTATTTAAATTTTGATGATTATGGCTTACGGCTAGTGAAAACCCAAAGTTCAGTATCTCTGAAAATGAGAATATTGTGAAAAAGTTGAAAATTGTAGACTTAGAGCCGATTCACACCAGGGCGACTCAGGATCTGACTTCAGGTCGCCCCGAGACGCCCCAAGTCGTCCCAAGTCGCGCTGTAATGTTAATCTATGGAGCCGTCTCAATGCACACTACTGAAGTCGCTCCGACTTCAAAAAAGGTTCCTGTACTACTTCAATCCGACTTCTAGGTGACTTGTACCCATTGATTTCAATGGAAGTCGCCTCCAAGTCGGATCTCCATCTATTTTGAAGCGACTTTACAGGAAAATAAATTTGTTTACTCAGGCAAACCCCACCCTCCCAGAGAGCTGATTATTCTGTGATTGGCCACAGCCAAAGTCGCCTGGCCTGGGGGAGACTTGAAGTTGTGTTGTAAATAACTCAAAGTCACGTTGAAGTTGCTTCCAAGTTGCTTCCAAGTCACGTTGAAGTTGCTTCCAAGTTGCTTCCAAGTTGCCTTGCTAAGTCGCGCTGTAAGTTGTGTTCCCCCAGTTTGAACCGGCCCTCAAGGTATCACACTCTAATCAGCTAATTAAAGGTTTCCCGAGCCTTTAAATGGTCTCTCAGTCTGGTTCAGTAGGTTGCACAATCATGGGAAGACTGCTGACTTGACCAGAAGACACCCTCCACAAGGAGGGTAATACCTCGTACACACGATCGGACTTTCTGCCAACAAAACCGTGGATTTTTATCCAAAGGGCGTTGGCTCAAACTTGTCTTGCATACACACGGTCACACAATTGTTCGCCAACTATTATGAAAGTAGTGACGTACTAAACGTACTACGTGTTTTTTCAGCTCTTTAGTGCCACATTTTGGGCTCCTTCTGCTAATTTCTTGTTAGTAGAAGTATGGTTAGTATTGATTTGCGCTTTTTATTTTGCACTTTTCATTTCGCACTTTTCATTTCGCACTTTTCAGTTAGTTCGTTGAGGAGATAACATGTTATTTATTATTGGCCTTGGAGTTATTGCTTTGACATTATTTTTTTGGTTGAATAATAATGATTTGATTTGGTATATTTTCTATATTTTTGGATGCATAGAATGCACTTTTTGGTTAAGTTCTATTGGCAGATAGAATGTCTAATTTTATTTGTTTTCTTTTTTTAATGCACAATAAAAAAATTTGGTAGAATAATACTTGGCTGTGTTTTACTTCGAATGACAGTTTGGGAGTAGACAGTTACATTTAAAAAAATACAATGTAAAATTGACAAGGGACACCAACATAGTTGTATCTTTAATCTTCTAAACTACGGGACAATGGTGTTGTGGTAACTTGCCCAAATAATAAACAAAAAAAAAAGCATAATAATATTATTCTTGATATCACTAGAAAAAAATAAATCCTTGGAAAATTTGTTTGCAATAACTACATCAGTATCACCAGAAAAGCAGCTCCATTACTATTCCATTAAAGAAGAAGAGAATTGTGCGCTGCATTTGGAGATTTCATAATTTGCCACGTCACAAATGTTAATTCTCCACTACAATCACTAATTTACGAGACCGACCGCTTCTGGCTCGTCCTTGCTTCCGACCATGCGTGTTTGTACTTTGGACTTTTGTCTTATGTACACACGATCGGAAAATCCAACAACACACATTTGTCTGCGGAAAATTTGAAAACCTGCCACCCAACATTTGTTGACGGAAAGTCCGACAAAAAGTCCGACAACAATTGTCTGATGGAGCGTACACACGGTGTCAGCCTGTCATCGGACATTTTATGGTTACACAACCTATCACATTACAATAATCTTTTATATGGACTATAAACTGAAGGACCTATGAATACATGTTTATGGAACGAATCATTTGATTTTCCATTATTTCTTAAGGGGAAATTCACTTTGATATACAAGTGCTTTGGATTACAAGCATATTTATGGAACAAATTATGCTCTCAATCCAAGATTTTTACTGTACAGTCCAACTTAAAGTGATTAAAAGATAGTGAAACTAAATCTTGTTGGTCCACCAAAGTCCTTCACCAAAGTAATGTGTGTCCTCCCTTAAGAATAAAGCTCACCAGATGCTGTTGCCATTCACTCTCGCGTCTGGCAAATATCGCCTTATTTGATGTTATTGAAAAGCCTCTTGTACACGCCAATCTCCATCCAGATTAATAGAGACACTCTCCACATGTGAGGATAGAAATTGAGACAGAACCTCCAATAGTGTAAAAACACCTTAAGCTAATCGGTTTATTAAAAGTAATGTACTTACATCATAAAAGACTCAAAATCACCTTGATAAAATTCCAAACATGCCAGGTGACTCAGTGTTGCAATCTCCACATAGCTTCCTTCGTACATGTGGAGTCACTGTCTCAGCGTTGCTGTGTAGCCACGCTCAAACGCGTTTCGTCACTTTGGACTTCGTCACATATATTTTTTATATATTTTTTTTGAAAATGCCATATGAACACGTTTCATTATGTATGGGTGTTTTATGTTGAGCATTTCACAATGCTAATATTTAGGAGATTTATAGATTAATGTATTGCGCTACTGTGGAATTATTTGTCTCTCTCTCTCTTTTTTACTTTGACATTTGTTTCACCTCATTTGCATGTTTATTGAATATTAAATGGCAGCACAAACAGGTGTTTTTCATTAGCGCAGAGCGCACACATAAATTTAGGTTCCCTTATTTACAATGCCGGTGCCTGCACCCGGAGCCGATTGATGAATTGGCTTGGGGTGCCGACACCGCCGGATCCCTGGACGGGTGTCAGGTCACCTGAGACCAGGTGACAGGTGCACTCAGTAGGAATCGGAAGTGCACCGCTAGGTAGTGGACCTTAGGACTGACTGCTGCGGATTGTACCCAGGGATATTCAGGACACAGGTCTACTGGATCACGAACACAGATCCCAGTGGGAGCTAGAGCATAGATTCCCCAGGGTGCGGAGTCTAAGAGCCAGCAGGTGTTCACCAGAGCCTCTAGTGATGAGGATGGACTTCGCTGCAGTCTGGCTCCATGTCGTGGCCCCCAGGGTCTCACAGCTCACGCTCACAGTAGACTACAGGAGAAGGAAGCAGCAGGCTGGAACGACAAGGATAGTAAGGGGATAAGGCAGAGGTCAGGGTAACTAGCAGACAGGAACAACAGAGTACACGCCAAAGGTTCAGGGTCACAGGCAGACATGCCAAAGGGACATGCCAAAGGGTCAAGGTCACAAGCAGACAGGAATCGTTGAGAACACGCCAAGGTCGGTAACAGAGACAAACATAGAGCACACGGCAAGCAGGACCCAGGAAGCCGAACAAACCATGGATACACAATGGTTGATCAGCACCACTGGCTTGCAGTGCACAGGTTAATATAGGTTTCCCTGATAGGGCCTGGGGTGGAGCCATACTTAGAGGAGAGGTTATAAAAACCACCAGGTGAGAGTGGCTGGCCTCTTAGTCTGAACACATGAGGAGAGGTAAGCAAACAGGGGAAGATTATTGCATAACCGTGACAACGGGTAATTGGCCTTATATTAAGCAGTATTTGTAGCTGCTGACTTTTGCATTTTTTTTTTTACAGACTGGAGCTCCTCTTTGATTTCCAATTATATGTCTTACCTACATATTCATTCTATATATAATCACTTCCGATTATAACTCTTGACTTATATTGCGTCATCTGCCCTTTTACCTTCTTGTCTTATGTTTAATCCCCCCCCCCCTAGTGTAAAACGCATTAAAGGTCTCACTCATTATACTTCTTTTAATAGGATTGTACCGATAGTGTAGTCATCCACTATCTTAGTTTCTGTAAATGTTTGTTACATATTAATTTCCAATTATAAGTCTTGAGTTTTTTTCTATAAGTAAGCGCTCCCTTACTTGAAGCTCGTTAAAAGTCTCACTTCTCCTGTTATTATTCATATTAATAATAATATTATTATTATTCAGGATTCATATAGCGATAACAGATTTCTCAACATTTTACAATATAAAATGGAGACAGAACAGTTACATTACAATAAAATACAAGAGGGTTAAGAGGGCCCTGCTCATAAGAGCTTACAATCTAATAGGGTGGGGCAAGTGGTACAAAGGTTAATAACTGCGAGGGAGGAGCTGATGGAAGAGTTAAAAGTTCAGTTGTCAGTTGGGGGGCGGGATAGGCGAGTTTTCAGGGATCCCCTAAAGGTGGCCAGAGAAGGAGATAGCCAGACAGATTGGGGTAGAGAATTCCTAAGGATAGGAAAGGCTCTGGAGAAGTCCTGGAGATGAGTATGGGAGGAGGAGACAAGAGAGCTAGAGAGCATGAGGTCTTGGGAGAAGTGGAGGGGACGATTTGGGTGATATTTGTATTGGTTTTAATGGATTTGTACCAATAAAGAAGTATTTTTTACTGGCGTGCGATCATCCACTATCTTGATTCCATTGAATGTTTTGTCACATACACTATATTACCAAAATTATTGGGATGCCTACCTTTACATGCACATGATCTTTTTTTTTTAAGAGACAGATACACGGTAAGGGGCCAAAAGACCCAAAGTTATGAACCTGAGTTACAATGCAAGCATGTATCATATACAAAGACCCAAACGGGGTCAAAGGAGGGGAGGGGAGGGGGGAAGTAAAATGTACCTGTATGCAATAAACCGGCATAGTATCATATCTGCAAAAAGAAACAGTGAACAGTAACATATAGTACAGTGTGGTACCCTCAGGGGTGGCCTAACAGTGCAACCCAGTGAAAAAAGATATAGGCAGCTGAGTTAAAAACAAGCGATCTGTGAATAGCACGGAGGTCTTAGGAGGCCAGGAGACCCCAGGGAACTAGGGAGGGCGGTGTACAAGGGCTCATTCGTATGTGGTAATTTAAGCTTGCCTAGGGAATTGGTCAGATCACGTTTCAGGTACCAATCAGAGTAATCGAAAGGGCCCATATTTGTTGCAAGTTCTTCCTGTGAAAATGTATACTACATTAATTTTAAAGAAACGTTGGGACTGGAATGGTACCAGCTGATTGGAGAAAAGCCAATGTAGCACCAATATTTAAAAAGGGCCGAAAATACATCCCTGGGAATTACAGACCAGTTTGCCTAACATCAATAGTATGCAAGCTCTTGGAGGGGATGATAAGGGACTATATACAAGATTTTAGTAATGAGAACAGTATCATTAGCTGTAATCAGCATGGATTCATGAAGAATCGTTCTTGCCAAATGAATCTCTTAACCTTCTATGAGGAGGTGAGTTGCCATCTAGATAAAGGAAGGCCCATAGATGTGGTGTATCTGGATTTTGTAAAAGCATTTGACACAGTTCCCCATAAACGTTTAATGTACAAAATAAGGTCCCTTGGCATGGACCATAGGGTGAGTACATGGATTGAAAAATGGCTACAAGGGCAAGTTCAGAGGGTGGATATAAATGGGGAGTACTTGGAGTGGTCAGGGGTGGGTAGTGGGGTCCCCCAGTGTTTTGTGTTGGACCGATCCTATTTAATTTGTTATAAACGACCTGGAGGATGGGATGAACAGTTCAATCTCTGTATTTGCGGACGATATTAAGCTAAGCAGGGCAATAACTTCTGTAAAACTAAAACTAACCAATGTAAAATAATGCATTTGGGTGGGAAAAATATGAATCCAATCTACACACTGGGGGAGAACCTATGGGGGAATCTAGGATGGAAAAGGACCTAGGGATCCTAGTAGATGACAGGCTCAGTAATGGCATGCAATGCCAAGCTGCTGCTAACAAAGCAAACAGAATATTGGCATGCATTAAAAAGGGGATCAACTCCAGAGATAAAACGATAATTCTCCCGCTGTACAAGACTCTGGTCTGGCCACATCTAGAGCATGCTGTCCAGTTCTGGGCACCAGTCCTCAGGAAGGATGTACTGGAAATGGAGCGAGTACAAAGAAGGGCAACAAAGCTAATAAAGGGTCTGGAGGACATTAGTTATGAGGAAAGGTTTCCGAGCACTGAACTTATTCTCTCTGGAGAAGAGATGCTTGAGAGGGGATATGATTTCAATATACAAATACCATACTGATGACCCCACAATAGGGATAAAACTTTTTCGCAAAAGGGAGTTTAACAAGACACGTGGCCACTCATTAAAATTAGAATAAAGGAGTTTTAACCTTAAACTACATAGAGGGTTCTTTACTGTAAGAGCGGCAAGGATGTGGAATTCCCTTCCACAGGTGGTGGTCTCAGCGGGGAGCATCGATAGTTTCAAAAAACTATTACATAAGCACCTAAGCGACCGCAACATACAGGGATATACAGGGGGTCCCCGGGTTACAAACAAGATAGGGACTGTGGGTTTGTTCTTAAGTTGAATCTGTTTGTAAGTCGGAAGAGGTACATTTTTTAAGTGTAGCTCCAACCAAAAAAATTATTTTTAAGTTTTTTAGATAACATAGAGAAGGGTTATTACCCCTGTAACATTTGTTTTGCTGTCTGTGCCCCTGTTCAGAAGATTTCACCTCACCTTCTGTCCCAATGACAATTGGATTTTGAAAATTTTGGGTTGTTAGGGAAACATGGACTGGTGATAAAGCATCAGCGGAGATACCTTTTTCCCATATTAACACTTACAGGAGTGAATTTCCCTTCCTAGGGTTGGATTTCCTCTCACTTCCTGTTGTCTCCCTCCATTTGTAAGTAGGAGTCGTTTGTAAGTCCGATGTTTGTAAGTAGGGGACCCCCTGTACAATGTAATACTGACATATAATCACACACATGAGTTGGACTTGATGGACTTGTGTCTTTTTTTAACCTCACCTACTATGTAACTATGTTACTATGACTAACATGCACAGCTGCACCAAATTTAGCACTCTCCAGTTTTATAATAGGAACCAGCGCTCTAACTTTTTTGCCTGTTCCTAATTTCTCCTCTCTTCCCATCGTCCTTTGTGAAAAACCTTTCTAATTAAACC
Source organism: Lithobates sylvaticus (assembly GCA_028564925.1). Taxonomy (NCBI): domain Eukaryota; kingdom Metazoa; phylum Chordata; class Amphibia; order Anura; family Ranidae; genus Lithobates; species Lithobates sylvaticus. The sequence goes on from CM053031.1 coordinate 42,113,128, forward strand.
TACGCCATAACGGAACAATATGTGCCATCAGTAAACAATGTCACACGGGAAGCAGAGGTGGTGGGGGTTTGACAAGCCCCTGCCGACTATTCCCACATCGGCGTTCCATTACCGAGCTTCAGATAAACCCTTTTGGAAGCGCCTCGCACCTCTCCGCCGTTTAAAGAAAATTCCGCCGTGGTATCCATTATCTAGGCAGCTCGCTCCGTTCCGTGGCAGTGTCAGATGTTGAAACTGATGGCTGGCGTTCTGCTCGAGACAGTAAGCGGATGTTAACTTCCTACTGTGAGAATTTCTCCAGGTCGAACAAAAAACATTCGACTAATCATCGAGCTCGCGATAGTACCAGCTGTGGCCCGTGCTAGGATTATCATTCTAGCAGACCTCTCACGGAGCTTTTAGCTAAATGAAAAATCTGCCATAGCCTAGGGAAAAGGCATTCAGCAGATAAGAAGGAGCTGTGTTTACGAAGAAGCTGTGCTGTTGCAAATAGAACAGGTTTTTCTGTGATGTAAAAATCATAAGAAATCCATTAGGTAAAAAAAAAAAAAAAAAAAAGAAAAAAAAAAAAAAGATCAATGTATTTACACGTTTCATTTGCAGTCGTTTTTATGGGCTCATTAATTTAACATTTCTCTCTACCTTCTGTCCTCAGGGTTGTCTTGTGATTTGTTATTCGGCTGTTTTTTTTTTTTGTTTTTTTTTCTGTGGCTGCAACACTTGGTTACGTACTGTAAATTGTCATCATTTGAAAGAAAGCAACATTTTTATTATATGATTTAACTAAATATTCATCAAAACCTGAAGGAGAGGAGGAATAAAGTTGACAGTGTGATTTAAAAGTGCACAGCTTCCAGGAGAGATGCATTTGGTTTTATTTGCATCTGGAAATAGGACAGCTAAAGTGTACCTGTCCCTTTAGGCACAATGGAGGCATGCATACTTCCCTACTTTCTGAGATGAAAAAGAGGGACACATAGAGCACAGACTATTTAGGTAAAGGTGACACCTGGGCACACCCTAAGAAAACCCCAGATCCCCCCTGTTTAAACCCTACACAATTTGTAAAACAAAATTAAAAAAAGAATTGTAAAAAAGAATTAAAAATTAAATAATAAAAATAAAAACTACTGACTCCAATCTCTGCCCCTGCAGGGGTCAGCAACCTTTTTCCACTTAAGAGCCGGATTCAATGTATTTGAATGCATGTAGGGCCGCATTCACCTGCTAATAAATGAAGATAACATTACACAGCCCCCCGCACCTCTGGCCCCCTTTACAATTCACAGCCCCCGAACCTCTGTCCCCCTTTACATTAAACGGCCCCTGCACCTCTGGCCCCCTTTACATTACATAGTCCTCTGCACCTCTGCACCACTTTACATTACACAGCCCCTGCACCTCTGGACCCCTTTGCATTACACAGCCTCATACCTGCATATTACCCATACCTGCACATCACACAGCCCCCCCTGCATGTTACACAGCCCCCCCCCCCCCAGCTGTGTAAGAGATGGAGAGATGGGGCGCTTTAAATTATTTATTTCTTTTTTCATTTTAGTTTTTTTTAGTTTTTACATTGCCCCACCAATCCATGCGCCCGGCCTCTAATCTACATGCAGGGAAACGGATGCATGGATTTCAATGAGGGTGCCTTTGGTGCAAGTCCACACCCCACACTATATAAGGCTGCTTACACGGCTGTGTATAGTGTGCATTAGGGGAGAGAGATTAGACAGGGAGGTTAGTGGATTGAGCATGCAGTCAATGTAGTGTATATAACGCAGTGCAAAGTATATACTGTAGTTCAGTCAGTGTAGTGTATATAATGCAGTGCAGAGCATATAGTGCAGTGCAGAGTATATAGTGCAGTGTAGTTCAGAGTATATAGTGCAGTGCAGAGTATATAATACAGTGTAGTGCAGAGTATATAATACAGTGTATTGAAGTGGTTAAGGGGAACCCTATGACAGAATTAGGAAAACAAAAACGACATGGGGTCCTCCCCGAAATCCATACTAGGCCCTTTGGGTCTGGTATAGATTTTAAGGGGAACTCCAGGCCCAAACTTTTAAATGGCGTGGGGTCCCCCCAAAATCCATACCAGACCCTTATCTGAACATGCAGCCTGGCAGGCCAGGAAGGGGGGGACAAGCGAGCACCCCCTCCCTCCTAAACCAGGCCGCTTGCCCTCAACATGGGGAGGGTGCTTTGGGGTGCTTGCCCGTCCCCCCTTTTCCTGACCTACCAGGCTCCATTCCGGATAAGGGTCTGGTATGGATTTTGGGGGGGGGGGGGGGGCACACTTTTTCTTTTTTATCTGTATTTCCGGGAACCGGCAATACATTACAGCCGTGAGCAAGTTTAAATGACATTCTTTTCCTTTAGAAATGTCATTATTGCTGCAACATGTTCTATACATCGCACATATGCGCCACTGTACAGGCAGACTAAGGCCCCCCCAAGATATTTAAAGGATTATTTCATTTTTTTTGTTTCACTTTAAGCATCATTAAAATCTCCTGCTCCTTTGAAAACTTTTTTTTTTTTTTAATTGATACATGTCCCCTAGGGCAGTACCCGGGCCACCATACACTTTTTATGGCAATAACTTGCATATAAGCCTTTAAAATGAGGACTATTTATTTTTCATGTTTGTGTCCCATAGACTTTAATAGAGTTCACATGTTCGCTAGAACTTTTTGCCTGTTTAAGATGTTCTGGTTGCGAACCGAACCGGGAGCCCACCCCTATTGGTCATTTGATGAGAAGAGTCAGAAGGCTTTAGAAAACATGAAACCATTTTTCTTTCTCTTGTTTGGTGGTTTGTACAGTTAAAAAGTACTTCTATTTATAAAGCATTTCTGAATATTTTATATATCTTTGAATATTTTTGAATATCTTTTTAAATATCTGTGAATATCTTGGAAAAATCTAGGCAATGACGTATCAAAGGCATTGGGTGATTTGGGGTGACTATTGTTAATTTCATGATATTATAAAGTCTTTTATATCAAAATCCATAAAGCTGTCTCAGGCTTGCTAGCCATTCTCAATGTAGTGCATGAAAACTATGGTTTCTATAGTGCTTGGTGATCAACAAGAAAGTAAAACCCAGCAGGTTATGGTGAGAGGGGACAAAGGGGTCCAAAAAGCCTATTAATGAACCAATGGAGACAGGCAGACACATATCTAATTTCTTGTCAAAAGATTTTTATTAAAGAGGAGGTCCACCTGAATGTTTTTTTTTTTAAAGTCAGCAGCTGCTGACTTTTAATAAATAGACACTTAAGCCCCATACACACGGTCGGACAATCCGCGGACCAGGTCCGTCGGATCATGTCCGTCGTACTTTGTCCGATGTTGGTTTTGCGTACACACGGTCGGACAAAGTTGTCGGAAAATCCGATCATTCTGAACGTGGTGACGTTTGTTGCGTACGACGGGACAACGTAGAGGCTAGTAGCCAATAGCTTTGGTCTTGTAATGTGATCTGAGCATGCGTAGCACTTTGTCCGGTCGGACAACTGTACACACGATCGGGTTTGGTGTGATCGGACCGGGTTGACGGCAAATCTTTCCAGCAGGAGATAAGACTTTGTCCGTCGGACAAACCGACGAACACTGTCCGATGGTGCATACACACGGTCTGATTTTTCAACAACATTGTCCGATCGGACAGAATCCATGAAAAAGTCCGACCGTGTGTATGGGGCTTTACCTGTTCCAGGTTCCAGCGATGTTGGCAGAAGATGACGAGCGATCGCTCGTCTCTCGGCTGCCCCCACCGCCATCCTCTGTCAGGGAATCAGGAAGTGAAGCTTGCGGCTTCACTGCCCGTTCCCTACTGCGCATGCGCTAGTCGCGCTGCGCATCTTTATTGGTCCCCGTTGTGTCCTGGGAACTGTGTGTTTCCCAAGACACAACGGGACATCTGCGGATAGGGGCGATCATCCTCGGATAGGGGCGGGGCAGCTGCGGCTAGCTAGTCCCGCAGGTATCTGCACCCCCCTCCCCCCTGAAAGGTGCCAATCCGATAAGCGGAAGTTCCACTTTAGGGTGGAGCTCCGCTTTAAGTTCATTGTAATAAGCTTAACACACATGTTAATAGATACATGTTAACATAAGGAATGAAGCTCAATAATTACAGAAGTAGGTAAAAATATAAAACATATAATGAAATATGATAAATAAATAAGGATACTCGTAATAGAGATTTTAGAACTGATACATTTTAATCGAAAGGTATTAATCTATTCCTATCATGTTAGTTTCCAATATAACGTGGATGAGATACAACATTAGTAACAATGAGCTTCAAGAATCAATGAGGGGGATGGGAGAGGAAGGAAAGGGAATAGAGAAAGAAAAGAAAGAAGAGAAGAGAGGAGAGAAGAAATTTACTGGATTGATCCGAGAGCCAGTGTGGGGTTTAGTAAGGTTTAAGTTCCATCAAATATAATCAACTACCATGGCAGGAGGACTGAATCATCAAAGGATGATGGTGTGTGTGACGGACCTCGTACCCAAGACGTCCGCCGTAAATGCTTCCTCTGTCCGGTACCACACAATCCAAGACCCCTTAGCTCACCCAGTCACCAGACAACACCAGTGTAGGGTACATCAGGAATTAATTTTATTTGACATGTCACACACATTAATATAGCCAGATGACTGAAGCCTAACGTAATTAGCATGAGCTAATTATCTTAATCAACACTGGGCTCCATCATTCAATTGCAGGGTTAATTAGCACACACAACAATAGGTGAAACACTCCTACAAGCCAGACTATACTCAATTACATAACAGACAGGCTGTCTGGAGTTCATGACATTAGCATCTCTTGCTAATATGCCAAATACACATACAGATTCTATGTGTATTGGGGGGCCAGCATGGACCTGAATCCAAGTAACACCAGCTCAGGGGTCCCAGGCTTGCAGCTCAAAGAGCACCGTTCCCCCAAATGCCAGGGCCCATAATCGCAAGGTAATAGGCTCGCATTCAGTCCCCTCCAACAGCCTGTGTCCCAGCTAGGTCTGTCACAGTGTGAAAGATTGAACCCATGGGTGCCACATTTTCAAATTTTGGAATTCGATTATGTTCTATGGCAGCCATTTTAGAGTGGATCATGAAGTTATTCATTCTATGTTTTGACTCAGCTACCACCAAAGAAGGGGATTTCCATGCTTTCGCAAGAGTTTTCTTAGCAGCTGTAAGGAGCTGGACAAAAAGCTTGAACTGTATGTGCGTCAAGTATACAGGTTTAAGATTAAGTAATGCCGTGGTAGGGTCTGGTTACATTGGCATTTTTAATAGTTTGGAGGCAATTAAAAATATTTCTTACCAAAAGGGTTTGAGCTATAGGACAGGCCCACCAGATGTGCATTTGCGTACCCAAGTCCGAACAGCCGCGAAAGCAAAGGGCTGGGCAGGATGGAGAGTATTCAGCAACTCTGGAAGCACATATCTCATTTCAACACATATGTAGAAACAAGGGAGTGGAGTATTCCTGATTCAGGATAGTAGGTAGAGCCGTGAAAATCATACATTTATGCCCTATAGTTAGTTTGGAATAAATAGATCTCTAATATTAGGCTAAAAGTGTGTATTATATTAAAATGACATGCAACTGTCATTTTCAAATCTATTTGGACTTGGAAACTGAAAATAACTGCCACTTTTTTTGAAATAAGGGTCCTTATTGTGTAATAGGCCTATAAATTGAGCATTATGAATCAACTACCGTACTCTATCCTACTGTATTATAACACAGAAACAACATTCAGTTTCTAGTTCTTGATAGTCAGTGGCTGGATGACTTTCAGTTCTTTGTCAGTAGTTGAATGCCATAAAACATTTGATGATGAATAAAATCTATTTACCCCCCCTCCCCCCCAATCCACTTTCCATGTGTCATACTGTATAAACTCAAACCTCAACTGTTCAGTTAACCGTTCAGTAAGGTTAACAGTTTTGCATTATATGCTACTGAGTATGTTTTATTGATTGCTTGCAATGACTTCTATGCTTTGTTATAAACACATTTTGCCAGGTTACGCAGGTCATTACACATCAGGGTGAGTGATACATAGTTGGTGACAGGTTAGTCAATCATTACATCTGAACATGGCTATGCTTGGCTGCGAAATTCCAGAAACAGACTCCAGCAGAGAAGTTGTTGGTAGGCAATAATATTAACAATTTGGCAATAACTTTAAGAGGAAGTCACACAAATGTTTACACGCTATGCTCTTATACACCTGATTGCTAAATGCAGAAATGCAGAGCATTTAAAAGGCATGCAATGTTCTCATGTATATTCGGTTCGGAAGCACAAGGCAAAGCATCTGCCTCGCTTAGTACGGGTGTCTGTCCTATATGTATGTAAAGCCACAACTTTTTTTTTCGTTTAGGATAAAGCAAGGATGTGGTGGAACATTGGTCAAGTTTTTATTGCTGTCTGCCCACTGCGAAGAATCAGACTCTCCATTTGTTCTAATGGCCATTGTCTTCAGAGATGGGAAATTCACAATTTTGGAATTTTCATAGGAACTATAGGCAAGGATAAATCGTCCAGTGGGGACTCCTTTTCTGGTGGCAACTGTCTAAGAGGTGATTTCTCCATTAAAAAAATGTCCTCTCATTTACTGTTGTACCTCCAAGACAGGAATTGTGGAGAAATCTCCCCAATGGGACACAAATATTTAAGCTAAATTCTGCTGTGGAGAGTGAGCTCTGTCATGCTAACACAAGTGGTCAGGCACTATAGCTAGCTTCTGTGTTCTTCACCTATAGCAGCCCCTTTCCCATACAACAAGCAGGCCTACCGGCCTACCGGTACTCAGTTGCCCCCAGGACTTATACACACTGCTATAGTGCCTGGCCACCACGTCAGGGCAGGCATGAACTGAGAAAAGCAAACAGGTACTTGCGGTTGGCAGACAAGCAAAGTGGTTCAATTACAGTCCAATACAAGCATACCTCACAACTTTTTGAGATGGGAATGAAGGGCACCTACTAGCAAGCAAGCAAAAGTATGTAGGCATAGGACATGCCCCCTGCCATGCCCCTTTAACCTAAAAAAAAGATTAGTTAAACCCACAAGGGCTTTTACCACTACTATTCCTTTACATTGGCTTTTGAAAATTTTTAATGCAGCAATGTAGATTTTGGATGAAAGGTTTAGCACTGGGGAAACACTTTTTGACTTTTTTCAAGACCAAAATGAGGGACAAATGTGGAGGAAAGAGGGACAGAGGGACATTGCTCCAAATCATGGATGGTTACTCCAAATCAGGCACAGTTGAGCTATGTACAAGTCATTCAAGGTTCAGAGTAGTCAGGGTCCAATCTATAGTTAAAAGGCAGGCAGAATTCAGAGCATAGTCGATATCAATTCCAAGGTCATAAACAGGGAAATCCAATCAGCAGAGCAGACAAACAGGGAGCTTGGAGCATGTGTTACAAATGCAATATCACAAGCATGAGACTGCAGGCCTGGCAGAGGTTTGGTTTCCACACAGAAACTGGCCACATCAATCAACTTGCAGGTGGACAGACATACAAGGAGAATGCCACAACCAAAACCAGGATTCTGGAAGGAGGAGCAGGAGTGCTACACACTCCTGACATTGTCATAATGTTTATCAAAGCATACTTGCATATTTGATAACACTTACCTACAAGAGTGCTCTCCTTCTCCTTCCAGCCTGATCCTAAATCTCAGTACCCACTCCGCTCCACACTGCCACATCTTCTCCACTGTTTCTTTATTTCCCCCCATCACTCATCCAATGGGCAGCTACTGATGATGTGTTTCCTGCACATTCGCACAGGAATTGCATCACCCCTTGCTCAACTCTTGGCATCTGTAAGGCCCCTTTCACGCGGAGATGTCTAGGTCCCGTGTATCCTTCCTGGCATTTTAGTGCACTTGGGAGGGACTGGTGCTGGCTCCAGCCCTGCTGCCTGAAGCCTGTCAAAGTATATTGTAGGTTGTGGCTGGACAGGGCTGAAAGCTGTTCCGGGTGGAACTCGTGTTTAGGACCCTATGTTCAGGAACTAAGGTCCAGGATGTCCAAGCTCTGCATTGCAAACGGCCTAAAATGCAGTGAATGAGTACACAACGTACAAAGCATGGTGAATATGTTTTACAGTGTGCATTGGAAATAAGAAAATTGCTAGGGGAAAGAGGGAGAGATTCAACCTCCTAGGCACATTTTTTATTTTCAGAGTTTGATTCCACTTTACAGTGTGGGTTAACCTTAATTATGAAAATTAAAGTCGTAGTAAACTTGTTAAAGTGGAAGTAAAGTCAAAAATATTACTTTTACCTACAGGTAAGCCTATAATAAGGCTTACCTGTAGGTAAAAAAAATATCTCCTAAACCTGTACGGTTTAGGAGACATTCCCCATGCAATGCGCCGCTGACTGCAGCGGCGCATGCGCACGGGGGATTCTCGGCTGAAGGGCCGGCATAATCCGAACCCTGCCGGGAAGAAGTCTCCCGTGCGCATGCGCGGGAGTGACGACATCGCGGCTCCAGCCACTCACAGCGCTGGAGTCGCGATACCCGGAAGACACGCCGAGGCAACATGTCAGCGACCTCGGCGTGGACCAGGTGAGTTACCGACGCTTCGTTCTAAGGTAAGTATTTCATAATGAGCTAGAACGCGGTGCATACTAGCTCATTATGCCTTTTCCTTTACAGGTGTTAAAAAAAAAAAAAAAGTTCAGCGGCTTTACTACCGCTTTAAAAAATATATATATCTGGGCCACGTGCTAATGCCATAAGGTGCCAGTGTGTGATGCATACTAGCACATTATAATAGACTTACACTTCCATCTTCACCCAGTCCTCCTTCCGGGTTCATGTTCTCAGGCCATCTGAATGGCCGGGCCACAATGACATCACTCCCACACATGAGTACGGGAATCATGACAGCGCACTTAGTGTGCCCTAAATGCAGAGAGCACTGTGCATGCGTTGGTGATGTCCCCTGCTGCAGAAGCAGATATCTCCTTAACAGCACACGTTTAGAAGATATTCACTGTACCTACAGGTAAGGCTTATTGTAAGCTTACTTGTAGGTACAAGTTTAAAAAAGTGTTTACTACCACTTTAAGGATTACTCTCCTCTGACCTTTATATTTAACATATTTGCTGCTTTAATTTGGATAAGGAGTAGAAATCAAAGTGAATACTGGATGATCCTGCCAGTGCCCTTGTATATGAAGCCCTTCCTATTTGTCCCTGACCACCCTAAGCATGGTAGCAGGTTGGGCTAGCGTAGTCAGTTTGAGTCTCTGCTTCCTACTTGAGATTACCCAACACGTGGCATGCCTGCAGTTAAAGGGTTACTAAACCCTCCTGTTTTTTTTTTAAATAACAAACATGTCATACTTACCTCCACTGTGCAGTTCGTTTTGCACAGAGTTACCCCGATCCTCCTCTTCTGGGGTCCCTCAACGGTGCTAGTAGCGCCTCCTCGCATCGGGAAACCAAGTAGGAGAAGCGCTCTTCTTGTCCTGCTTTTGCAAAGCATAGACACAGAAAGCCAGACTCGGCTTCGCCCCCCGGCGCCTGATGGCTGCGCTGCTATCAAATCTATCCAATCAGGACATGAGACACCAGCAAGAGCTGGTGTACTCGTCCCCGGGGAAAGGAAACCAGGTCCAGGTAAGTAAAACAGGGGCACTGGGGGGCTGCAGCACTACAGAAGGTTTTCTATGCGTTAAGGTGAAAAACCATGAGGATTTACAACCCCTTTAACCTGGGATTTAGCAAGCTGGCACACCCTTGTCCAGCCCTGCCCTGCTTGATTGACAGCTGCTCCCAGGAGGACAGAAAAAGAACAAAGGCGCCTCTAAGTCCAGCATTTATCGGATTCATTACAAAAAAGTGGTTAAAAACACTTACAACAATCTCATGGGAAACAAGCATGTCAGTACGGTAATCCTCATATGGTCCGTGGGATCATATGCCTCTGTGTAAGGAGAGAGCCGGCCAGTAGCTGTCATCATCAGGAGGAAGCAAGGAAGCGGAGGAGCGAGGAAGCGAGATGTTGACCCAGTTTCCGGAACCACGTTGGAGCGTACGCGGACGGTAGTGACGTTGGGTGACGGGCAGTTGGCTGTAACGCGTTTTAGAGCATGCGTGGCTCCTTCGTCAGACCATCGTGGTTCTGGAAGAAGGGCCAACACCTCGCTTCTTCGCTCCTCTGCTTCCTCCTGAGATGATGACAGCTGCTGGCCAGCTCTCTCCCCACACAGAGGTGTAGGATCCCAAGGACCATGTGAGGATTGCCTTACTGACATGCTTATTTCCCATGAAATTCTTGTAAGTGTTTTTAACCACTTTTTTGTAATAAATTTGTTAAATCCTGCACGTAGAGGCGCCTTTGTTCTTTTTCTGACTTCCTAGCAGTGGCGGCCGGTGCTTAATATTTTTTGGGGGGTAGCAAACAAACCTGCCCCCCCTCATTCGCACATACCGCCACCACCCCCCCAGTGCACAGCCCGGCCTCAGTAGGTACTCCCACTGCTCCCCGCTCATCCACACCGGCTCCCGCTTGTCCACTCTGTCTCTTCCCTCCCAGCAGCCCCTCCCATTATAGACGTTGCTTCTCCTCTCGGCCAAACAGGAAGTGGGTCCTGAGACCTGAGTGGCCTGGAGTCCTAAGACTCCCTGGCCAATCGGGTCTCAGGACCCACTTCCTGATTGGCCGGGTGGAGAATCAGGATGACAATATTGAATATTAATTCACTATTGTCACACAACTGGGCGGGCTCAGGGCACAGTGCTTTGCGCCCTGAGCCCACCCTTTTTTGAAGCCAATTGGAGCCTCAGGCTCTAATCATGTGCTTCAAAAAAAATAAACCCATTGAACTCCATGCGTCCGGCACCCTGCATGTAGATTAGGGACCAGGCTCATGGATTAGGGGGGCGGCGCCCTTGTGCCCCTAATGAAGTGGCCACCACTGTTTCCTAGAGCCGCTTTACCTCACTAAAGCGATGCCTTAAGTGTCATTTCTAACTGCTGCATGGGATCGGAAACGTAACCCTTACAGAAGCGCCCTCATTCATCCTCTCTCTGCTCCCAGGAGGACAACTGTGCATTCAAGTAAAAAATCTTTATCCCACTGCAGAAAGCTCAGAGAGGAAGCAAAGGAGAGCAGTTAAGTGCTCACCACTAACAGAAGATAGAAAAAAGATATTTGCAATTTTTTTTTTTTTCATATCTTTCCTATAGCTCTGTTGATAGTTATTACACTTTTAAAACTAAAAGGGCTTACATCTATGTTAAACAAAACCTCCCAACTTTTTAAGAAGGACACCTATTAGCAAAAGTATGTAGGCACAGAACAGGTCCCCCTGCCACGTCCCCTTAAAGGAAAATTATAATTTTTTTTTACCACTACTATTGGCATTACAAATGCAGCAATTTAGAAATTGGATGAAAGGTTTAACGCTGGAAAACACTTTTTGAAAGATAAAAAGTGCATTTTATATACAACTATATAAATCAGACCAAAATGAGGGACAAATGAGGAGGAAAGAGGGACAGAAGGACTTTTCTCCAAATTAGGGACAGCCCTTGTAATCAGGGACAGTCCCTCAAAATCAGGGACAGTTGGGAGCTATGGTTAACCCTTTCCTACTCTAACCAACACTAATGCCCCGTACACACGATCGGAAATTCCGCCAGCAAAAGTCCGATGAGAGCTTTTGGTCAGAAAATGCGACCGTGTGTATGCTCCATTGGACTTTTGCTGAACGAATTCCAGCCAGCAAAAGATTGAGAGCAGGTTCTCAATTTTTCAGTTGCAAAAAGTTCAGAACGGAAATTCCGATCGTCTGTACCAATTCTGACACGCAAGACGCGGAAACAATTTGACGCATGCTCGGAAGCATTGAACTTAATTTTATCGGCTCGTCATAGTGTTGTACGTCACCGCGTTCTTGACGATCGAAAGTTCAGCGAACTTTTGAGTGACCGTGTGTATGCAAGCCAAGCTTGAGCGGAATTCCGTCTGAAAAACCATCCAAGATTTTTCCGACGGAAAATGCGCTCGTGTGTTTTTAAACAAAAAAGGTTTTGCCTTTCGATATTTTAATGGAAACAGTAATAATATCAATGTCTGCATGTTAAAAAAAATAAAAATGCTCCTCCATGAATCTATGAAACATATGTGTTCCTTACATGTGCAGGCTCTACGGTATGACAGTACAGTATGCAATTGTTGAAGAAGAAAAAACATTATTATAACTTTAAGAAAGCAAAAATCATGAGAGTACATGTATGTAGAAAGAAACAAAAACAGACCTGTAACAAATAATAGGATGGGGTGATTGTATTTGTTTTATTATGGATAATTCTTTGTGTATGCCAGGAAAAAAGTGCACATTATATTGATGCTGCAATGGAAAAAACAACACGATTTGGCAGACAGTGCGATACATGACGGCAGAGACCACACGGCCCCAAACAGAGGGTCCATAGAGAGTAATAAAATGTTACTATAGATCAGAGTAGTGGGAAAACTCTGCAGTTGTCTCCTCGCAGTGATACAATATCCAGAAGATGTTTTGTGGGAAGAACAGGCCAAGCAGAGACACCTGGATAGTATACTCAGTGTATGGACAAAGGGGACAGTTGCTTTTAAAGGTACACTCTAGACATGTGCAATTTGTTTCGTTTTTTTTAGTTTTCCGTTAAAATTCGTTATATTCGTTCATTCGTTATCGTACGAATGAACGAATGATTCGGTAAAAATTTTTAACGAATGTTCGAATCGAACGAATATGAAAAACAACGAAAATCCGAAATAACCAAATTAGAAACAACGAAACTACGAAAGAAGAAAATCCGAAAAACGAAAACAGGAACAACGAAAATCAAAATGAACGAAAAAATTTGTTCATTCGTAACTTTTTTTTTTTTTGAATTGGTAATTTTCTGTGTCCCTTACAATGGCGCTGCTTAACGTGCTTTGAATGGATTGAACGAAAAAATTCGTACATTCGTAACTTTTTTTTTTTTTTTGCGATTCGTAATTTTCCGTGTCTCTTACAATGGCGCTGCTTAACGTGCTTCGAATAGATTGAACGAAAAAATTCGTACATTCGTAAAAACAATTTTCGATTCGTAATTTTCCGTGTCTCTTACAATGTAATAATAGCATACACATTACATAAAATTATGAATTATGCTCCGATTACGAATCTACGAAAACAATGTTACGAAAGTACGAATAAATCAATCTAACGAAAGTACGAATGTAACTAAATCTACGAAAATACGAATGCGTGCGAATTTCGAATAAACGAAAATTAAACTAACAGAAAAACGAATCAACGAAAAAATAACTCTTACGAAAATACGAATCGTTACGAATACGAACACCGACGACTTACGAATTTACGAATCATTATGAATCAATGGAAACGAACAGAAACGAAACGAAAATAAACAAATTTTTCTATTGTGCACATGTCTAGTACACTCTATACAAAATTTTAAATGAACCACTTCAATACCTGCCATTTTTTGCCCCCTTCCTGCCCAGGCCAATTTTCAGCTTTCAGCGCTGTTGCACTTTCAGTGACAATTGCACGATCATGCAACACTGTACATATAACATATTATAGCACATTATATATATATATATATATATATATATATATATATATATATATATATATATATAAAATTACATTTGTATCATTTTGTTCACGCAAGTAGAGCTTTCTTTTGGTGGTATTTAGTCACCACTGGGTTTTTTTTTTCTTTTTTTGCTAAATAAATTAAAAAAGACTGAAAATATTGAAAGAAAAAAAAGTTTTTATTAGTTTCTGTTCTAAAATGTTGTAAATAAATAATTGTTCTTCATAAATTTAGCCCAAAATGTATTCTGCTACATTGCTTTGGTGAAAATAACTCAAATCAATGTACAGTGGAACCTTGGATAACGAGCATATTCCGTTCCAGGAGAATGTTTGTAATCCAAAACACTCGCATATCAAAGCGAGTTTCCCCATAGAAGTCAATGGAAATGAAGATAATTTGTTCCGCATTGACTTCTATTGCATGCAATTTCCAACTGGCCAGAGGTGGGGGAGGGGCGCCGGAGAGCCTTGGAAATACTCGGGGACAGCTCAGCTGAACTCGGAAAGGCTCGTAAAGTATTTCCGAGTAATTCCGAACGGCTCCGAACCGTTTCGAGTGTCACCGGCGCCCCCGCACTTCTGGACAAATGTGGTACTGCACACCCCATTAGCTTGAATTCTGCTCGTTTTGTGAGACAGTACTCGCAAACCGAGTCAGGATTTAAAAAAATAAAAAGTTGCTCGTCTTTCAAAACGCTCGTTAACCGCGTTACTCATTAATCAAGGTTCCACTGAATATTATTTAGTCTGTAGGAAAGTTATAGAGTCCACAAACTATGGTAGATATCTGAAAATGTATCAGTCCTGATGTACTAACGGATCTCATTTCTTGAGGCCCTAAAATGCCAGGACAGTAGAACCCTCCCCCCAAAATGACCCCTTTATGGATAGTAGACAGTCTAAAGTTTTTAGTAAGAGGAATGGCGGGTTTCTGAAGTTGTAGTTTTTTTGTCATAATTTTTTTGAAAATAAAGAAATTTAAAAAAAAAGTTCACATTTTTTTACATACTGTCACCAATGCAGTACAGCATCATCATTCATATAACTGGTGTGACGGTGATCAGGGACACTGATTGGTGACAGTATGAAAAACAAACGTGACGTCACAAGGGGCAGGCTCTCCGTGTGAGGTTACCAGGTGGCTGTATAATAAATAGCAGACAGCGGGAGCCGACACAACTGAGCCAGTCAGCGTCGGAGGAAGAACGTGTTTTATTTTTTAGCAGGCAACGGCGGGCAACAAAGAAGAAACCACCAGAGAACGAAGAGCAAGAAGAAACACCAGAGGAAGCAGACAGCGGAGGGAGAAGAAACCACCGGAGAGAGAAGAGGGAGAAGAAAGACCGGAGGGAGAAGACACGATTTTTAATAAATTAATTGTCAAAAACCGTCTTTTGTGTTTTGTAACACTACACTTCTTTTCTTTGGTGAATGGATAGGGGTACAATGTACCCCTCCCTTTCCTCACCTGCCGGGCTACATGCTCGGATTTTGGGGGGACCCAACGCCATTTTTTTTAAAACATTTTGGCGTGGGGGGTGTCCCCTCCAAATCCATACTAGACCTGATCCATCGGTTATTAAGCACGCAGCGGCCAGCCTCCTGACCCGCTGCTTATGTGGCGTACACACGGTCGGAATTTACGATGGAAACAGTCCGATGGGAGCTATTCATTGGATTTTCCGACCGTGTGTATGCCCATCTGACTTTTTCTGTCGGAATTTCCAACGGACTTTGGATTGAGAACCTGTTCTTAAATTTTCCCGCCGGAAAACCTTTCTATCGGATTTTCAGATCGCGTGTATGCAATTCCGACACGCAAAATTCTGACGCATGCTCGGAAACAATCCGACGCATGCTCGGGAGCATTAAACTTCCCTTTTATAGTGCCGTCGAACGTGTTGTATCCCGCTGTGTTATTGACCGTCGGAAATTTGGTGTGACCGTGTGTAGCCAAGACAGTTTGCACGAAATTCCGTCGGAATTCCGACGGGAAAACCCTCAGAGCTTTTTCCAACGAGAATTCCGATCGTGTGTACGCGGCATCAGCAACCAGCTGTATACAGTAAATGTAAAAAAATTTAAAAAATGCAACTTGCGGCAAAATCGTGGTAAAAACGTGATTAAAAAACCACGGAAAGCACTGCAGAAACACTCAAAAGCAACATGCATAGATGTGAATTGAGCCAAAGTCACAGAAAAGTATTACAGGAACATTGAAATTTTTTTTGGTCACTGCAACTTGAGTCCCATTGATTAAGACGTTACCATTTGAAATGAATGTGACTTGTCATGTGACTCTAATGCCCTGTACACACGGTCGGACATTCCGACGACACAAAATCTGTCGGATTTTTTCCGACGGATTTTGGCCGAAACTTGTGTTGCATACACACGGTCGGACATTCCAACCACAAAATCTGTCGGATTTTTTCCGACGGATTTTGGCCGAAACTTGTGTTGCATACACACGGTCGGACAAAGTTGTTGGAAAATCTGATCGTTCAGAACATGGTGACGTACACCACGTACGACGGGACTACGTAGAGGCCAGTAGCCAATAGCTTTCGTCCCCAAATTTATTCTGAGCATGCGTGGCACTTTGTGCGTCGGAATTCTATACACACAATCGGAAAAAGTCCGATCGGATTTTGTTGTCGGAAAATTTTAGGTCCTGCTCTCAAAAGCCCGCTAGAGCCCACACATAATCTGATCGGACTTTTCCCGTTGGAAATTTCCGACCGTGTGCACAGGGCATAAGAGGAGTGCATTTCTCCCATGGTTGAGAAGTGGGATCTTCCATTCAATTGATAGTGTAGGACCCACTGATAATGGGGTACTTTGACGCAGTAGTGGGCTTAAGCACCATATGGCCATATGGTGCGACCAGATCCCCATATTTGCTTATTTGCTTATTATGTTCAGGTGATTTAATTAGCCTTGCAGGATTTAAATGACATTTTTATATATGTGCGCTGTAGTCTTTTGTTCTGCTCTGTGTTGCAAAACGAATGATAAGTTGCAGTAGTGTGAACTGTTTATAAACGGCCCAGCGATGGGAGGTAATGGCCCCGGGCTCAGAGGTAAGGGCCCTGGGATCAGAGAAAAGCCCCCGGAACTGAAGGGTCTAGTTACGCCTCTCCCCTGTGAGGTGGTGTTTGAGTGTGTGTTTTTAATATTTGCTTCTAACGCTGGGCATACACACGTGGAACCTATTGTGGGCTTCAAGAATAATTTTATGTTGTAAAGGAAACCGTTTGCTATCTTCAGCAGATTTGGGGCCCATTCCCACCAAAAGGCAGTGCAGGAAAGGCACGTTCCATGCATGTGTCCCACACCGCAGGTGAACTTGTTGCCCTTGCGGGATGTGCGCAGGTGCCAATTATTTGTTAATGCCACTCCCCCGCCCAATGCATCTTTCAAATGCTTGCAAATGCAACATGTTGGCAGCCACCAAATCGCGTGATCTGAAAAAGTAGTGCTTACAGTGCATTTTACAGCCCAGTCAAATGAATGGACTGTCAAAACTGGACTACGCAGGAATGCACAGGAACACGTTCGTTCTGGTGTGAACCCTTAAAGAGGAGGCATTGATCATTGTCTGCAGATGCCCCACCACCCCTAGGCTTTTATATTTACCCTCCCTTGCAGCATTCCAGCCTTTTTAAGATCCAGTGTTGGATGGTGTTGGAGCATAGACAGATGCATTATGTCACAGGCCCCCCACATGCCAGGGCTCAAGTCTGGTGATTGGCCCCTTAGTAAATGAACACAAAAGGAACAGCATGACGGTCCTTGGACCTTGCTTTGTGCACTGGTGCGCAGTCATGTTGGAACAGGAAGGGGTCATCCCCAAACTGTTCCCACAAAGTTGGGAGCATGAAATTGTCCAAAATGTCTTGGTATGCTGACATCTTAAGAGTTCCCTTCACTGGAACTAAGGGGCCACATCCAACCCCTGAAAAACAACTCCACACCATAATCCTCCATCAAATTATTTAGACTGCTGCACAAAGCAAGGTCCATAAAGACATGGATGAGTGCGTTTGAGGTGGAGAAACTTGACTGGCCTGCACGAGTCCTGACCTCAACCCGTTAGAACACCTTTGGGATGAATTAGAGGGAAGACTACGCGCCAGGGCTTCTCGTCCAACATCAGTGCCCGACCTCACAAATGCACTTCTAGAAGAATGGTCAAACATTCCCATAGACACACTCCTAAACCTTGTGGACAGCCTTCCTAGAAGAGTTGAAGCTGTTATAGCTGCAAAGGGTGGGCAAACTCAATATTGAACCCTATGGACTAAGACTGGGATGCCATTAACCACATGCCGACCGCCCGCTGGCGGCAGAATGGCTCCCCTGCACGTATCACCGTAGCTGTAAGGCGGCCGCTTTGAGGGGTATAGAAGGTATGCGCCCGCCATGTCACTGAGGAGCCGATGCACATGTCTGGTGGCCGCGATGTACGCCGGGCACCCGCGATCGCTCCTGACAGAGCAGGAAAGGGGATCTGTGTGTGTAAACACACAAATACACGTTCTGTCAGGGGAGAGGAGACAGATCATGTGTTCCTAGTATATAGGAACACCGATCGGTCTCCTCCCCAGGTCAGTCCCATCCCCCCACAATTAGAAAACACACGTAGAGAACACATTTAACCCCTTGATCGCCCCCTTGTGTTAACCCCTTCCCTGCCAGTGACATTTACACAGTAATCGGTATCTATTTATTGCACTGATCGCTGTATAAATGTCAATTGGTTTAAAAAGAGTGTCAAAAGTGTCTGATCTGTCCGCTGCAATGTTGCAGTCCCGATTACACCATTACTAGTAAAAAAATAAACGAATAAAAATGCCATAAGTCAATAACCTATTTTGTTGGCACTATAACTTTTGCGCAAACCAATCAATATACGCTTATTGCGATTTTTTTTTACCAAAAATATGTAAAAGAATACATATCGACCTAAACTGAGGAAAAAATTTGTTTTAAAAAAAAAAGAAAATTGGGGATATTTATCATAGCAAAAAGTAAAAAATATTGTGTTTTTTTTTTTCAAAATGGTCACTCTTTTTTTGTTTATAGCGCAAAAAATAAAAACCGCAGTGGTGATCAAATAGCACCAAAAGAAATCTCTATTTGTGGGAAAAAAAGGACATCAATTTTGTTTGGGTACAACATCGTACGACTGCGCAATTGTCAGTTAAAGCGACGCAGTGCCGTACCGCAAAAAATGGCCTGGTCAGGAAGGGAGTAAATTCTTCTGGGGCTGAAGTGGTTAAAGTTCACGTGCGTGTAAAGGCAGACGTCCCAATACTTTTGGTAATATAGTGTAGATAGATACAATTTCAAAAGGGATTAAAAACATTTTCAAAGATGTACATGAGACAATGTGATTTGGGCATTTAAAAAAAATAAAAATAAACTGACGGCATCCTGCCGGAGACAATATTACTTGTTAAGAATGTTAATGCTCAGAAAAAAAATGAAATATTCCAAACCTATTTCTTCATAGGTAGGTCACATAATAAACCATATCCATAATATTCGACTTTCACTTCAAACAGTAAATCCCAGAGAATTTACCTAATGCCGTAATAATCCTGTTATACCACTTTACCGGCAAATCATCACAAATAAGCCTCAGTCTTAAAGGAAAGAATTTCTACATTCAGCAAAAAGACTTATTTCTGAATTGTTTGAAAATGGAAATAAATGAAACAGACGTTCTGTATAAAAACCATCAGGCAGACGGTTATCAAAGAGGTAGTATGCCAGGGATATGCCAGCCTCCGGGTAATCTACAGACTGACAGCCGCTAAAGACATGCCGGTTCTGGCAGTGTTTTTTTGCAAATTTTCAACCTGGGTTATATATAGGGATGATATTTGGGCTTAGGTTGGACCTGGGTTCGAGGTGAACCCAGCCTGTTCTCAGTTCATGGACCCACTTGTAGGCAGGTGCAGCTAGGCTAATCTGCCACAAGGTGGCTCTGTGCCAAACTAGTGCCCCTTTTAGTTAGAGCCCTCCTGCAGGGATGGCATGGGTGAGTCAGTGCCCAATTATAAGCCAGGTTGAAAGAAGCTCTAAGCAGTTGGGGCACACCTCTCACCAGCACAGATATAACCAGCATGTGGAGGCCCTGGACAGGGTTGGAGGCCGGAGATAGGACAGGAGAGCCATCTGCAGTCTTACTGACCCTGCAAATGGCCTTTCAGGCCAGGCCAAAATACCCCTGAGTGAGACTATTCCTTTATAGAGTCCCAGGAGAAGTGTACCTATGGAGGAGGTTACTAAAGAGAACCCAGTCCTGTGAGAACTAATGACCTAGAGTGGAAGGAGAGACAGGTCGAGGTAGATGGCTGCTTAAAGTGCTGCATATGCTTTCACATGTGACTGCTGCAGACCATCCACTAAATGTGATTGACTATGTATTGTCAAGTGACTCCAGAATGTATGTTGATGTAATGTTATGTATGTTATGTCATTACCTGAGTACCATCAGTAAAGTGCAACAACCCTATTCATATGTGGACATTACTTCCTTGGGATATAAAGTTCAATGACCGGGAGTGTTGTGTTGAGGCCTCTGGCATGGAATGGGGCAAAATATGGCGGAGCCCTGCGTGGCTCCGAAACGTTGCTGTATGTTTATCATGTGACCACAAAATAAAGCTTTGGACCCATTTGAGGAATACTTGGTGTGCTGATATTTTCTTCACAATATGGGTTAGGGTTCAGCCCCAGCAGGAAGGAAAGTTTTCTAGTAAAGACAGGACCAGGGACTTTTGCTCATGGCACCATTATTAGCCGATAGCAAAGCCACTCTTGCACGATGAACTGCAGACCTATGCCTGCCCAGATATCTTGCTGTTGTATAGAAAAAACAGCACCAGAGATACCAGTTACCATTACCCAAATATAGTCATGACCACATTTGTTCAATAACATCAACCTGGATCTCCAGTACTTTGTTTACATTACTAAAGCATCAGGGATCTGTCATTTAGCTATGGGAATGCAGCAGGTTAAACATCAATGGGTGCTGGGTTGTTAACGAATGAGGATTACATTGCAAGACACCCTGATTGACATGGATTTACATTAGTGACATTTTTTTTTAAAAATTGCCTTTTCTAAGGTTTGTGTGTCTCTATTACATTTAAAGTGTTACTAAACTCACATGCTTGTTATATGGTGGAACCTAAGGGGTTAATCCTCTGCATTGTGTAAAAGGGCTTTTGATCCAGTCTTCTCTGATACTCCCCTTCTTCCACAGTCCTCAATCCATCTACTCATAGAACAGAGTTTTGGGGGCACTCTGCACATGCTCAGTTTCGGTGTGTATTGCTGAAGAATGTTTTTTTTTTTTCCTGGGAGGATGCATTTGATCAGCACAAAGACTATCAGCACTGTCCAGACAGAGGGTCAGGGGTCCTGCAGCCTCATAGGACAGTCAGAGGAGAATAAAAACTTCTTCTACAAGCTTTAACCAGACACTGATGGAAGTCACAAGACTGCTATATACTGCTGATGAGAAAAGGTATTTAGCAGTTTATATTTACAAAAATAGTTGCAATTCCATGTCCTGTGTACTGTGGGAGACCAGTTATAGTGAATGCAGGGTCCTGGGTTTAGTAATACTTTATTTTTTTTGTGGGAACAGGTAATTGGTACTAATCTAGCACTGTACTCATTCCCCTTGGGAGGAGGTGGATATCTTTGGACCCCCTTATTAGAAACGGGGCTTCCAGATTTCTCTATAAACCCCCAATAACCCCCATATCTTTTTTTCAGGGCATCAGATGTGGGAAAGCGGACCTTGCCCCTCACTATTTGGAAAATAATCCTTGCAAATGTGGCATTTGTTGCCCCCCCCCCCCCCCCCATGCAAAGTACCACCCATGTTGAAAGCAATGTGGCCTGATACGGTAAATGAAGTGGGGCAGAAACCTACCCAGATACTTATCATGTAGCATGGTTGGCCAGGAAGGGGAGGGAAGTTTCCTGCACCAGACCAGGACACATGCTTTCCAAAAGATAAAATTCCTCCTTGCACCTAACAATGGAAGACCGCTACATTTATTGTTTCAATCGCTTTTATTGAGGTTTATCAAAAAAAAAAAAAAACGAACAACAGACATTGATTGTCATACATTATGATATGTTGAAAAGGATCATCTAGTGAATTCATATGACAAGGTAGAAAAATCAAGCATAAATGAACAATAAACAGCAGAGTTACTACTACGTTCTGTCGATAAGTATGGTAATGGGTATTGTCCTCACCCCTGGACACCGCATTGGGGACAAAATGTGCCCTGGGGGGAGACAACACCATCATCTGTATTTTTTATTCCAAACTAATTTATGAACGGTTTGCAAAGTGCATGCAAAAAGATGATACAGTCAAATTTTCCATAAAAAAACATAGGATACAACAAATTTAACATAGGCTGGCTTGGTTGAAGCTGATAACGTTGTTTCATAAGTAACTCAAATATCTCACCAGTTGTATAACCTCGCCCGGTCCTTCTTGGGGAGGGGTCGAGCCTAAACCTGAGGATGAGGCAACATTCTTGGGTCTGTCTAAGCGTGTGTAGGTCCCTCTAAATTGGAGGGAAGGGGTGTAGGTGAAGAGGGGAAGAGGGAAGGGAGGCAGGTGGTTTTGGACCGATGGTCAGTACTATATTCTCTTGTCTTTGTATAAGTTATACTAGAGGTGTCCTATGGGTGTGGGTCCCGGCATACAAATGTTCGTCCAGTATGGTGAATATATTCATAAGAGTCAGTGTGTGTAGTCGTAGGAGCCCGGGGACAAGGCCCATGTCTCTAGGTTCTTTCTTTTAACGTGGGTAAAACATTTGACAGCTATTAAGGATTTAAACTCTTGGAAGCTTGGTGTATTCTGCTGTTTCTGTAAAGTATCTCCAGCATGCCCAAGTTTTGCTGAATTTGGTGGGGGTTTCCTGGGCCTGATATATTAAGTCCTCCATTTCCTCAGTCTTCCTAATACATTGCAGCCATTCTGCTATTGTTTGGAGGGGTTTTGTCTTTCCATCCTTCGGGATGCACAATTTGGCCACGTGGATTAAGTGGAGGGTCAAGGACTTCCGGTACACCGATTGAGGGATTGAAGTGTGGTGAAGAAGATATTGCGCGGTTGTGTAATCTAGGGAGTAGGATGTGATATTTGTAGTGAGACGGTGCACTTCTCTCCAGAAGGGTTGAATGAGCGGGTAGTCCCACTAGATGTGCAACAGTGAGCCGGAGTCGGCATTACATGATCTCCAGCAAAACGGGGAAATTGCAGGTTAATATTTGTAGAGTTTGATAGGGGTTCTATACCACCTTGAATAGATTTTATAGCTATTTTCCTGCACGAGACATTCATAGAACCCTTGTGGATGTGGGAGAAAACAGATTCCCACTCATCTGCTGAGAGGTCTGAGGTTATGTCTGTTTCCCATTGTTAACTTACTTTGTTACATTTAGGGTCACATTTGGGGAACATGAGCAAATATAGGTCCGAAATTAGATGTCTCTGGGGTTCAGATCTGGTGCATGACCGCTACATTTATTACATGACAGGTTTACTTTACTGCAAAAGACTTTGTGCAAATTTAAAACCATTGCTCAGAGTGCGGCCCAAAGTACTCATATCCCATCACTTTGCACAATTTCCCTCTGCTTTCTTTATTTTATTCTACTTCAAGTGCATAAATCTATACCTTTCGTCTTCACAAGAATTAGTAAATTAGGTACTTGGGAGCACACATTGTTACAACAATTATGGCTTCCAGATAGAGAGACTGGAGTTACCACAATTAAAATAAGAAGATCCTATTTCACGTAGATGCTTATAGAGAATTATTTTGTGCTGACAAATAACTCTGCAATATAGAGACATATGAGGTCATAAATGCAGTTTGCTATATGTAAGGAAGTCAAGCAAGCAAATGTATTTGTATGATAGACTGTTTTGCGAGCATTTAATTGCATCGCCGCCGTGCACCGGGGGCAAGTGGATGAGAAATGATTTTGCAGAAAACAATTGGCTCTATGCAAATGTACAAAATTATATCAGACTTACAATTGATGTCATATCTTTAACATTGTCTGCGCGGCAGAAAGCACTACAGTTTATTGTTTAATTGTTTATTGGCTTAACTGAAATTCTACAGAAGTTAATTGACTTTTTTACACAGGAGCTTTGCAGACACAATTAAGCAAGGTCTCTTTCTGTTCCTTCTACACACAAATACAGAAAAACAACATCCTGCCGGAGATAAACCGCTTTCTAAAATCATTGTTTTATTACCTCCGTACAAACTAGAGAGCATCTTCTATAAATATTGTAAGCTTTTATTTTATATGTAAAACAAATTATACTGGGGAGGGTTTATCAAAGCCGCAACAATGGAAAGTGTCCATGCAGCCACCAGCTTTACCCAAGCCATGCTTTGTAATTTATCAGATCCTTCCTCAGGATAACCTACTCTCGTCCAAGCTAATAACTCCTTCTTGCTATACGTGTTTTGTTTTTGTTTTTTTAATATACAGTATATATATATATATATATATATATACATTTATATAAAATGATATATATATATATATATATATCAGTGGAACCTTGGATTACGAGCATGATCCATTCCAGGAGTATGCTTATAATCCAATGTACTCGCATATCAAAGCGAGTTTTCCCATTGAAGTCAATGGAAACTAAAATAATTTGTTCCGCATTGACTTCAATGGGATGCAATACCGCATGCGGCCAGAGGCGGGGGGTGCCGGAGAGCCTCGGAAATGGCCGAAAAGGCCCAAGCACACTTCGGCTGACCTCGGCAAACCTTGGAAAGACTCCGTTCACGAGCCTTTCCCAGGTCTGCCGAGGTCAGCCGAACTGTCCTCGGGCATTTCCGTGCATTTCCGAACGCCAACAATCGGCGCGGCCCACCTCAGGCCAAATGCGGCACTGCCCAACGCTTTTGGCCTGAATCCTGCTCGTTTTGCGAGACAATACTCGCAAACCGAGTTAGGATTTTTAGAATTACAGTGCTCGTTTTGCAAAACACTCGTTAACCACGTTACTCGCAAACCGAGGTTCCACTGTATATATATATATATATATACATGCACTATATTACCAGAAGTATCGTAACGCCTGCCTTCACACGCACATGAACTTTAATGGCATCCCAGTCTTAGTCCGTAGGGTTCAATATTGAGTTTGCCCACCCTTTTGCAGCTATAACAGCTTCAACTCTTCTGGGAAAGCTGTCCCACAAGGTTTAGGAGTGTGTCTATGGGAATGTTTGACCATTCTTCCATAAGCACAATTGTGAGGTCAGGCACTGATGTAGACGAGAAGGCCTGGCTCACAGTCTCCACTCTAATTCATCCCAAAGGTGTTCTATTAAGTTTGAGATCAGGAATCTGTGCAGGGCAGTCAAGTTTCTCCACCCCAAACTCTCTCATCCATGTCTTTATGGACCTTGCTTTGTGCACTGGTGCGCAGTCATGTTGGAACAGGAAGTGGTCATCCCCAAACTGTTCCCATAAAGTTGGGAGCATGAAATTGTCCAAAATGTCTTGGTATGCTGAGGCCTTAAGAGTTCCCTTCACTGGAACTAAGGGGTCAAGCCCAACCTCTGAAAAACAACCCCACACCATAATCCCCCCTCCACCAAATGACTTGGAATAGTGCATGAAGCACAATATATATTTTATTTTAATTTTTTTAAGTCAGATATATACATATGTATTAGGGAATAGGTAAGACCCTGGAACACACTGCATATTTGTTTGATGTTGCTGCTACCAATAAAACATACTGGCCTTTCAATGACTTTGAAATAGCTAGTAGCCAATAGCTTTGGTCTCGTAATTTGATCTGAGCATGCGTGGCACTTTGTCTGTCGGAATTCTCTACACACGATCGGAAAAAGTCTGATCGGATTTTGTTGTCGGAAAATTTGAGAGCAGGAAAAAGTCCGATGGAGCCCACACACGGGCGGATTTTCCGACAACATAGTCCAATGGGACATCTTCCGTCGGAATTTCCAACCGTGTACAGGGCATAAGACGTAGTCTCTTTACCACGTGATCAGCTGGGACTAATCACAGCTGATTACTCGATGGCTCTCCTCTCAGAGGGGGGTCTGCGCTGATAATTAGCGCATTGATTATCAGCTCAGCCCCCAACAGAGGTGCCCACCACATCTGCCAGTCAGTGCCCACCAAAGTGCCAATCAGTGCCCAACAAAGTGCCAATCAGTGCCCATCAGTAACACCTGTCAGTGCCCTTTACAGATGCCAATCAGCGCCCATTAGTAATGCCTGTGTGTACCTCATCAGTACTGCCCATCAGTGCCATCTATTAGTGCCCATCAGTGCTGTCTGTCAGTGCCCATCAGTGCCACCTATCGGTGCCCATCAGTGCTGCATATCAGTGCCTCCTATCAGTGCCCATCAATTCTACATATTAGTGCCTCCTCATCAGTGCCCATCAGTGCCACCTTATCAGTGCCAACTCATGAGTGTCCATCAGTGCCCATCAGTGAAGGAGAAAACAAAATGTTAGAACAGAAACAAAGAAAAACTTTTTTTTTTTTCAAAATTGTCAGTCTTTTTAGTTTATTTAGCAAAAAAAAAAAAAACCCCAGTGGTGATCAAATACCAGCAAAAAAAAGCTCTAATTGAGGTAAGAAAATGATAAAAATGTAGTTTGAGGACAGTGTTGCATGACCGCACAATTGTCATTCAAAGTGTGACAGCTCTGAAAGCTGAAAATTGTCCTGGGCAAGAAGGGGGAAAGTGCCTAGTATTGAAGTGATTAAAGTAGCGTAGTGCTAAATAGCAAAAAAAATTCCTGGTCATGAAGGGGTTAAAATCTTCCGGAGCTCAAGTGGTTAAAGTCTCTGATCTCCCTATGACCCCAGTCTACTGCCAACATTTGTCATTGGAGATTGCATGGTTATGTTCTTGATTGTTTTAACCTATTAAAGTGTTTGCACACCCTGTACAACCACTTTTACCTACAGGTAAGACTATATTAAGGCTTACCTGTAGGTGCTTGAAATATCTCCTAAACCTCCACAGTTTAGAAGATGCTTCCGAAAGACCCAAGCGCCGATGACTACGGCGCATGCGCCAATGTCATCGGCGCTTGCGCAATTTAGAAAGCACACATTGTGCCGTTGCTAATAGCGGTCATGCCGTGACCGGCGGCTCCTGCGTGCATGCGCGGGAGTGACGTCACGCGACTCCGGCCAGTCACAGAGCCGGAGTTCGCAGCCCCGTAAGGAAGAAGGGTGAAGATGGACGCTCCCTGCTAGTGGGGACAATGGTGACATTGTGGGCTTCGGTTTCAGGTAAGTGACACATAATGGGCGGTGCATAGTAGCCCATTATGCTTTACCTTTGCAGGGAAATAAAGAGGAAGTAAAACCCACCAGGGTTTACTTCCTCTTTAACAACAGGTGTGGCTGAAACACCTGAACTTGGAAACCTGTAATGGTGTCAATATACTTCTAGTCCTATAGTGTATCATCCGTAGAAAACTTGGCTTGAATTCTATGTACTAAACAGAAATACTTTAATAAATTCTTTTTTTTTTTTGATATTTTGCCTAATGTATGTGTATGCAGATTTTACTGATAGCAATCTAGCAAAAAAGAGAATATATTAAATTAATGATCCTATAAAACACTCTGAGAAAATGCTTAAACGAGCCAGTTATTAGGAGAAGTCTCATTGTGGCAGTTTGTGAGATATAACAGCCCATTGATGAGAGTATTTAGAATGGAACGCACATACGCTCTTAAAACTCAGCATCAATTGTGTTCGTGGGGAACGGCTTGCAATCAGCCAGTTATTTTAATGTGATTCTTGTTATAAGAGAACATATTTGTTTTAGATTTTCATAATACTTTAAACGTAATTACTTTACAAAGTGATGTACTTATCATAAATACATACAAGATAACCTCAAATTCACTCGGTGATTGTCACTGATCTCTTCAATCAGATAGATGGGGTTATTAACATTTATTTAATTCAGTCTAAGAACATAAAAGTGAATATATAGCCTTTTCAATTTTCTTCTTTTTTTTTTTTTTTTTTTAGGAAGTACATTGTAAATAATCTTATCAATCTGTGCTAATGTTTTGAAAACATTTTTCTGTGTATACTATAGTTTGTAATGTAGGCACCAGATTAAAAAAAAAAAAAATAATTATGGGGACACTCTCTACTGGTCACGCCCATTTTAAACCACGCCCAAAAAGTAATTCAATTAATATTTAAACATTAGAATATTTTTAAATGTGATCCCCTTAAGTGGTTAAAAACCTATACTCTGTGAAGAGACTGGCCTCAGATGATACACAGAGATTAAACAAATACTCCTACATCGGTTGTACCTGTTTATCTACAGACATCTCATCTATAGGTCTGTTTAAAAAAACACAGATCAAAGGATTTTTCCTTGGCTCTAGCTGCAGGGGGTGGGGGTCCAAAGTCTCACAGTGCGAATCTCCACAAGGAGAGCTCTGATCCCTGATTGGACAGAAAGGTCACCCTCCTCCAGATTCGCACAGTACATAGAGAACATGCAGTGCTAAGGATATGAATCCTAGGCTGTGTGCTGGAGCTCTCCTCACCCATCACCTTTTTATCTTTAGATGTTGGGAAAACCTGTCAGAAGGGACTCATGCTGATAACTGTCAGGGCTGGGCTCAGCCCTTCCTTCTCAAAGCTGGTCGCTCAGCTGTTGGCTAATTGCCAGCTTCTATCTCTCCACAGTGACTCACCTGTTGATGATATCCTGCTCGTAAGTCCTGCCTACTTAAGCCGTCCAGTCCAGATGATCTCTGCCTTTGCCTTGGTCACATCTCTAAAGAATTCCCACAAAATTGACTTGCATCAAAAAATTGTGTATGATAAGACTATTATATATGTGAAAAATATTAAGTAACATAATAAAAAATAATCATAAAACTAATTCCATGTGTATCAAATTAGTGATAAACCACAAACAAATATGTGATGAGAAATAAAAAAATGTGAATGTGTCCAGTAATAAACCCAAAAAACTAAGACCAAAGTACATATAAGCTCCTCCTTGGAATGGACTCACCGGACCAGTAGACAAACAGCAGAGCAAAGAGCAGATATGCAGACAAGCTGTGATACGGCAAGCAGGCATAAAAAGCAAAGCTGGAGAAAAACAGGCCAGAGGATCCAGGGAGCGATGTATGCACACAGGGCACAGTAATTTTCTTGGGGGTGTTGGACCGGTAAAAGAAGAGAGCAAGTTGTAAATGCTGTAGCAGGATATTAAATGCGTCAATGGTTCTTTGGCCGGAAATTACGTCGACGCGTTTCGCCCCTCCTCCAGGGCGTCAACAATGTCTTTTGATGACGCCCTGGAGGAGGGGCGAAACGCGTCAACGTAATTTCCGGCCAAAGAACCATTGACGCCACTTCCTGTTCCCGTGGAGCGCACGCTGGATCAGCTGCAACCACGGAAGTATCTGAGAAGTTTGCCTGAGAAGTTTGCCTTCCCCTTTGCATCCTGTAAGTAGCGCAGAGTGCGCATTTAATTTACAACTTGCTCTCTTCTTTTACCGGTCCAACACCCCCAAGAAAATTACTGTGCCCTGTGTGCATACATCGCTCCCTGGATCCTCTGGCCTGTTTTTCTCCAGCTTTGCTTTTTATGCCTGCTTGCCGTATCACAGCTTGTCTGCATATCTGCTCTTTGCTCTGCTGTTTGTCTACTGGTCCGGTGAGTCCATTCCAAGAAGGAGCTTATATGTACTTTGGTCTTAGTTTTTTGGGTTTATTACTGGACACATTCACATTTTTTTATTTCTCATCACATATTTGTTTGTGGTTTATCACTAATTTGATACACATGGAATTAGTTTTATGATTATTTTTTATTATGTTACTTAATATTTTTCACATATATAATAGTCTTATCATACACAATTTTTTGATGCAAGTCAATTTTGTGGGAATTTTTTATTATTTGATCACAATTTTGTTTGCCAGCGCTGTTTTATTGGTTTAAGCATATTTGAAAGTTTTAGCACTTTTTGTACCAGCAGCTGCACATCTTTTGTTTCTTTTCACGTTCATATTGTACACGTTTTTCCCAGCGCCGTTTTTTTTGTCTATACATCTCTAAAGATGCTCTCCTGTGTTCCTGTTAAAGAGGAAGTAAAGGCATTGCAAGGCAAAGGCATAATGAGGGCAAGGGAAAGCCATAATGAGCTAGTTTGCTATGCATACTAGCTCATTATGAATAACTTACCTGAGAACTAAGCCCCTGAAGCGGTCCTCCTTCTTCTTCTCCACTGCTGCCATGTATCCCAGAGTGACTTCTGGGTCTCGCGGCATCGGCGCTGTGATTTGCACGTCACTCCCGCGCATGCGCACGGGAGCCGCCACTAGCGGCATATCGCCGTAGACAGTGCCTGTCTTTTTGCAAATATCTCCTAATATCTAGGCTTACCTGTAGGTCAAAGTGGTCTGTAAGGGTTGACAACCACTTTAAAGACTTGCTTGGCTGACATTCCTTCTGGCTCCAGATCCTGCTTGCTGTTCTACTCCGCTCCTCTCTGGCTCCCTGACGTTTTGGCTTGTCTGACTATCTGGTTCCTGAACTCTGGCTATGTTTTGACTATGTTTACTCTGTTTACCTTTTTTTTATTATTATTAAACAAGTGTGATTTAACTGTACTTCTAGTTTTTCTAGTTTCTGAAAATAACAGAGAAATGGGTCAGGAGAGAGAATTCACACTTAGTGCTTTGGATTGGGGCGAGTACACAGAATAGAAGGATGTGCT
Source organism: Lithobates sylvaticus (assembly GCA_028564925.1). Taxonomy (NCBI): domain Eukaryota; kingdom Metazoa; phylum Chordata; class Amphibia; order Anura; family Ranidae; genus Lithobates; species Lithobates sylvaticus. Next base: position 42,143,669 of record CM053031.1, read on the forward strand.
TTGTATTTCACGTCTGAGATTTACAACCACTTTAACACTTCTTCCTGGTGGCTCTTTAAAATGTTTGTTGCCCAAAAATTAGATTTATATATTATATAAGTTTGAGTATGCCTATAGTTCTATTTAGATGTATCTGGTGCATAAGTGGCAGGAGAGGAGTAGCTGTGGCTTCTCTCTCTGCTGTTGCTTTTGTGTGTGAGTTCACAAAGGTCTTCTACACAGGCACAGTCATAGCCAAGACTGTTATTGTAGAACTGTTACAACCAGTGTTAATTCCACCCTCCATCCACAAGAGGGAACCCAAGGAACATGGGTTGCAAGAGAATCTAAGGAGAAGCATAAAGGATTGTGGGGAGTGTAGTTCACTAAAGAGACTCAGCCATTACTATAGGTTGGCTCCAAACTACAATCCCCAGGAGACAGCCAGTAATAAGAATGAATTAGAGTGATTTTCTCAGGTTTAGAAAAAGGAAGGGCTCCCTTTTTCAGCTGGAAGATGTGGGACAGACTGCAACCCATTCTCAGAGCAGTAGAGGCAGTGAGCTGGCGACTTCCTTCTGAGAGCAGTGGTGCAGATCAGATGCTAATCCAGAGACTTGCAATGCAACCTGGACTATGGGAGGTCTGCTGCATTGTTAAAGAGCCAAGTGCTGAGGACATAATCAGAGGGAGAGAGAGAGACCCCCTTGCCTGTTGGGTGGATGGAGAACCTCTGCTTACAAAGGGCTGGTAAGTGACCACTGTCCACCCATACACTATTGTTCACTAACAGAGGGACAGATTTGCTAGTAACTTTTTGTCCTTGCTTGCATAAACGTGTAAAAGGACACTACCCCAAGCTCTTTCAAAGTCTTGGGCCCCATAAGCTGGCCAGCAGAAGGTCCAGGACATGTGTACTGCTTATTGCTGACTGTTGCTGTAGTGATCACCTATATTCCTGAGTTATTCCTAAGAATTACAGGCCTACAATATAAAACGCCAAATTTCCATGCAAAATAATTGTACCGCTTTCAGCACCAAAAATCTGAAATAATCATACCGCCAGGGAGGTTAACAACAACAATGAGTGTTAAACCACCTGTTAATTGTCCATGCCCCAAAGCAAGCGCTTGCTATGGGGGCACTAGCCAGACTGTGTACATAAATGGACACACACGCAGCGTGGCTCAGCAACACCCCCCCACCCACCCCCTGATCCCTCCTTATAGGATTTAAATTAACAGGAACAGAAGCAAAGCCTGTGAGACCAGGAAGAGGGGAGAAGACCTGCTGCAGATGAGACAGCACTGTATTGACTAATGGTAAGTATTTAAAAGGGGGTGCTGGGGGGTCTGCTACTGAAAGTTTTGTTTTTTTTGCCCTAATACAGAGAATGCATTAAGGTGAAAATCCTTTTGCCTTTAGAACCACTTAAATTTAGCCCATGGTGTGGTTTCTTGGTTAATTATAATAAAATGGAAATTGACAGTAGGGGGGCCCAGTATAGGATTGCTTGGAGCCCAGGTCATCTTCAATATCCTTGCATGTCTTGCTTTGTACTTCTACACAATGGGGATGATTTACTAATAGTAGACTTAACAAAATGAATATTCTATTTGTATTGCAAAAGCACAGTTATACTACTGTATGTTCACTGAGCAAAAAAAAAAGTTCAAATATTTAATAAAATAAAGTACGCGCTCACTTTAACCACTTCAGCCCGGACCAATTTGCAGCCAAAGGACCAGGCCCCTTTTTGCGATTCGGCACTGCGTCGCTTTAACTGACAATTGCGCGGTCGTGCGACGTGGCTCCCAAACAAAATTGGCGTCCTTTTTTTCCCACAAATAGAGCTTTCTTTTGGTGGTATATGATCGCCCCTGCGTTTTTTATTTTTTGCGCTATAAACAAAAATAGAGCGACAATTTGGAACAAAATGCAATATTTTTTACTTTTTGCTATAATAAATATCCCCAAAAAATATATAAAAAAACATTTTTTTTCCTCGGTTTAGTCCGATACTTATTCTTCTACATATTTTTGGTAAAAAAAAAAACGCAATAAGCAATTATTGATTGGTTTGCGCAAAAGTTATAGCGATTACAAAATAGGGGATAGTTTTATAGCATTTTTATTAATATTTTTTTTTTACTAGTAATGGCGGCGATCAGCGATTTGTATTGTGACTGCGACATTATGGCGGACACATCGGACATTTTTGACACATTTTTGGGACCATTGTCATTTATACAGCAATCAATGCTATTTAAATGCACTGATTCCTGTATAAATGACACTGGCAGTGAAAGAGTTAACCACTAGGGGGCAGGGAGGGGTTGTGTGTGTGACGTGTGTGTTTTTTTAACATTAGGGGGCGTGGCTTTACGTCTGACGTCATTGATCGGTTTTCCCGATGACAGGGAACAGCCGATCAATGACAGGCAGAGTAGGAAGCGTGGGGAGAGGTTTGTTTACACAGACCTCTCCCCGTTCTTCAGCTCTGTGACCCGATTGCAGGACACCAGCAGCGATCGGGTCCGCTGGTCCCGCGGCTGTGGTCACGGAGCTCCCGACCGGGTCATGATCACGCCGCCGGCGGCGCGACCGTGACCCCACAGCTAGGCAATTAAAGGGGACGTACCCGTACATGCTTTTGCCTAGCCGTGCCATTCTGCCGACGTAAATGTGCAGGAGGCGGTCGGGAAGCGGTTAAAGGGAAGCTGTGTTCAGAAAACAATTAGGTCTGCTATTGCCATAGGCGTGTGCAGGGGGTGTGCCTATGCATACCCTAATCACTACGTGCAGTGGCAATTCCCCCTACTGCCCCGGGCTTCCCCCGTATTGCCCCCCGCCCCTCAGTGCTGCTGGCTTCTCTCCTCTCCACCCAGCTCCTGCAGGGTATGTTTCAGGACGGAGCTTGGGGGAAGGGGCTAGTAAATATTAGACATGTGCAATTCTTTTTCATTTTTCAATGAATTTTCGACACATTTGTTAATTCGGAAATATCTGAAAAGCCATTTAACAAATTTTTCCTAATATTTGTAAATTCAAATATTCAAAAATTCGTAAATTCGAAATACGAAAATACGAAAACCCCAAAATTAGAAAATCTGAAATAATAACTAACTAATAGTAGCTTAACTATTACTAACTATTAAATTATAGATATTGGAATTTCCTTTCAAATTTGGCTATTAGTGAACGTAACATATACAAATCTATCCGAAGTTACGAATTATTCGAAATAACGAATGCCGTATCTCAACTAATGGAACGTAACAAATTAATAATAATAAATAATAATGATAAAAACTTTTTTTTATTATTTATTATTAGTTTGTTACGTCCCATTTGCTTAGATACAGCATTTGTTATTTTGGATGATTCGTAACTTTGAATAAATTCATATTCGTTACGTTTGCTAACAGCCAAAGTTGAAAGGAAATTTCAATACCTATCATTTTAAAGTTAGTTATTATTAGTTAGTTAGGTATTCTTTCAAATTTTCTTTCTTATTTTCAGATTTGGCTGTTAGTGAACGTAACGTATACCAATCTATCCGAAGTTACAAATTATTCGAAATAACGAATGCCGTATCTTAACTAATGGAACGTAACAAATTAATAATAATAAATAATAATGATAAAAACTTTTTTTATTATTTATTATTAGTTTGTTCCGTCCCATTTGCTTAGATACAGCATTTGTTATTTTGGATGATTCGTAACTTTGAATAAATTCGTATTCGTTACGTTCGCTAACAGCCAAATTTGAAAGGAAATTCCAATACCTATAATTTAATAGTTAGTTATTATTAGTTAGCTAGCTATTCTTTCAAGTTTTCTTTCTTATTTTCAGATTTTCGAATTTTCGAATTTACGAATTGATGAACTTTCGAATTTTCAAATTTACAAATTTACGAATTTATGAATTTTCAAATTTTCGAATTTACAAATTTACAAATTTCTGAATTTTTAAATTTACGGATTTACGAATTTATGAATTTTCAAATTTTCAAATATACAAAATGTATGAATTTTCTAATTGACGGATTTACAAATTTATGAATTTATGAATTTTCAAATTTACAAATTTTTGAATTTACAAATTTTCATATTTACGAATTTATGAATTTACGAATTTACAAATTTATGAATTTTCAAATTTATGAATTTACGAATTTACAAATGTACAAATTTACCAATTTATGAATTTTCAAATTTACGAATTTTCGAATTTCCAAATTTTCAAATTTACGAATTTTTGAATTTATGAATTCTCAAATTTACGAATTTATGAATTTATGAATTTTCAAATTTACGAATTTACAAATTTATGAATTTTCAAATTTTCAAATTTTCAAATATACAAATGTATGAATTTTCTAATTTACGGATTTACAAATTTATGAATTTTCTAATTTTCAATTTTATGAATTTACGAATTTACAAATTTACAAATTTATGAATTTTCAAATTCATGAATTTTCAAATTTATGAATTTTCAAACTTACGAATTTACGAATTTTCTAATTTACGAATTTATGAATTTACGAATTTATGAATTTTCAAATTTACGAATTTTCAAATTTATGAATTTACGAATTTATGAATTTTCTAATTTACGAATTTAAAGAATTGCGATCATCCCTAATGACCCAGAAAAACAAATAAAAACCAAAATATATGAAACGAAAACAAAAACTTTTTTGGCAGTGCACAAGTCTGGTAAATATGTAAACAGTAAATATTCCTTTTCTAAACTAACACAGTAAGCTCCTGTACCTTTTGTATTGAACTGTACTGCAATTGTGTTGTCCCCCTATACATTGTAAAGTGCTGCATAAACTGTTGGCGCTATATAAACCGTGTATAATAATAATAATAAGCGCACTCATCACTGTGTTCATTCATAACTGAAGCACAGTACACTGTGTTTACTATGCTTCCATTTGTGAACAGGGAGTGGCTTAGCACAGAGCACTTCCCATTCATTCACTGTCCAGTGTAGCCGAGGCTGCAGAGAAAGACCTGTGCTTGAGTTTTGGGGGTGCACACCCTAATGCAATAGGCTGCTCACACCTATGGCTATTGCTGATCTTGCCTCGCTGTCTCTGCACTAATCACTGACAAACATGTTATAAGTCACTAAACTTTCCACAATAATCTTTACTTTTTTGAAAAATCTGAATGTATGAGTCATATCCCCCTCTTAGTTATATATGTAAAGCATGCAGGTGAGATATTATATGTACACGTCCTATAAACTGGCTGTCATAATATTGTAACTGGTGAAATTGCTCCCTGTGAGACAGGCTTGGTGTAGTGACTTGACATGGAAACACATTTTCATTAGAATTATAAGAAACGAGTGATGTTCTGTTTTTTATCATTTAAAGCGGTATCCTCTGATGTGACATCTCCCGTACGCTGAATTATGCATCTGCCGCATTTAAACTGTTCTCCTGGCAGAAGTCAGCCAAGATGAAGTTGTCTTTCGAAAATAATTGCTCTGCAAAGCATCCATTATACCTGGAAAATGTAGAAGTTGACTCCTACAAATTATACACTAGCCTTTAATGGTGATTTTTTTTTTTTTGACAGCTATTAGCTTTCTGCTTTTTGCCAAAAAAAAAAAAAAATGGGAATATAGTCACAGTATTGATAGCATTGATTCTCACAACGCATCACAAGCGACTTGATAACCGGTCGCGGGCCACAATGAACGGAGCGGGTGGATGGCATGTCCATGTCCGCTCTGCATTTGCAGAGCGGACACGGACGCAGCCCACAATACTGTTTAGCGGATTGTATTGGAGGTATAACACAAGTCGGTTTAGGTCTGCCACTACTTAGAGGTGAATGGAGGGTCCAAATGGTCGGACTGACCATGTGAAAGGGGTCTAAAGCCCCATACACACGCGCGGATTATCCGAGGACCAGGTCCGTCGGATCATGTCCGTCAGACTTTGTCTGATGTTGGTTTTGCGTACACACGGTCGGACAAAGTTGTCGGAAAATCCGATCATTCTGAACGTGGTGACGTTTGTTGCCTACGACGGGACTACGTAGAGGCTAGTAGCCAATAGCTTTGGTCTTGTAATGTGATCTGAGCATGCGTAGCACTTTGTCCGTCGGAATTCGCTACACACGATCGGATTTGGTGTGATCGGACTTTGTTGTCAAAAAATCTATCCAGCAGGAGATAGGACTTTGTCCGTCAGACAATCCGATGGAAACTGTCCGATGGTGCCTACACACGGTCGGAATTTCCGACAACATTGTCTGATAGGACAGAATCCATCGGAAAATCCGACCGTGTGTATGGGGCTTAAAGAGGAAGTAAAGCCTTTTTAAAAAAGAAAAAAAAAAGACACCCTGCAAGGCAAAGGCATAATGAGCTAGTATGCATAGCATACTAGCTCATTATGAAAAACTTACCTGAAAACGAAGCCCCCGAAGCGGTCCTCATCTTCAATCTTCTTCGCCGCCATCCAGGGCCGGAGTGACTTCCGGGTCTCGCCGCTCCAGCGATATCATTTGCTGGAGCGGCGATGACGTCACTCCCGCGCATGCGCACGAGATCGGCATATTGCCGTGAGAGCGGCATACTCAGTGCGCTCTCAGTGCGCCTGCGCGCCGCTGTCTACGGCGCATGCGCCGTAGACAGCGATGCCTTTTCATCGCTAAATATCTCCTAAACCATGTAGGTTTAGGAGATATTTATTGGACCTACAGGTAAGCCTTAATCTAGGCTTACCTGTAGGCCAAAGTCATGTGGAAGGGTTTACTTCCACTTTAAGGCTGCTTTCACACTGATGCGCTGCGGTTTACCGGCACCACGTGTGCAACGCAGTGTACTTTTGGCTTTCCTGCAGTTTGCAATAACTTCTATTATATTCTGCAGGTTTGGTGCACTTTCAGAAAGTTTAACAAACTCGCAGGTAATAGAAGTCTATGGCTCAGTGCAGGTAACCCGCAGGTAAACTGCTCTGAACCTGCAGATCAGTTTGAAAGCAGCCCAGTAACCACTGCAGAAAAGATTTGCCCATATATACACTGTGATTTTAGTAATAAACTGACCTTTAATAACAGTATTCTTTCTATTCTATCCCAGAGAAGGAGGTCGTGGGCCACATCAGAGGGCTCTGAGGGCCACATGTGGCCCCGGGCCACTGTTTGGGCACCCCTGGGTTAGAGGGTAAGTCTACCAAAATCTGGTATTTCAATTTCCTGCTGGATATTTATTGAATTTATTTTATATTATGGATAATGGAACGGGAGAAGCTGGAATATAAAAAAGTGGGCAGGAACACCCAAAGCTCCCTTGTGTTCAGGAATAGAGTCAGGGAGTTATATCAGGGAGATCTCAGTGTTGAAGTATCCAAGACTAGACTTGTGTATGGCAGAACATTTTGTTTAGTTTAGTTTTCCTTCGTAAAATACATAACTTTGTTCTGTTATATTTGTTATGTTACGTTAATTTGTTTTCGGATAATTTGTTTTTTCTATAGAGTATAGCTATGCGTTATAACAAATCAATTTGTTTTATTGTTTAATTGTTTTGTTTTCGGATAATTTGTTATTTACAGTATGTATATTTATTTGTGAGAACGAATTGTAATTCTGAAAGTCGTTTGTTTATTGAACCCATTAACACACACACACAATGACAATGGGGGTTATTTACTAAAGGAAAATCCACTTTGCACTGAAAGTGCACTTGGAAGTAAAGTCGCTGTAGATCCGAGGGGGACATGCAAGGAAAATAAAAAACAGCATTTTCGCTTGCACGTGATTGGATGATAAAATCAGCAGAGCTTCCCCTCATTTCAGATCTATCCCTTAGATTTATGCGGCGTACACACGGTCGGAATTTCCGATGGAAACAGTCCGATGGGAGCTTTTCATCGGATTTTCCGACCGTGTGTATGCCCAACGGTCTTTTTCTGTCGGAATTTCCGACGGACTTTGAATTGAGAACCTGTTCTCAATTTTTCCGACGGAAAACCTTTCTATCGGATTTTCCGATCGTGTGTATGCAATTCCGGCGCGCAAAATTACGACGCATGCTCGGAAACAATTCGACGCATGCTCGGAAGCATTAAACTTCCCTTTTATAGTGCTGTCGAACGTGTTTTATGCCGCTGTGTTACTGACCGTCAGAATTTGGTGTGATCGCGTGTAGGCAACACAGCTTAAGCGGAATTCCGTCGGAATTCCGTCAGAAAAACCGTCAGAGTATTCCGATCGTGTGTACGCGGCATTAGAGTGACTGCACTTCCAAGTGCACTTTCAGTGCGAAATGGATTTGCCTTTCGTAAATAACCCCCAATGTCTCTTCTGCTGCGTCTCAAAACTTGTCTCCTCTGATCAAACGCAATACAACACCCTTCTCAGGAATGCACTTTGCCAGTGGTTGTGCTGTGTCACTGCTGCTGGTACCAGGAGGAACCTGATGTTTAGGCCTCATGCACACTGGACGTTATAATAATAACGTTATAAAAACGCCAGTAGCTTTGCAGTGAGTTTTTCAACTTTTTTCAATGTTTTTGCAATAGCGTTTTTTAGTGTTTATTATCGTTTTTTAGCGTTTTTCCGCGTTAACCTTTTAGCGTTTTTTTTTTTCTTTTCAATAATTTTTTTTTCTTTTTTTTTCAATGGATCAATAATGTTAAACGCTGGTGTTTATCAGCGTTAGAGCGTTTTTACGGCTGAAAAACGTCTCTCAGAACCTAGTTTTGGGTGTTTTTTACTGCTCAAAAAGGCCACTGCGCAAAACTACTAATAACAGCCTATGTGTGCATGGACACATAGGATAACATCATAGGGAGTTTATTGACTGTAGAAAAAAAACATCTACTGCCAAAAATAGCTACTGTAAAAACATCAAAAAACTTCCAGTGTGCATGAGGCCTTAATGATAATGCTGTATAGTTTTGTATGACCTGACGTGTAGGCGTGCCATGATTTAGAGTCATGATAGTTAGTCTCAAGTACAATCATTTTACATTTTTTTAACCAAAAGCAATGGAAAAGACAAGCTGAAGCGTGCAATACAAAAAAATGAAAGCAAATACCGTATTTATCGGCGTATAACACGCACCGGCGTATAACACGCACCCCAAGTTTAGGAGGGCATTTTAAGGAAAAAAAGTTTTAGGAGGGAAGTTTAGGGAAAAAAAAACGTACATTTAAGTGTCATTTGCAGCTTGCCCAGCATCATTTGCAGCCTGCCCAGCGTCATTTGCAGCCTGCCCAGCATCATTTGCAGCCTGCCCAGCGTCATTTGCAGCCTGCCCAGTGTCATTTGCAGCTTGCCCAGTGTCATTTGTAGCTTGCCCAGTGTCATTTGTAGCTTGCCCAATGTCATTTACAGCTTGCCAGCGTCATTTACAGCCTTGCCCACGTTTAAATTTCCCGCCGCCGAGACAAATCGCGCGAGTGCCGCCGAAAAAGACCAAAACGCCGCCGGAAAAGACTGAAGCGCCGCCGGAAAAGACCGAAGCGCCACCGGAAAAGACCAAGCCGACTGTTCGGCTCCGCTCACGGTCCCGCGCTCGCTCCGGAAACAGCAGGGAGGCGGGACTACGAGCGGAACCGAACAGTCGGCTCAGTCTTTTTCGGCGGCGCTTCTGTCTTTTCCTGGCGGCGCTTCGGTCTTTTTTGGCACCGCTCGCTATTTTTCGGCGCCGCTTGCTATTTTTCAGCACCGCTTGCTATTTTTGTCACTTTTTTTTGGGGGGGGATCGGCCGATAACATGCACTCACGACTTTCTCCCGATTTTAAGGGGGAAAAAGTGCGTGTTATATGCCGATAAATACGGTAGATATGTGGAGTTGACAAAACAACAACGGAGGTCCATTTGGCTAAACAGCCATATACTGCGGAGTCATCAACCCCAAGGGAAAATGAAAAAAGTTTAAAAGTAAATGGTGTTCAGCGAGGACCCACCGGTAGTTTAGTCAGACACCAAATCAGTCTACTTTCTATATAAAAAAACATTTGTCTGTTTATTACAAAGTTTCAAAATATTTTTTCTCCATAAGATCAAATTTTCATATACAAGTACATATGTAGACAACACAAAGGCTATTGTCATATGTCAGGTCGACACATTTCATGGTAGTTACCGCTTCTTTGTACTCAGATGACAGATACCCAACAGGAAAACTCTTTTAGTAAAAACAACATGGATGAGAAATAGGCAGAATGAAAAAATGGCTTTCGTTTGATTTGTTATATACATAAATTTGTTTAGTTAAATTTGCGATTCAAATTCCATTCAAATTGCATTTGAAATCAAATTTATTCTGATTGAAATTTGAATTTTCAAAGATAGTTATTCTTTCTATTCCACTCTATTCTATTGTTTTTTTTTTTTTTTACTCTATTCTTTTATTTTCTATTTTATTCTTTTATATTATATTTTTTTTCTTTTTTATTTGAATTCAAATGCCATTCGAATTCCATTCAAATTCAAATAGAATTTCATTAGAATTGCATTCTAATCGAATTCCATTTGAAAAACAAATGTATTCTATTTGAAATTTGAATTTCGGAAAATGTTATATTGTTATATTCTTTCTATTCTAATCTATTCTTTTCTCTTGTTTGTTCTATTTTGTTCTATTCTATTCTTTTCTCTTCTATTCTATTTGAATTCAAAATTATTCTATTTGAAATTTAAATTTCTGAAGATGGTTATATTCTTTCTATTCTATACTTTGCTTTTCTATTCTAGTCTAATTCTATTCTTTTATTTGTTATTCTATTCTAATCTATTATTTTCTATTCTATTCAAATTTATTTATTTAAAGTTTTGGTAAATGGTTATATTTTTTTTATTCTATTCTATTCTATTTTTTTTTGGAATTTTATTATATTCTCTTATTTTCTATTCTAGTCTTTTCAATTGTATTCAAACTTGATTTTATTCTTTTCAAATTTCTAATTTTAGAAGTTGCTTATCTTCTTTCTATTTTATTCTATTCTATTTTTATTCTATTCCTTTATTTTCTATTCTATTTTACTCTGTTCTTTTATTTTCTATTCTATTTTGTCCTGTTTTATTTTATTTACTATTATATCCTTTTTTTTTCCTATTCTATTTTTTTCTATTCTTTTATTTCTATTCTGTTCTGTTTTACTCTATTTTATTTTGTATTCATTTAAATTCGTTACTATTGTAATTCCAAAATTCAGATATAAACAAATTTCTGAATAAAGAAAAATGTGTCCGAATTTCAATTCGGAACGAAACAAACCACATATGTCTAATGAGAAGAGAGAATATTAAATCTTCCTCGGCTGTGGGGAGGGGGGGCATATAGGGAACCTTCTTCAATGGAAAAGGAGGTGGGACAACCTTCACGGCAGGGGTCAAGTCCTGGGGAAAATAGTGTGGGAACTCCCACCCAAGATCCACTCGCAAGTATGCAGGAGACTGTGGGGGGGGGGGAGATGAGGAGACAGAAAATCAAGAAGGGGCCGGCGGGGAGGAGCGCATCACGAGAGGTCTGACTAAATACAATCTCTTAGCAGCAGGGACCTGCTCTACCTGTCAGCTAGCTGTGATTGACAGGTAGATCGAAGCGGAAGCTGTCATGGGGCCCCCTACTGGCAATGCCTGAATGGCACTTACTATTGCGAGGTGTGTCGGCAGCTGCTGGTGTAGCACCTGCCACACAGCTCGCATACTTCAAAGTCTTGCAGGGCACGGCTGCTAATGGGAACCAAGTTCCTGTTGTAGAAAAAGTACAGGAACTCCGTTCCCATGCGTTCCCGCAGGACTTGAGCCCTGCTTCACGGTCATTACCTATTGTGACGGAACGTCCCTACACTCCTCTTGAGTGCGTTTGTCATATATCACTTCCTCTCAGTCTGGGTATAGGTATAAGATATTCCAACCGCTCCCAAGCACCAAACGAGACAACACTTGCTTGGTGCCAACATGGACTGAGTTTTTATTACAAAGCCAAGCTCACATTTATACAGAGTAGAAGAGGAGGTCCCCCCTCCCTCTCATATTACTCTAACAATACACCTGTAACAACTTAACATAAACTATTTAACTAATCCCTTTAAGCAGCCGATGTGACTCATCAGGATTTCACTACAAGTCAGACTTGTGGTCACCGAGCTAAACACAGTTGATTATAAATTATCATAATTACCACCACAAGACATCTCATCACAATAGCAGGAGACCACCAGTAACAGACGGACCGTCTCCTGCATTGTGCAGAGGACAATGGGATCAGCTAACTCAATTAACATGTTGAGTTCATGACACTAGCATCTGAGAGTGTATGTCCCAACAGCATGAGACCACACACATTATATATATACACATATATACAGAGAGTGTGTCTTGGGGGGGCCCGCAATCAGCTGGCAGGAGGCTGGCATGTAGTCCTCTCAAAAAGCCTGTGTCCCGGCTAGGTCTGTCACACCTATATTAAAAATAGAAAATCCTGGTCTTCTGGGGTCCCTTGGCGGCTGTCTCGGCTCTCTCCCGCAAGGACTCCACAACTTCATGCGAACTCCCTCGCATAGTGCGGAGTGCTTGAGGGCGCGCTCCCCTGATACAGCTGGCGACCTTAGCCGCTCACTGTATCACTCGGTCCGGACCCCCGGCGCGCCGCGTCATTGGATGCGATTGACAGCAGCGCGAGCAAATGGCTGCACTGCTTTCAATCCATCCACTCTAGCCAATTAACGGCCAGGGTGAGCGGTGAAGAGGACGTCGGGGCGAGCGCGAGACTTTAGAGGGGTCAGGTAATTGGAACAATGTGTTTTCCCTCCGGTGGGTTGACAACCATTCAGGTCCTTTGGAAGGGAAGGGGAAGCAATTCCATATAGGATATTTTTGTATGATGATGTAAGTTTGTCACAAATAATACATATACCTTTTTTTTATATGAAATCCATTCTATAACGAGTGTGGTTTTTTGTATATCTCTGTAACTGGCATATTTTGATATTCTGTAGATGGTGCTCTGTATTCCCTGAGGAAGATAGGCATATCGTTAGCTGTTTGGAAACGCGTCGGAATTTGCACCCATCTACCTGTACAGCATCTTGAAATATCCATCCTGTTTTTATCTTCGAAATATGTATTGTATACTTTGAGAAAATAATATGTCTTTTTGTATAAATAAATTTATGAATTTTATAATATTTTCATTTTTTCTATTATTTTGTTGCCTTTAAAATCCCGTTTTGAGAGGTTGATCATTCACTACATTGAGGGATGATGGCAACTTAGTATATCATGTGTTTTGAGTTCAATTTATTTACCAGGGTCAGGTAAGTAAAACGGGGGGCCTGGGGGGGGCCGGCATTGTCAGATGTTTTTTACCTTAATGCATAGAATGCATTTTACCTTTACAACTCCTTTAAAGCTGAAAAGGCAGAGTAGGGGAGAGTATGTATGCTACAGCTGCCATGCTTTTTGTGCAGCAAAAATTATCCCCACTACTCACTCAACCAGTACTGCCCTCTGGGGGTGGGGGGGTTGTCAGGTAGGCTATAGGAGGACCCATGATTTTCAAAAGCAGCAATGGCGGGAGGTGTATGGGTTTAAAAATGAAAGGTCCTTTTCCATTAAACTGAAAAGTGAGGATCATTGTTTATTTATCTGCTACTATAAAGTTCATATCAGCGAAACCATTCTCTGTTTCTGCCAGGAAATGTGTATTATATTCACTAATATATACTGTATGTATAGTTTTATATATATATATATATATATATATTATATATTACTCACTATATAGATATATATAAATGAGCCCCATTTCCTTTTTTCTCCTTTCTGACAGTGTAGGGCGGGTAACACGACCCAAGCAGTGTGTTCATTGGTTTTCATTCCCCGGTTTTTGCATTCAATCTTGGGACATCATAGGCAGCTGATAAGCAGCCAAAATGCAGCTTTAATTAGGATACCTCTCACACACTAGCAATAAATCATGTTGCTTATCCAGAGTGACAATTACAGCTTTAGAACCTGTCCTGCTGGATTTAATACTTAAAACACTATTTACACTGGAATTTACAGCTAAGGATTAACATTGGTTTAAAAAATACTGATTTTGATTTACAAGCGTACAAATCTAGAAATCTGTATTAGATTGCCAACCTGCCCATTTATCTCCCTGTACATCATTGGAATAAAAGGCCAGCATTGGTTTAATTTTGCCTTAAAAGTAACTATTGACATTTTTTTTTTATTCTTTATTTTCAATTGTTTTTCACAGTACAAAATGAAAACAGAGACACAATAGTAGGAAAAGCTAAGCTGAAACCGTACCATGTCCATATACAAACATGAAAAAATTATTTACCCAACAGGTTTCCAAAATGTAGGTCTATGGGTAGTTCTCTAAAACAAGACACTCCATTAGAGGAGCTACTTGTCTTACACACTGAGCTGAAGCTCCTCATAACTTATGAACTCAAAAGGTGGGCCTGGAAGGATATAGCTTCCCTGCCAAGAACCTCTTGACATTTTATGGTGGACACAATAAATAATTGAAGAACCCGTAAGAAGCAAGCTCCTTCCTCATGATGGAAATTCAAAGTTGGAACAACAGAAGAGACCATGCAGACCATACACAGTGTTTCCAGGAGTTGTTGGATGAAAGTCGACTATGATAAAATTGCACCTGCCCCCTCTGCCCACTTGATAAGGTAATTGGTGGGGCAGGTTTTTAACTCAAGAAGAAGACTTTCCATTACTTCCTGGGCAAGATATGGGTTGGGGGTTGGGGCGGGGGTCATTGTCACCAGAAAGCGAAAGCAAGGGCAACATTCTCAAAAGTTTTAACCCTTGCACACTCTATTAAAAATGTGTTTAAATGCATAAATAATGATTGCACGATGCATTGGGTATGTCAGAATGAGAAGACTAATTCTAGGGCCATCCTTTATGGTTAATTCTAAGCTGATGACCTGGCTATTAAAACATTGCCTATGCAACATTTTGGGTGTCATCGTTTGGCACATGTAGTTTTGAGTCTTGCCATATTTGGCATCTATTTTTTTTAACTCTGTCTTATCTTTTGTATTTTACAGAATATTGTTTTGTGTTTATTAAAATGTTTATTAAAATGAATTTTGACTGCATCCTACAGCAGATTTACTGCTACAGGACGGCCGATCTGCGCAGAATCACATATATATATGTCCGGAAGCCGACCAGTGGGTCCTGTTTACCTGATGTACGCCGGGACCCACCGATCATTAGGCAGACTGTCATTTTGCCAGAGTACCAATGTAAACAAGGCAGACTATCAGTCTGCGAGTACAGAAGACATGGATCCTGTGTTCCAGTGAAGCACCTCCCTCGCAGTTAGTAAACACTCCCTAGACATACATTTAACCCGTTGATAGCCCCTGATGTTAACCCCTTCCCTGCCAGTGTCATTAGTGCAAGGACAGTGCATATTTTTAGCACTGATCACTGTATTAGTGTCACTGGTCCTCCAAAAAGTGTCAAAAGTGTCCATTAGGTGTTTAACTTTTGCACAAACCAATCATTATTCACTTATTGTGATTTTTTTTTTTACCAAAAAAATGTAGCAGAATACATACTGGCCTAGATTTACTTTTGAGTATCGGTCTCTGAAATTACTGGGTACTAACCCTGGGAACCCCTAGACAACGAACGACGAGCTACAAGGAGGAGGTAATCGGTAAGCCCAGAAAATACATAGCTGCCCCGCATGGGTTATGGCGCTACACACATCTAAATTATCTTTCATTCAAAATGCAGATGTGTGATCACAGAATAAATCAACTCTGAAACTGGATTGCAAGGGAAACATCAGGTGGCTTCTGTCACTACACTCCTTTTACAGTAGTCACCAGAGTCATACGAACACAGGTGCCAAGCTTGCAGGTGGGCTGAGGGAATTTAGAATGGCCATGGATGAGTAGATATGTACTCAAAATAACAAGCATGGAGATATATTGCAATGTGCTAGGACCTGCTCCAATCCAGTACTTCTTAACCTTCTCCACAGAAGAATAAGGGATCAGTCCTTGCTTGCTTTGGATACCACCTAACGCTCCTACTGCATGCTATTTTGCACATTTTTTTAACATAGAAAACAAATATACACAATGTAAGCATACAAATAAAGAAAATGTGAATATAAAACAGAGCAAATATAAGAATAAAAAATCTTGGCTACAAATTCCTGCACTTGGAACACCATCTCTGTTACTTAGGGTTATCAAACAGTGCTTCAAATATTCTTACATGCAGGGAAAAAAATCTTGTTCCGTTTTCTTAGTTAGTTAGAAAAGTTGTCAGATGACAGCCGATGTCTTCAAGGTGCCTGGAGTAAAAATAACAGATGCATCAGCAAAAAAAAAATTGCTTCAAAAATGTTCTGATAATGGGAAATAGAGCCACAACGGACGTCAATACACTGAGGCTATTAGCAGGTCAGCAGGTTGCATTAATTGCCAGAAGAGTCGCCCTCCAAGGGTCCTATTAATGCAGATTTAAATAGTCTACTCACATTTTTTCCCAAGTTTGTTTTCCGACACACCTTGTCTGTCTTTGCATGTTGCATCCTCAATTGTTTGTCAGTTACATCAATATCCATTTATCACACATCAAAAAGAGAGATGAAATATTTGTGCTGAATGAAAGATGAAATCACCAAATAGTTCCTCGGATATGAATAACAAAACGGTCCTATGTGATCCATTTATTGATAAAATATATCTAACCCAATCAATAAAATCTCATATATTTTTTTATCATGTTGATTTATCATCATTCTTTTTAAATCTGCAACTTTCATCAAAAGGATACCTTTTGATCTTGCTATAAAGGTCATTGCTCATGCATTTCATTTTATAAGGTGACAACTGCCCCCCTACTGTGTTTGTTTGTAAGCACATTTAATACTGCCCCAACCAGGAGGTTTATAGATAACTTGCTTCCTGGGTCTTTCTTGAGGGGCTTTCTTGGGTCTGACCTAGGCTTGTGCAATTCGTTTCGTAACGAATCGAAACGAAATTCGGCCGAAAATAACAAATTTCAATGAATACGAAAGAAATTATAACGAAATTCGACATGATTCAGTAATTTGTTAAAGATCTAAGAAACAAACGGTCAACTCAAAGTAAATCTTACAGTCCAATCAGCTGAATAATTTTGTGCTGGAGGTTGGATTACTGGCAAAGTGCATTCCTGAGAACTGAGTGAGAAGGGTGTTGTATTGTATTTGAGCAGAGGAGAAAAGATATTGTCATTCTGTGTGTTAATAGATTCAATAAACAAACGACTTTCCAATCATCACAAATATATATACATACATAAATATTGAATTCCATGAATACAAACAAAATTATATTGCATATAACAAATTAATTCGACATGATTCAAGATTCAGTATAATGAATATCGACACTCTACAGAAATAACAAATGATCCGAAAACGTATTACTTAACATAGCGAATATAACTGAACGAAATTATGTATTTTACGAATGACAACGAACCGAAACTAAACAAAATTTTCCGTTGTGCACAAGTCTAGTCTGACCCACTCTTGGGGGTTGGGCATAATACAAGTCATGCTGCCATTACCGGAGTCCATCTATCCAGCTTAAAGAACAAAGGTTTCACATGCAGCCTGTCGCAAGTGTGTACATGTGACAGGTGGGATAGCCTCTTGCAGGAGGGAGTTCTTGTTGGTACTCTCTCCATTAGCAGGTCCATTTCCCATAGCAATGGGAGCAGATCGGCACCACAGAGGTCCTCAGCCTGTGCACAGGTATGAAGGAGGAAGAGTTAAGGAACTGTGGGCATGGAGCCCATACTTGGTGCACGGCGGGGCCCCATTCTGTGACTGGGATTAAGGTAGCGGAGATACGCTGGACAGGTGACTATGCATGTCCCTGCTATTTGCAACAGTGACCGTGGTGGTATATATTAACAGCAAGAGAGTTAACTAGAGTTCAGTTGTCTGTTCAAGCAAAGGTACCCCAATGCGTAAGGCTATGACCCTATTCAAGGTGCTTAACATAGCCCAGAAGAACCCACCCGAGGTAGGCCTCCTATGTGACCCACACTTGGCGCCCAACGAGGAGGGGAATATGGAGGGATTGTCAACTACCTACCCTACCCTTACATGTGCATTATCAGGAATACTTAATGCGGTATTAAACCCAAAACCAAAAATGTAAACAATTGCAGCCTAATGATCATAAGATGTGGTGACTGCATTACTTTTCTTCTTTTAGGCTTTTCTCTCCTCTGCTTTCACCTGGGGATCTGGAAAGTAACAGACCCCCTGTATTAGAGTGCCTACACTTTGGATGAAGGAGCACAGGGGTACCTTTGACAACGCTGCTGTCCAAAGGTGCCCCTGTGCTCCTTCATCCAGGGTGGGGACAGTCTAATACAGGAGGTGTGTTACTGGCCAGATCACCAAGTGAAACCAGAGGGGGAAAAGCCTAAAAAAGGAAAACGAATGCAGCCACCACATCCAATGATTGGTAAGCTGCATTATATAACATTTTTGTTTTGTAGTTAATTCCCGCTTTAAGGACTAAATCTACTTAAAATGGTCATTGTGTTGTTTAGCAAAATTAACTTTTGCTTCTACAATTCACAAGAAAGAACAGACCCCTATCGATGCCTCGCGACCCCCCCCCCCTACCTCCTCCACCTTGAAATTGACCTGTCACTGTG
Organism: Lithobates sylvaticus; assembly: GCA_028564925.1. Classification (NCBI taxonomy): domain Eukaryota; kingdom Metazoa; phylum Chordata; class Amphibia; order Anura; family Ranidae; genus Lithobates; species Lithobates sylvaticus. The sequence continues at coordinate 42,162,366 of CM053031.1, forward strand.
AAGCGGTAGCCTCCTTAGCCAATAGCATGAGGTAAGAGATGCAACCACAGAAGCTGATTGTTGGTTGTAGTATGGACTGACCAAAATTTAGGATCACTGAGATCATAGGTCCACTTCAAGAGAGTGAAGTCAACCATATGGAGGAGTCAGCTCTTTGTATTGCATGGTAATTTACATATTTTGGGAAGGGCTTGTATTGCTGTGGTGCATCTTTGGTTTTCACTCTTGGAAGAAGAACTATCAAGGGTCACTTTGCAATGGACTTAGGTGCATAAAAACATACAAGGTTAAAACATTTTTTTTTTTTTTGGAGACTGGCTGTAAGCTGAGAACTTTACCATGTATATCTGTGCCTACATGGGTTTCCACCAGGTACTCCAAAGACATGCTGGTTGGTTAATTGGCTCCTGTCTAATTTGGCCCTAGTATGTGAAGGAAAAAATGTCAGTTAGGTACCTTAGATTGTAAGCTGATAAGCATGTGAATTTACATTGTACAGTATATGTAAAGTGTTGTGTAAATTGACTGCGCTATATATAGTACCTATAATAAATATATGTATATTTTAAAAACAGGATGGCAAGACCAGTACATTGGTGCTCCATAACCATCAAAAAACCTCCAGAAATAGATACTGTGGAAAAATGGTGTTGTCCTTTTTAGAATATGTACCACTCAGTTTAGTGAGTATGGATAGATCACACAATGATAGGCAGGCTTCTTTAAATCTTATACAAGAGGAAAATGTTCTTATACACATTACAGATGTGCATTTAGTTTCTTAGCTGGAGTTTCTGTTTAAGATATATACATAGTATTTATGTATAAAGCAGAGAAGGTGGCAAGAGACTTCTAGAAGTCCTCATTCTACTCACCAGGAAAATCATTAAGATTGTGAAAAATGATAAATTCTCCAAAGAAAAGAGGGAGAAGAGAAAATATATGTCAACGCACGTCAGATTTATAAAATATGACTTTTTTCTGCAGATTGAGTTACAATCTTGTATCTGAATAATAATCCCCATGGTTTTAGCATATGTTCCTTAATTGTCTTAGAAGAACATTCCATGAATACCCTGCTGTCATATCCCATGGGCATCAGATCATCTATCACAGTGGGGACTTGCTGATTTGGTGAGTGGCTCTGAGCCATTGTTCTCCGTACTAAATCAAAGCAGTTCGGCTGCTTACTTTTATCGGAATCTTTCCATGAATGAAACACATCTCAGGAAGTATTGGCACTACAAGGTTCCCGTATAAAGTGAGGTGACTTTCTGCTGACGGAGACCTTGCAATTTAGATTTCACTTGTTGTTGGCTTAGAGCAGGGTTTCTCAACTCCAGTCCTCAAGGCGCCCCAACAGGTCATGTTTTCAGGCTTTCCATTGTTTTGCACAGGTGATTTGATCAGTTTCACTGCCTTAGTAATTACCACAGCTGTTTCATCTGAGGGAAATCCTGAAAACATGACCTGTTGAGGCGCCTTGAGGGCTGGAGTTGAGAAACACTGGCTTAGAGTAATCAAACCAGTCAAAGATGATTTCTGATTAGCTTCTATGAGTTAGAGCACATTACTCTTTCTTAACTTTTTATTTTTTTTGGTGAGACGCTCAAACACCAGGTGCTAAGTTCTCCCTGTAGAGGCTGGTCCTAACTTTTTATGCCTCCCCAAATTTTAAATAAACAGATGTACTCAAAATAGGTTTAGTAACCATTATTAAGACCTCTCCACTGAAGCATTGCTGCTTCACGAAGAGGAACATAGACATTTTCCTGCAACTGAGGTGCATTTGAAATGCATGTTAAAGCAGGTCAACAGATTCCCTTTGACTTCAGTAGTGTGGTGAAGAATAAGGCTGCATATTATCAGCCTTGTGCTGTGTTTCTTTGGATGCAGCAGGTTCTATTAAAGTGTGTTTAAATTGCAGGCAAAGCAGGTGAAATTAAGCCTTTTCTTGTCACATGCTGTTGATATGATCAGGGGTCAGGCTTGAAGATCAGTAGATATAGCAGTAGAGAGGCTCCCACCAACCAGCAGGATTGGTATACAAGCAGGTCACCCTGGGGGATGAGGCGGTCTCACTCAAGGTGTGGGGTCCAACTACTAACCAGTATTCCCCAGAGTTCCTGATGGTGGAGATGTGTTTTGCAGTGTGTTAGTAAGAGGTCACGGTCCTCAAGTTTGCCCAACCAGTTTGCCAGGGTCCATTAGCAGATATAGCATGTGACGAAACGTCCCTACACTCCTCTTGAGTGCTTGTCATATACCACTTCCTCCCAGTCTGAATATAGATCTCAGATATTCCAACCACTCCCAAGCACCAAACGAGACGAGACTTGCTTAGTGCTAAAATAGACTGATTTATTAGAACCTAAATGACAGTATTTATAATAAAGTAGAAGAGGAGATCCCCCCTGCTCATATTACTCTAACAATACACCTGTAACAAATTAACATAAACTAATTAACTAATCCCTTTAAGCAGCCGAAGTGACTCTGTGCCCATCAGGATTTCACTACAGGTTAGACTTGTTGTCACCAAGCTTCACACATGTTAGATGCTAATATCATCAACTCCAGCCACCTGTCTGTTGTCTTGTATAATGCAAATGAGGCTAGTCTGTCTTGACACAGATTCTAAAGAGTATTTCACCTATTGTTGTATGTGCTAATTAACCCTGCAATTGAATCTGACTAGCACAGATTATAGTGGGGTTCTCCTTCACCCTGTGCCCCTTAAAATCCAGGGCCCATAATCGGCAAGAGGCTCGCATTTAGTCCTTTCCAAAAGCCTGTGTCCCAGCTAGGTCTGTCACATAGCAGGTAGGGATATAGCAGAAGCATGGTCAGTAAACAAGCCGAAAGTCAGTAACAAGTGGTTGCAAGGGATTAAGTGGAAGAGTAGTCAAGGAACAAGCCAAAGGTCAGTAACGAGTGGTAGTGAAGATATGGAAGGCAGCAGGAGTTACAAGAGCAAGATATTGCCTGGGGAGAGTACAATAATCCGACAAACAGGAAGTGCAGAGACATGGCCTAAATCAGGAAGTTCATGGGAGGAGCAAAGAGTTCAAGGTTCACCAGGAACAAAAGACAAGGCAAGATTGTCCTATGAGATCAGACAGGGAGCTGTCCAGTATCTCAGATGGCACAGAGAGAAGAGGCACAGCGAGACACCACAAAGGTCACAGGTTCAGAGATGTGTTTCAACAGCTGTGTTTTTTATTTAAGTGCATGCAGTCCTTTTGTATTGAAATGGCTGCATTTCTGCATTCACGCTCATCTACATAAGCGTAGCTGTGCCCAGAACATGAACTCTCCTCTTTCCCCATCTCACTTCAAGTCAAAAAATGTTCACCACTCAAGGAGAATTTTTAAGGGTGGCTGCCCTGGCCATTTATGACATTACGACATCTCAATTAAAAAAATCCATTAGAATTTGAATGAGGGTTGGAAAAAAAAGTGCATTCTTAGTTTTCCCAGTTCTTGGAGTGGCTTTTGCTAACTAGTTGAGTCTTCTAAACCCTTTTAAAGTGAATCTAGACTAAGGCTACCTTATCCTTCAAATAATATGAAATAAGGCAGTTATTATTGATACAACACTTACGGAGGCATTCAACAGGTCATTGCTTAGGTCAGTTTGTTATTCATTATTATTAGATGTGCAAACTATCACCAGACAGCAATTCCTGTTCTTAGACCCTGCCCCCCAATGACACCATCAATATGCCTTTAATAATATTAACGTCCTGATAGGCCCCTATGAGACTAGAGGAACCCAGTATGGATAGGCACTACACATGTAAGAAAGTGCTCTGTTACAATGCCCACATGCTTTGGGTGGTTGAGGGTTCTGTGTTGAGAGCATGCTCACTGAGCTATCAAAGACAGTTCTTGGACTGGACTAATAATTGGTAGCTGACAGGACATGCTCGGGGTCATGTGACCACTGTGGCAGCTGGAGTGGTCACATGATCACTGATCCCTTCCACCCTTGAGCTTTCAAAACTTGTTAAAGACATGCCAGGGCAGGTGGGAAGGGGTTAAATTAATTTATATTTCACATTTAAAGGGTTAGTATATCTTTAAAAATTGCCTAAGCAGATAGGTAGCATCTGTAGATAAAAACAAAATGTGCAGCTATGACTAAAGTTGAATATTGCCCTTGCTATAGGTGTAGGGCAATCATGTACCTCCTTAAGCCTGACTGGAATACTCCCAGGATGTTACTAAGACATTGCTAACTGAGGCCTAGTCAATACTGCTCACCTCCTTCATCAGAGGAGTGAACTTTTTTTCTGATTTAAACCCCCCATATGCACTTTCTCTCTCCTGATGCAGTAGCTCTGAGCTTAGTGTTTGAGAGCTTGCTCCTTTGATGGTGAAGGTGAGCAGTAAGAACTAGGCCTCACTTAGCAACATCCTGGGAGTACTCCAGGTAGGCTTCAGGAAGTACAATGCCTTGAAAAAGTAGTCATACCCTTTGAAATTTTCCACATTTTGTCATGTTACAACCAAAAACGTAAATGTAATTTATTGGGATTTTATGTGATAGACCAACACAAAGTGGCACATAATTGTGAAGTAAAAGGAAACTGATATATGGTTTTCAAATATTTTTACAAATAAATATCTGAAAAGTGTGGTTTGCATTTGTATTCAGCCCCCATTTACTCTGATACCCCTAACTAAAATTTAGTGGAACCAATTGCCTTCAGAAGTCACCTAATTAGTAAATAGTAACCCCCTGTGTGTAATTTAATCTCAGTAAAAATACAGCTGTTCTGTGAAGCCCTCAGAGGTTTGTTAGAGAACCTAAGTGAACAAACAGCATCATGAAGGCCAAAGAACACACCAGACAGGTCAGTGATAAAGTTGTGGAGAAGTTTAAAGCAGGTTTAGGTTATACTATTTAAATATAAATTATTCCCAAGCTTTGAACATCTCACAGAGCACTATTCAATCCATAATCCGAAAATGGAAAGAATATGGCACAACTGCAAACCTACCAAGACATGGCTGTCCCCCTAAACTGACAGGCCGGGCAAGGAGAGTATTCATCAGAGAAGCAGCCAAGAGGCCCATGGTAGCTCTGGAGGAACTGCAGAGATCCACAGCTCTGGTGGGATAATCTGTCCACAGGACAACTATTAGTAGTGCACTCTACAAATCTGTTCTTTATGGAAGAGTGGCAAGAAGAAAGCCATTGTTGGAGCACATGCTTTGTGGAATCATGGACATGGCACTTGAGGCAGAACAGCGGGAGGAAGAGGAGGACTTCCTTATCTCTCAAGGCCCCTTTACCCAGATAGCATTCCTGCAGGCCTGCCAAACACACAGAAAGAAGAGGAGAAGAAGGAGTATTGTGTCAGCATGGATGCAGATAATAAGACTTTGAGGGATGGTTTTCAGTCCCCAGAAACCCAAGGAGTTGTACGTGGCTGGGAGGAGGTAGTTACATATCATGTAAACCTTAGTGGCCCAGAGGACTCAAAATTGAATGCCTCTGCAAACTTACGCTGCATGGCCTCCCTGATTCTGCAAAGCCTGTGAAAGGACCCTAGGATTCATGGTATCAAGGAGAGGGATAATTACTGGCTAGTAACCCTTCTTAATCCACGTTAGAAGGGTAAGTTTGCAGAACTCATCCTGCCTTCGCAGAGGGAGAAGAGGATAAAACATCTTCAGGAGGCATTGAAGAAAGGTTTGTGCAATGCATTTTCAGTTCCTGGGAGATTACAATTTCCTGGTGCTGGACAATGTGTTACTGAGGCTTTGTTCGGTCAGAGGAAGAGCGATGCCTTTAAACTATTTTCCAGTCCTCAGCGCCAAGGTCTGATCGGTTCAAGCAACCATTGCTAGCGTCTTCATTACATGGTGCAGAAATATTTAGGGGCAAGAGCAGACTTGGAGACCTTTCCAACAGAGAATCTACTGGGTTACTGGGTCTTGAGGATGGATCACTGGCCAGAACTTGCTCAATATGCAATTGAGCTACTGGCCTGTCCAGCGTGCTTTCTGAATGCACATTCAGTGCTGCTGGAGGGGTTGTAACGGATCAAAGAGTGCGCCTGTCCACAGACACCATTGATAGGCTCACATTCATAAAAATGAATCAGTCTTGGATCAGCACCTGATGCTGATGTAACTAATTGAATTTGCTATGGATGTGGGATCCATTGATGACTGCCTATGCTGACTATCCTATTCCTCCTCAATCTTAATGATGCTAGCTTCCAACAATATTTTTGGTTTAGGGCACCACCACCACCACCCAAGGCCCAATTTTTCTGCCCCTGTTTAAAAGGGGCATGAAATTACAATTTTTGATATAATATCTCAACGCAGGGCCCATTCCTGCACCCAACAAGAGTATCTGTGAGGGGTTACAGTGTTGTGGCACCCCCACCACTACCAAAAGCCCAATTTTTCTGTTTAACAGGGGCATGTAATTACAATTCTTGATATAATATTTCACAGCAGGGCCCGTTCCTGCACCCAACAAGAGTAACTGTGAGGGCTTACAGTGTTGTGGCACCACCACCCAAGGCCCAATTTTTCTACCCCTGTTTAACAGGGGCACGTAATTACTATTCTTGATATAATAATTCCCAGCAGGGCTCATTCCTGTGCCCAATAAGAGTAACTGTGAGGGCTTACAGTGTTGTGGCACCACCACCAAAGGCCCAATTTTTCTGTTTAACAGGGGCATGTAATTACAATTTTTGATATAGTATTTCACAGCAGGGCCCGTTCCTGCACTCACCAAGAGTAACTGTGAGGGCTTACAGTGTTCTGGTACCACCAACGCTTAAGGCAAAATTTTCTACACAGTATATAGGGCAGGCCGTATAGTATATATACTGTTGTTCAGAGTATATAGTGCCTGTATATAGTGCCTGGGGGCCTGGGGGACCCCCACGCCATTTAAAAAAAAAATGGGTGTGGGGTTCCCCTTAATATCCATACCAGACCCAAAGGGCCTGGTAATGGACTGGGGGGGAGGAACCCATGCCGTTTTTTTTTCAATGATTTTCAGCTATATTGCCGGGACCTGACAATTCGGCTCATCCCTAGTGATCAGGTACCTACAATTTTTGAAAGGATGTCATTAATGAAAGCTACCAGTCCAAAGACTTGTTAACCAGTCCACAGAGCAGATTGCTTCAACCACAAAACAGTGATCTGCGGTGCACACCTGAGAGTCACAGATGAGCCAAATGCGGGTAAATCCTAGTTTGCAAAAACTGATCTACTCATCTCTAATAATGGTAATAATAACAACAATGTTACTAAAGCTTCTTCTTTATCTTTATCAACGCAGCCTCAACATGACACAATGGAGAAGGACTTATTCCCCAGACTCTTAAAATAATTTAAAATGTGTATGGTTTAAGTGTCCTCCTTTTACTATTACAGACAACCAAAAGCGTCCCCCCCTTCCCCCTAAGATTATTCTATTCAGTTCAAAATGGGACAACAAAGCGTAAGGTGACCTGGGAGAAACAAACTCTCTGGAATCCTGGGACTCTTTCATCAAAGCACAAAGGAGAAATCATGCATTTTTCAGACAAATGGAACATACTATGTATAATTCACCACTTGTACAAATGTAGATTACAAATGTCTTGTAATTCATGCTCACATGGACTTCTCTACTCCAGTGGGCTTGTATTGTGTCACATTGGTTATTCATAAGGCAAATTATGTCGAGTTCACGGTCCTTTGCAGAGCTTTTTCTACACATCACATAAAAACAGTACAACATTACAGAGACCAATAAAACCAAGATGATTATCCTTTTTTTGTTCAGTTTTTAAGCTGAACCCTGGGCGGATATTCTATTATGTATTCTGTAAAAAAAAAAAAAAAACATTAAAGCACAACTCCAGGGTTGATACACACAGGGCTTTTTTTTCTCAGAGAATAGAACAGATATTCACATCACCCTCCAACTCCGTCCCCCCCTCTTTGTTCCCTATGGGAGAGAAGTAAAGTACTGAGTGTGTTCAGGGCTCAGAACTGCGTGTCGCACAAGGTGCAATGTTTAGGAATGCATAATGCACATGGTACAGAGCTTAGGAGTGGGTAACACAGACCAGCGCATAAACAAACATTACCCCCCCCCCCCCCACCCAGTACAGTACAGAGCTCTGTCCCCATTCTCCCAACACAATGCTCTTCCCACATGAACAGAGCTTTCCCCCCAGTACAGAGCCCCCCTCCCCCAGTAGAAAGCTCTCCCTTACAGTACAGAGCTTCCCCAACACATCTTTCCCTGCAGGGCTCCTCCCATAGAAAAAAAATCTCCTATAGTGCAGACCCCCTACAGTACAGAGCCCCCCACAGTACAGAGCTCCCCCATATCACAGAGCACCCCTACAGTACAGAGCCCCCCCTACACACACAATACAGAGCATCCCACACCTAAAACAGGAGTCTCCCATGCACTACAGTGCTTTTCCACCTCCAACCTGAGAGTGCCAGGGATAAATCTGCTGGATGAGTAGCAAGGTTGGTATGGCTCAGCTCGCTTCAGCCTCTTGAGGAGGTACACTATCACTGGTAAACACAGAAGCTGGTAGAGGAAGTGAGCCATGCAGAAATCTTCCTCTACTGGCTTCTGTGTTTACCAGTGAAAGAATAGAAAGGACAGGGCAGTGCCAGAGGTTCTGCCAGTCCAGCTGAAAAAACTTTAATTACACCCCTCCCTACTTGCCACCACCCAAAAAAAAAACAAAAAAAAACAATTCATACTTTATTCCTGCAGTTTTCAAGCTATTCTGATGATGTTACAGGAGTTCCCTGTTCTCTTTCCAGCAGATGAGAGTGGCAGGCATTTTTCCAGCAATGAATGAATGAATGACTTGTATAGTGCAACCTATGCGAACTGAATTGCCTCAGGGTGCTTTTGCCACTGGTGTCCATCTATGGTATAGTGTGGTCCTTGCCCTGTGGGGTCCTGACACGCTTACAAACACATACACATATTTGGCCAATTTTATCGACAGGATCTAATAAACCTACCAGCATGTCTTTGGAGTTTGGGAGGAAACTGGAGTACCTGGAGGAAACCCATGCAGGCACAGGGAGAACATGCAAACTCCAGGCAGAAGGTGTTGTGGTCGGGATTTGAACCAGCGACCCTATTACTGCTAGGTGAAAGTGCTAACCACTACACCACTGTGCTGCCCTAGCAATGAACAGAGCTCCTGTAATGAGTGCCACTCAGTCCAAGCATTGTGATCCCAGCCTACGTGATGACGGGCCACCTAGTTGGGTATGTAAATAACAGGCTGGGCTGCCCAAAGAGGACAGACAGCATTGGATAAAGGCAGGGACATTGCTGGATCATGGGGAGGCTTGATAGTAATTGGGATATAGCAGGAGGGGGTGGGGAAGAACATAAAAAGGACATTTTTTTTCCTGGGGTTCTATTTTAAAGGAGCTCCATGGTCACAGCATATACCTGTATTTTATAACATCAGCATTGTAATAACAATAAAAACAATAGCTAATTTTGGCAATCCAATACAGTGGAACCTCGGATTATGAGCATAATCCGTTACAGGAGTATGCTCGTAATCCAAAGTACTCGCATATCAAAGCAAGTTTTCCCATTGAAAAATGGAAACGAAAATAATTAATTCCGCATTGACTTCAATGGGATGCAATACCGCATGCGGCCAGAGGCACACTTCGGCTAACCTCGGCAAACCTCGGAAAGGCTCGTGAACGGAGTCTTTCCTGAGGTTTGTTGAGGTCAGCTGAACTGTCCTCGGGCCTTTCCGTGCACTTCCGAACGCTGACGATCAACGCTGTTCGGCTCCGCCGCCCCCCACCTCAGGCCAAAAGCGGTACTGCATACCACTTTTGCCCTGAATCCTGCTCGTTTTGCAAGACAACACTCGCAAGGATTTTTAGAAACACAGTGCTTGTTTTGCTCGTTTTTAGCTTCAACTCTTCTGGGAAGGCTGTCCACAAGGTTTAGGAGTGTGTCTATGGGAATGTTTGACCATTCTTCCATAAACGCATTTGTGAAGTCAGGCGTTGATATAGGATGAGAAGGCCTGTCTCGCAGTCTCCGCTCAAATTCATCCCAAAAGTATTCTATCGGGTTGAGGTCAGGACTCTGTCCAGGCCAGTCAAGTTCCTCCACCCCAAACCCACTCATCCATGTCTTTATGGACCTTGCTTTGCGCACTGGTCCAAATCATTCGGTGGAGGGGGGATTATGGAGTGGGGTTGTTTTTTAGGGGTTGGGCTTGGCCCCTTAGTTCCAGTGAAGGAAACTCTTAAGGCATCAGCAAACCAAGACATTTTGGACAATTTCATACTCCCAACTTTGTGGGAACAGTTTCGGGATGGCCCCTTCCTGTTCTAAGATGACTGTGCACCAGTGCACAAACAAGGTCCATAAAGACATGGATGATCGAGTTTGGGGTGGAAGAAGTTGATAGGCCTGCACAGAGTCCTGACCTCAACCCAAAAGAACACCTTTCGGATGAATTAGAGTGGAGACTGCAAGCCAGGCCTTCTCGTCCAACATCAGTGCCTACCTCACAAATGCGCTTCTGGAAGAATAGTCAAACATTTCCATGGACACACTCCTAAACCTTGTGGACAGCTTTCCCAGAAGAGGTGAAGCTGTTATAGCTGCAAAAGGTGGGCTAACTCAATATTTAAGTCTCGTGAGAGTTTGCCAGGAAGGGAGGGTGGTGAGTCATAAGAGGGCCAATGAGAGCTGCAGGGCTGCAGAGCTGGAGGTGTGATTCTGTGTGTCTGTGTAAATCCGGGAAGTGAACAGGCAGCAGCTTCAGCTGCCCACAGTTAAAATGGCTGCAGCCAGACTTAGTAGAGGGAGATTTCTGCAGCATATTTGGCAAGCACAGAATCACAGTATATATAAAATAATATGCAAAGTGGTTGGAGGGAAGCTTCAGAATGGCAGACTGCAGTTCCTCTTTAAGCTGCAACTCATGCTTAGCGGAGTTCCTCCTTAAATACCAATAGACAAATTGCCCACTGAGCTAAAAAGAGTATTAATTAACCCTTTAAGCGCTATTTCATCGTTAAGGAAAGCTGAGCCCCCTGAGCGGCTAACCCTTTCAGCGTTAATGACAAGGGTAAGCAACTAATTAAATTGTATCACAGCTAGATGAAAGAGGAGGCCAATTAATTCAGGAATCAGCCGGCCAATTAGAAGTGTCATTGCCAAATACCGGGAGTGTAAGCCGGTTCACAAAACCTAATAATCACTCGAACTAGGAGCTTACTTTCTAATTAACCCTCCTGCAATTAAAGGAGAGATTGTCAAGAGTGTTTTCTTGTGATCACGGCGGAGATATGCGGGAAAATAAAACAAGCAATAAGGCGACCGGCTGTGCAACTTCTGCTTGTGACTTGGAACTCTCTGTATCAGACTTTGTATTAAACATCGCCGATCAATTATAGGAAGCTCAGTCACCAGACGTATCATTTTGGAACATTAACGTTCGGGGATCTTCAAGAAGGTGGCCTTGTTATCTTCCCAAGCAGTTTCTTCACAACGTACAGAATTGTTTGCATATATTTTGTTTATTGAGTGCAGAACTCATGAACAGAAAAGCCTTTTTTTTTTTTTTTTAATTCAGAAACGATGAAATATATAAATCAAATAACAAATAAAATCCATCAAAGAACATTGCACAATTCCTTTCCAGGATTCCCAGGGTACTCGGGAAGATGTATAACTTGCTTTTTTCTGATAAATTACGACTGGTTTGCTCAGTGATCTGTTAACCACTTGCCCTACGGAAGATTTCATGACCAGGCCATTTTTTTTGCAATACAGCACTGCGTTATTTTAACTGACAATTGCGCGGTCATGCGACGCTGTACCTAAATAACATTTATGTCTTTTTTTCCCACAAATAGAGCTGTCTTTTGGTGGTATGTGATCATCTTTTATTTTTTGATTTTTTCGCTATAAACAAAAAAAGACCGAAAATTTAGAAAAAAAAATAACAATATTTTTAACTTTCTGCTATAAAACACATCCAATAAAAACATTGAAAAAATCTATTATTTTCATAAATTTAGGGCAATATGTATTCTGCTACATATTTTTGGTAAAAAAAAAAATCCCAATAAGCGTATACTGATTGGTTTGCACAAAAGTTATAGCGTCTGCAAACTATGGGATATTTTTATTTATTTTTATTACTAGTAATGGCGGCGATCAGTGACTTATAGCAGGGCTGCAATATTGTGGCAGGCGATCGGACACTAATGCCCCGTTCACACGGTCGGAAATTCCGACCACAAAATCCGTCAGATTTTTTCCGACAGATTTTGTCCAACACTGGTGTTGCATACACACGGTCGGACAAAGTTGTCGGAAAATCCGATCGTCCTGAACGTGGTGACGTTCGTTGCGTACGATGGGAATACGTAGAGGCTAGTAGCCAATAGCTTTGGTCTTGTAATGTGATCTGAGCATGCGTGGCACTTTGTCCGTCGGAATTCGCTACACACGATCGGAAAAAGTCCGATAGGACTTTGTTGTCGGAAAATTTGAGAGCAGGAACGGAAAAAGTCCGATGGAGCCCACACACGGTCAGAATTTCTGACAACATGGTCCGATAGGACATTTTCCGTCGGAAAATCCGACCGTGTGTACGGGGCATAACTGACACTTTTGACACTTTATGGGAACCAGTGACACTAATACAGTGATCAGTGCTAAAAAAATATGTACTAATGACGTTGGCTGGAAAGGGGTTGACATCAGGGCGATCAAAGGGTTAACTGTGTGCCTAGCTGGTGTTTTCTTAATGTGGGGGGGGGGGGTGCTTGTACTAGGGAAGGCATGGACCCATGTCTCTGCTTTGCACGATCACAGGATCCATGCCCTCTGTACCGACAGAACGTTGATCTGCCTTGTTTGCATAGGCAGACTGCTGTTCTTCCTCTGTACTGAAGGATCGGCGGGTGCTGGCAGACATTGAGTCCACAGCACCCGCCGATCAGCTCCCACTGTGTATAATTTATAATCTACTTTCTTGTGCTGTTCTGCAAATTACTTACGTCGGTGTGATGCAGTGCTATTCATTCTGAATGACACCCCTAGGCACGTTGCCAACAAAGGTGCACTGCAAAACAGTGCAATGTATGGCAAAGCACTAACATGGAATTGTGCAGATACCTTTTTTAGGCCATTGAGGTTACCAGGCCATTTATTTTGCCTCACTTCCTGTCATGTAGGCAAAACAGGAAGTGAGAAATGAAAGGAAATTGTGCCAGCTAGGTAAATCCTCTCTAGGGGACTGTTCACATTTTCTGCATTGCGGTACAAAGGCATTCCTACAACATTCCCACATGCGTGGCACTGCATGTTACTTTCATTGAAGCAATGCAATTCTATTCCTTCTGAATGGCACCCCAAACACACTTTGCTGATGGAGGTGCAATGCAGTGCAACCCACAGCAACTCACTAACTGCTTTGCATATGTTAAGGTTCTTTGCGATAAACCAAGGAAGCATAAAATCCTCTGTGGTTTATTAATGCTTTACTAAATTAAATCTTGCACATATAAACTAATTACAACTTTAGGAAAACAATTCATGACATACAAAGCATTACAAATATGCTTACAACATGCACAAGCTATCTATCCTTCTTAGGAAATATGCATGTATAATGTGTGTGATAGGCATAAACAGTTAAGCCCCATACACACGGTCGGACAATCCGCGGACCAGGTCCGTCGGATCATGTCCGTCGTACTTTGTCCGATGTTGGTTTTGCGTACACACGGTCGGACAAAGTTGTCGGAAAATCCGATCATTCTGAACGTGGTGACGTTTGTTGCCTACGACGGGACTACGTAGAGGCTAGTAGCCAATAGCTTTGGTCTTGTAATGTGATCTGAGCATGCGTAGCACTTTGTCCGGTCGGACAACCGTACACACGATCGGGTTTGGTGTGATCGGACCGGGTTGACGGCAAATCTTTCCAGCAGGAGATAAGACTTTGTCCGTCGGACAAACCGACGAACACTGTCCGATGGTGCATACACACGGTCTGATTTTTCAACAACATTGTCCGATCGGACAGAATCCATGAAAAAGTCCGACCGTGTGTATGGGGCTTTACTGAACTTGGTTCTTCCTGGTGATGGAGTCTGCAAAGCTTCTCCCAGTTATTGTGTGTCCTGAGCACATGGTTTGTTCAAGTCCTCTTTCCCCTCTCCCTATGTCCTGTAGCATCACTTCCTGTCTTGAGCTCATGAACCAGTCCAACGAGTTAATTAGCTTATGAATTGAGGAATATTAGCTTCTAAACAATACATGGTCCTAAAATGTTATTCCATATTTTTGCTATAAAAATCCCTAAAATAGCCATAACATGTGTTGCGGTGCGGTGCATTACCAGAAATGGGCAGTCTTTTTTTGGGGGGGGGGGGGGGGTCATTGAGGTATGCTGCCAGCCCATTTATGTTGAATGGGTTTTCTAATACAGAACATGTTAACACGCAATAAAATCTGCATGCTTTAATGCAATGTATTAAGGCACTCACCTAACCATTTATTTTTTATTTATTTTTGTACTTTAACATCCACTTCATTAGACAATCCATTCTATCTGAAACTTGACTTTTAAGGGTGCAATGGGCATTCAACTTTTTTTAATTTTTACGTATTTTTTGAAACCTAAAAAACAGTTATCAATAGGTAACATTTTATTTTAGATGTACATATAATAAAGTTGTCAAAGGGTTAATGTTTTTTGTTTTTTTCTTTCAATAGGCGTCATTCAATGTGATTGATGTGGTGCATTGCTGAATGATGTGATTTGCAATGGATTTTAGACATGTGCAATTCGTTTAGTTTTTTTTCGTTTTCCGTTAAAATTTGTTATATTCGTTCATTCGTTATCGTACGAATGAATGAACGATTCGCTAAAAATTTTAACGATTAACGAATGTTCGAATCTAATGAATATGAAAAACAACGAAAATCCGAAATAACCAAATTAGAAACAATGAAACTACGAAAGAAGAAAATCCGAAAAACGAAAAACGAAAACAGTATAATCGAAACAAATCATTTTTATTTTATTTTTTACCGAATTTGCAGTATATTTTGATTCATAAATTAAAAAACCCAGAGGTGATCAAATACCACCAAAAGAAAGCTCTATTTGTGGGAAAAAAAGTATAAAAAAAAAAGTATAAAAAATTCATTTGTGTACAGTGTTGCATGACTGAGTAATTGTCATTCAAAGTGTGAGAGCACCGAAAGCTGAAAATTGGTCTGGTTAGGAAGGGGGTTTAAGTGCCCAGTGGGTAAGTGGTTAAGGTGAAAAAACTTCTGACACTGACCAGCCCCCCAGCCCCCCTGTTTAACTCACTTGTTCGTTCCCACGGCGGAGACACACTCTACCTCTCTGGCTGTTGTCTCGGCTCTTGATTGGAAAGATTGATATTAGCACAGCCATTGTCTCCCGCTGCTGTCAATCAAATCCAATGACGCAGATGCCGGGGGGCAGGGCCGAGTCCGGCATTCTGTGTCTATGGACGCAAAAGCTGAACTCGGGAGCGCACCCGCCCGGTAACCCCCGGGAAAATCGCTTTTCCTAGGGGGTTTACCGATGCGGGGAGGAGCTGATAGCACATGCCGGGGGACCCCAGAACAGGTGGATGAGGGCCACTCTGTGCAAAACGAACTGCACAGTGGAGGTAAGTATGACATATTTGGTATTTTAAAAAACAATTTCTGCAGCATTGAAGGTCCCAATGAGCACAGTGGCCTCCATCATTCATCATTGCCAAAGAAGCTCATTTCGCTACAAAACCAAGCGCGTTGGGCGTTTTTGATGCGATTTTAGCACGTTTTGTTGCTCGACAATCAAAAGAAATAATGGCATTGCAAACACGGCCCATGTTTTGCCGCAATTGTGGAATCGCAGGCAGAATTGCGTGATTCCAGTGCACTCAGGTGTGAATGGAGCCTAAGGGTGTGGAATCGATGAAGGAAATCCTGGCTGCTTTGTTTACAAACAGAAGAAAGTTGCTAAAACTGTCATTTAGGCCCCTTCACACTGGGGCGGGGAGCCGCGGTGACGGTAAGGCCCCATGCACACGAGACGCAGATGCAAACTCTGCTGAACGCGTGTTTTAAAAAGCAGAAACCTGCGTTTAAAAACGCGCGTTTGGCTGTGTTTTCATGCCGCGTTTAGACGCGTTTAGACGCGTTAGCGTCTATAAGCATTTGTAAAGATAACATCATACAGACCCTCCCCAAGCTCAGAAAGCATGTATTATTAACTATTTCTGCCATTCTGATCAGAGTGAGCAGCAGAGAGAGCAGTTGTACACTTGCATTTGCCTCTCTTTCTGTGTTTTTTTTTTTTTTTTTTTAAATGGATCCCATATTGAATTTATGTCAGGAAATGCTCCTGATGTTCTCTTCATGAGGCAGCAATGTCATCGCAAATTTGTATGAGAGGTCCAGAATCAGAGCTTGTCGATATTGGACCCATCCGTTGATGGCACAGCGAATGTCCGTTGGATATTTCACAAACATGTATGCATTTCACAAACATGTATACATCAGTGAGTATATATGCTCTATGAACTATCTAAACTAATTACGACATTTTAAACAATTTTTTCTAGTATTTTTTATGGTTTACAATCATATTTCTGAGTTTTCTGGTCAAAAAAATTGGGTTCCTTTAAAAAGGCTTATAAACGCAAACGCGGCTAAACGCAGGTGCCTGCGTTTAGACGCGTTTAGACGCGTTTAGACGCGTTTTGCGTCTGAAACGTGGAAAAGCAAAGTGTCTGAACGCATTTTTTTGCTTCTGGAAAAACGAGGTTAAACGCAACTGCATAAAAACGGGAAAAAACTAGACTGTGTGCATGGACACATAGGATAACATTGCATGCGTTCAGGTGCAGTTGAAAAAAGTGTCCAACTGCCTCTGAACGCGCGTTTAACTGCGTCTCGTGTGCATGGGGCCTAAAGCAGCGCTATATTTAGCGCTGCTTTACCGTCGTTTTAGCCGCAGTTTTCAGCCGAAAAAGGGTTAAAGACCCCACGCAGAGCGCCGCCGTAGCGGCGCTTTGTGGCGGTATTGCCGCGGTATCACCGCGGTGTCCCCTTCTAATCAATGGGAAGGAGCGGTATAGGAGCGGTGAACACACCGCTCCTATACCGCTCCAAAGATGCTGCTAGCAGGACTTTTTTGACCGTCCTTCTAGCGCACCGCTCCAGTGTGAAAGCCCGCCGGCTTTCACACTGGAGTTAAAGGGGCCGGATTTTTTTAGGCGGTATACAGGTGCTATTTTTAGCGCTGTACCGCCTGAAAAACGCCCCAGTGTGAAAGGGGCCTTACTGCCAATGTAAACTTTGCTGTAGTAGTAGTTATACATTGTACAGATGCAGCACATCACAGCCAGGGTCAAGACATCCCCCAGGCAAGTTATTTAAAGGAATTTTGCATTTTTAATGTTGATCTTAAATCATTATTAAAATGCTGCTTCCTGCCAAACTGAATTATTACATTTATTTTTTTTTCCCTTTAATACATTTCCCCCAGGGCAATGCCCAGCCCTCGTTCCTTTGGTTTGACAATGCCTTTTCTATCAGCCTACAAAATGGCCATTACTATTTTGTTGATATTCAGCTCCCTAGGATTTAAATGAGGTTCAGTTTCAGCACCCAAACTCTAGTGATGTTTTGCAAACCTGCCTTGAACCAAACCCAGGTATGTTTGGTTCATCTTTAGTCAGGAGTCCTCTCTTTTCCATCCTGTCGCTTGCTAGTATCCCTCTGCTATTCTATGTTTTCCACCATCTCCATGTCCCTACTATCCTTGGCCCAGGCCTTTTACTTATGTATACATATCTTTATGCCAATACTCATTGACTTTACTTTACTACTTTAGATGCCTGACAAACATACTCATGTTTATAGCCTATACTCTTTATGGAATAACGAGGTCTCTAGGGATACATCAGTACACTACTATTACACAATCACAGTCCACCTCTCTCTCCTTTCCTATCTTGTCTCTTGTTAGTATCCCTCTGCTATCCTATGTTTCTAACCATCTCTTTGGCCCAGGCCTTCCATTCATATATGCATATCTTTATGCTAATACTTATTGGTTCTACTTCATTACTTTAGATGCCTGACAAACATACATATGTTCACAGCCTATACACTTTATGGACTAACGAGGTCTCTAGGGATAAATCACTACACCCATGCCATGCCTGCTCTCCGTTTGGCCCCTCTCGGGGTCCCATCTGACTCCGCCCCCTGGTTCAGTGGTGAGTATGGGGACCCATAACCCCTCCTACCCTGTGCCTTTATAATTAATACTGTGCCATATTGCCAAATATATACTTTTTCATCCTAGGCACATTGTTACACACATCCGTCCCTGAAAAGCAAGCTGGATCTCGTGAAACGCGTCGGATAGCATGATGCTCGTTTACTATGACTGCTATTACATCTATGTACCAATATTCCTTGTTTATGTATCATTTTTAAATTGGCAACTGTTGGTGATATCTATGCATGTAAACAATTTTACTTGAATAAACCATATACTGTATTTACTACTGTTTTGTTTACTGACGGAAATGGTACCCACTTCATTTAAAGTCCCGGGGCGAATCCTTTGTTTTATTACTAGTCAGGAGTCCATGCTTGAAATTGGTAAGGAAGATAATCCGAAAACAGGCAGAGAAGGGAAATCCATGGACAGGTCAGATGGAAGCTGGCTCAGTAACGAAGGTCAGGCGCAAATTCAGTATCTCTGATCACAGGAGAACAGCTAAAGCTAAAATATTTAGCTCTGTGCCTGCCTAAGCATTACTCAACCTTTTCGATGGCAGAGCTCAGAAATATGAGCAGATGTATGAATTGGTTGGATGGTACTATCTTCCTGACATTGGGTTTTAATAAAAAAAATGTACAGCTTGTTTAAATGATAATGTTGCTATATATTCTGATACCAGGAATTAGTAGTGTTACTGAAAGGTTCACGTTAACCATTTCCCGACCGCACGCCATTGTTATACATCAGTACTTTGACATAGAATACCATTGTTATGGCAGCAGAAAACTGCCATAGCCCCAGTATATCCTTAAACTGGCAGGTGGTTCGCTTTCAGACAGAAGTGGTCTCTGCGGCGTATTCTCCGCGAGATCACTTTTATCGGCAGCGGGAGAGGTGCCCCCTCCCGCCGCTCCCCGGTGGTCTCCGCTGCTTATCAGAGCCATCAGTAGCGGCAGAGATGATCGGGTCCTCTCCCCGACAGGCATGGAGTTGAGTGATGGAAAAAAGGGTCCCCTCTCGCCTCCATACCATTGGATGATGGAAACAATGTCAAACGTCACTTCCGCCAAATGGTCTTAACCGGTTCCGGACCAGCCGCCGCAGTTATACTGCGGCAGGTCGGCTCTCCTGGGCTAGCCGTCGTAGCTGTACGTCAGGTGCGCAGCCAATGATTTCTGGCCTGGACCTGGGTTTTGGTGAATAGGAGACCCTGCCTGTAAGTGTAAACACAGGCAGGGGAAGTGATGTCTTCTCCCTCTCTTGAATTCTTTTCAATTCTAGAGAGAGGAGAGAGGACATCCAAACGTGAGTTGCACCAACAATACACTGACACAGTACACATAGGCCTACTTTTCACCCCCCCCCCCCAATCACCCCCCCCCCCCCCCCAGTTAACCCATTCACTCCCTGCCACAGTGTCACCAAGTGCAGTTTTCATATTTTTCTTGGATCACTGTACTGGTGTCATTTGTGACACTAATCAGCATTAGGATACTTAGTAGTAGGCCCAGATAAGTCCAGGGACCCCCCCTAAACCCACCTAATAAAGGTTTAACCCTTTGATCACCCCCTGTCAGTGTGTAGTTAGCTAGTTTCTGTCACCATCAGGTTTTAATAGCATCAGGGTACCCGCCATATATTGCTGAATAAAGGTTTAACCCCCTGATTCCCCGGCGGGTGGCAGTCGGGGTCTACGTCGCCCCAGGCAGCATCAGATTAGTGCCAGTAGCGCTAACACCCACGCACGCACCATACACCTCCCTTAGTAGTATAGTGTCTGAAGGGATCAATATATTTGATCTGATCAGATCAATACTAGTGTCCCCAGTAGTTTAGGGTTCCCAAAAATGCAGCGTTAGTGGGATTAGCCCAGATACCTGCTAGCAACTGTGTTTAGCCCCTCCGCCCTGCCCAGCCAAGTGCAGTGTCAATCGATCACTGTCACTTACAAAACACAAAATACATAACTGCGAAATAAATAATTTTAAAAAAGCACCCCTGTCCCCCTGTGCTCACCTGCAAAGGCGAACGCAAGTGTCGGTCATGTGTCATATGTAAACAGCAATTTCACTATACATGTGAGGTATCACCACGAACATCAGATCGAGGGCAGTAAATGTAGCTATTAAAAATAAATGCTGCTGCACGTTTGTGCGCAGTTTTAAAGCATGTCGTGTTTGGTATCCATGTACTTGGCATAAGATCATCTTTTTTATTTCATCAAGCATTTGGGTAATATAGTGTGTTTTAGTGCATTAAAATAAAAAAAGTGTTTTTTGTTAAAGCGTTAAAAAAATCAATGCGCAAATACCATGTGAAAATAAAAATTGCAACACCCACCATTTTAATCTGTAGGGCCTTTGCTTTGATAAAATATATAATGTTTGGGTTTCAAACTAATTTTCTAGCAAAAAAATATTTTTTCATGTAAACAAAAAGTGTCAGAAAGGGCTTTTTAAAAATTGACGTCCTTTTTTTTCCCACAAATAGAGCTTTCTTTTGGTGGTATTTGATCACCTCTGCGTTTTTTATTTTTTGCGCTATAAACAAAAGAAGAGCGACAATTTTGAAAAAAAACACAATATTTTTTACTTTCTGCTATAATAAATATCCCATTTTTTTTTTAAAAAAAAATTTTTTTCCTCAGTTTAGGCCGATACATATTCTTCTACATATTTTTGGTAAAAAAAATCGCAATACGCGTATATTGATCGGTTTGCGCAGATTATTTTTTTTTTTTTCACTAGTAATGGCGGCGATCTCCGATTTTTTTTTCGTGACTGCGACATTGCGGCGGACACTTCGGACACTTTTGACACATTTTTGGAACCATTCACATTTACACAGCGATCGTTGCTATAAAATTGCATTGATTACTGTGTAAATGTGACTGGCAGGGAAGGGGTTAACACTAGGGGGCGCTGTAGGGGTTAATGTGTGTCCCTATAGGAGTGATTCTAACTGTGGGGGGAGGGGACTCAAGGGGAGAAGACCGATCATGTGTTCCTCCATACTGGGATCACATGATCGGTCTCCTCTCCGCTGACAGGACGTGGAGCTGTGTGTTTACACACACAGCTCGACGGTCCCGCACGGTCCCGTTGTTTTAACGGGCAATCGCGGGTGCGCGGCGGACATCGCGACCGCCGGGCACTCGCACTGGGTCCCTAGCAATGCCGCGGGCCCCCCCAGGCGGCCGGGAATCCGAGGACGTCATATGACGCCCACCCAGGATGGGAGATCCACCTTGTGGGCGTCATATGACAGTGTGCAGTATTGAAGTGGTTAAACAACAAGTTTGTAAAATAGGCCTGGTCCTTAAGTGATTAAAGAGTTGCAGTATGTAAACTGGTATCCTGATCTTTTGCATACTCCATGTTCAAATCTAGAGGTTATGATGATCAATTTAAAAACATTGTAAGCGCTTATGAGCAGGGCCCTCTTAACCTCCTTGTATTTTATTGTATTGTAACTGTACTGTCTCTCTATATACTGTAAAGCACTGTACAAACATTTCCCGTCAGAAAGTGTGATCGTGTGTACGAGGCATTAAAGGCTTGTGAAAGCATCTGATCAAACCGATTTTGGTGGCCAGAGGAGAGATATGGGGTCTAATAGACCTCAGATCTCTCCATAAAAAAGGACCTGTCACAGCCCATTCTATCACAAGGGATGTTGTTCATTCCAGTGGTTTAAAAGTACATTTAAATAAAATAAATAATAGAATAAAAAATGTAAAGTGACCCCATCCCCCTCGTGTTCACATGCAAATGCAAAAAAGCACATGGGTCCCGCACACATGTGAAAACAGCAATTGCACCCCACATGTAAGGTGTCGCCAAGAATATCAGAGCAAGAGCAATAAATCTATTGCCAGACATCCTGTGTAACTCTAAGCTGGTAACCTGTAAAGCACGGGTCTCAAACTGGCGGCCCTCCAGCTGTTGCAAAACTACAAGTCCCATGAAGCACTGCAAGGCTGAGGGTTACAAGCATGACTCCCACAGGCATGTTTGAGGCATGATGGGACTTGTAGTTTCGCAACAGCTGGAGGGCCACCAGTTTGAGACCCCTGCTGTAAAGGCTTTTTAATATATTGTAGTTTGTCACCATTTCACGGGCATGTGGAATTTAAAAGCGTGATATGTTTGATATCTATTTACTCAGCATTATATCTTTTAAATTTTGCCCATACTTGCAGCCAACCTCCTGTTTTCATAATGCATCAGCATGCTCCAGTTTCCAGAGGCATCGGCCAGGTATTGTATATACAAGTTACATTAGTCCAAGCTAGACCAATGTAACTATGACTATGTAGGAATATACCGTTGCCTGGAATTCTTCTTTAAGCTTCCATACTGCATTAGTTATCCTTTTACTTTTATGTGGAACAAAAATTGAACTGGACTTTCAACGAATTCAGGGCTCCACCAACATATTTCCATTGTTGTCTTCACAGTTCCAAAGTCAAACAGAAGTTCCTTGCTGGTGCAGCAAACATACTGTAGAGTAACTTACATCTCTCTTAAGGAGAAAGCAATTTATGCCCATCCCAAACCACAAATGCGATATTTTTATGACATTGCTCATGTTAATGAAAGCGAATGAGACATGTTTTCTTGTGCAAGTAAGTCCTACACTAAGTAATTACATTAATACATTAATTAGTGTTTCACATTGATTAGTTGTACCACTGTCCACCATAAATTTTCAAATTATTATTGAGCAAAATGACACAAGAGCCATTCATATGTCTGTGTAATTGTGTGCGATCTTTAAAAACGGATGTATGCATTGCTGCAATTCATTTCTGTGCAGTTATGGTTAATAAAACAAAATGTAATTAAATATATGTTTAGTGAATTAGATTAGTGGTCTTGGATCCCTTTTTCCATAATGAGATGAGATATGATGACCATCTCCTTAGAAGTCCTGACATCGGTAACACCTTTTAAAGTATGAACATATACTGTAGAACTGAAATATACAATGTAGGCTGATGCCTCTCTCGTAATTTACCTGCACAGAAGCCAAGAAAGGAATAATAATTCAATGTGGACCTTTATGTGTTTTCCCACCAAAGAAGTGTTCTAACATGGGGAAGATTAAGATAGAAGCCGAACGATTCATTTGGGTAGTCCTGTACTGTTTTTCCAACTGTGGTAATCTGGCGCAATAATTATAGGCCCAAAGGTTTATTTTTGGTGCATGGTATTTTTAGCATGATATTATTATTGCCACTTAAACAAGTTAGATGACTTATTGTTTCCAGTACTAGGGATAAGTGCAATAATTTATGTAGAGTCGATACTTTTCTAAATGTAAATTTAGTTTTTCCAGAACTGTAACGGAGTTCTGGGGGTTAATTGTATAGGTCTTTTACTTTGGCATCAGTTTGGCTGGGCTGTACCGGAGTGCTGTCTGGTCATAGGTGCAGTGAGACACCTGTGACAGGCTGAGAACTAAGCCTGGTTGGAAGTGTTAGGTACCAATCTTTCTCAGAGCCAATCAGTGGGCACGTCTGGCCCCGCTGTGTAGTCTAGTAAGGGGTATTTAGGATGCTGAAGTCACGTGTTCAGGGTTCGGCTTGCTCTTTGATTCCTGGTTCCGGTCCGGACAAACCCTGTGAGGGGTCCCGTACCCAGGAGTGACTCGTTTGCAAGCATGGTCATCCTGACCAGCCCCAGAGGCCCTCATGGTCTGGGGTGGGGATCCGGAACTGGCTAGTTCGAGGCCCAGTAACTGAAGGAGGATTCTGAAGTGTCCCGGTGTGCTCTCGGCATTGGAGAGACACAGCAACTCGTACAATCGACCAGGGGAAGACTCTTCGGAGGAGGGCCAAGAAGCTGGCTGCTCGGTAAGAGCCTAGGAGCTGAAGTTGTATGGAAACTAGTGAATCCACATTTCTTACGGTATCGCCAAGGCGGCGGAAAGATCCAGGTAGTGTGGGAAAAGTTCCTAATTTATCTTCAGTTACAATCTAGTCTGTGGCAGAGACTTTTCAAATTTTCGAGTCACTTGTTGGCTGCTAAATCTACAGTTAGAGGTTTATCCAGCAGTGAAGCGCCCAGTTGCGAGTGGCTACTCTCTGGGCTATCTAAAGAGACATCCAATTGATGTCAGCAGTTCTGAAGTGCCTGAGTTTTATCACCCGTGCCCTCTATTCCCAATTGAGAGACTGTGTTATAGTTGAACGTTACCCTTGCAAATAAAAATCCTTTTGTGTGTCAGCTTCTGAAGTTACTGGGTACTAACCCTGGGAACCCCTAGACAACGAACGACGAGCTACAAGGAGGAGGTAATTGGTAAGCCCAGAAAATTCATAGCCGCCCCTCTGGGTTATGGCCGCTACATTTGGATTTGGTGAAATTAATTGGATTCAATGAAGAAGGCAATGGTAGTTTTTAAGGGTACAATGGGCTTTTAATGGCTCCTGAAGGTTAAGGAAACTCTTTTCAACTATCCTGGACTTGTTCTTGTGCTTTATTATTTAACATTTACACAGAAAATAAAAAAATAGGAAGGAAACAAAAGTACACAAATAACAGTCAACTACAAACGAAAAAACCCACAACATAGTATATGCAGTAAATACCACTAAAATAAAATATATATATATATTAAGTATCTACACCCCTATAACCCCCCAACCCACACACACACACACACAAATGAAAAAAACCTGCTAAATAAAGAAAAATATAAACATTTTTTTGCAGATGTACTTAAAGCGGAAGTAAACCCATCGATTTAACAGTCTAAAAAAAAAAGGCATGCCGTGAATGCTAACTGCACATTGGCTGTGCTCTCAACCAAACAGTCAAACCATCCAATGGCTGGTGTCATAACGGATCACATGTGCAGCACTGTGGCAGTTGAAGATTAAACAGAGGCAAAGATGGCAGCTTCCTTGGCTGAAAACGATAGGGGGGTTTACTTCCACTTTAATAAGCAAAAAG
Organism: Lithobates sylvaticus; assembly: GCA_028564925.1. NCBI lineage: Eukaryota > Metazoa > Chordata > Amphibia > Anura > Ranidae > Lithobates > Lithobates sylvaticus. Next base: position 42,187,660 of record CM053031.1, read on the forward strand.
TCAAACTATTCATGAATCACCGATGCATAAATTATTGTGCTTGACTAAGACTCAGGCTCCTATGGAGAACTCAAACACTTAAGACTGATATCTAGCATGCCAGACTGTTGAACATTTCAAATAATTATTATAATTTCATTAAAAAGCTATGCACAATAATTGCATGTAAATCTGCCCAGAATATTCCCACAACTTTGCAGCTATACTATACATAGATCACTAACTAATGCTACTGGAAGACTGGTATAAAGGTATAAAGACACACAGTGCAGAAAAATAAGATCATCAATTAAAAAGATACCATACATCAGAAGGGGACACCCAGAATAGGTGAAGGTAAAGATAAAAACAGCATTTCAGGGAGCATGCCCAAATATAAACTGCTAAATACCTTTTCCTATCAGCAGTATATGACAGTTTTGTGACCTCTATCAGTGTCTGGTTAAAGCTTGTAGGAGGAGTTTTCCTTCTCCTCTTATGCCCCGTACACACGGTCGGATTTTCCGACGGAAAATGTCCTATCGGACCATGCTGTTGGAAATTCCGACCATGTGTGGGCTCCATCGGACTTTTTTCGTCGGAATTTCTGACGGAAAAAGTTTGAGATCCTGCTCTCAAATTTTCCGACAACAAAGTCCTATCAGACTTTTTCCGATCGTGTGTAGCGAATTCCGACGGACAAAGTGCCACGCATGCTCAGATCACATTACAAGACCAAAGCTTTTGGTTACTAGCCTCTACGTAGTCCCGTCGTACGCAACGAACGTCACCACGTTCAGAATAATCGGATTTTCCAACAACTTTGTCCGACCGTGTGTATGCAACACCAGTGTCGGACAAAATCCGTCGGAAAAAATCCGACGGATTTTGTGGTCGGATTTTCCGATCGTGTGTATGGGGCATAACTGTCCTCTGAAGCTGCAGGACCCCTGATCCTCTGTCTGGACAGTGCAGATTGGCCCTGTGCCGATCACATGCACCCTCCCAAGAAAAAAAAAACTCTCTAGCAATACACACCAAACTAAGCATGTGCAGAGGATTAACCCATTATGTTCCACAGTGAGTATAACAAGTATGCTTTACTGCATACACAGACTGATTTTACTGTTGTGGGTTTAGTGACACTTTAAAGAGGAAGTAACCCCTGATTACTTTTTTCCCCTGCAAAGTAAAAGCATAATGGGCTAGTCTGCATTGCATACTAGCCCATTATGTGCCACTTACCTGTAATCGAATCCCGCGCTGTCCCCGCTGGTGGCCGCATCCATCTTCGCCCCTCTTCCTTCCAGGGCCACGGATTCCGGCTCAGTGACTGGCTGGAGTTTCGTGACGTCACTCCTGCGCACGGGAGTCGTCAGTCATGGCACTTGCTAGTGAAGAAACGGCTCAGAGGGCCGTTTCTTCACAGCGCATGCGGCGATGACATCATCAGCGCATTACAAGGTAAATATCTCCTAAACGCACATTTAGGAGATATTTACAGTACCTATAGGTAAGCCTTAATTATAGGCTTACCTAGAGGTACAACTTCTGCATTTAAGCCCCAAGCTTTAATGGATTGGTGGCTTACATGGTAGGAAACTCTGCTATTCCTTGAACTGTTCTTTGAAAATAAAATGGAATATAGATTTTTCGATTTCAATAAATTAGACAGAAACATTGGCATGAAAAACTATGTTTTATATGTGTAGAATGTTATGTGAACACTAGGGCTGAAACAACTAATCGATTAATCGACAACTAATCGATTATGAAATGAATCGATTACTATTTTTATAATCGATTAATCGGCCAGTAACATAATGGGGTTAAAAAAAAAGAGCCCTTTATATTACAAAAAGAACAAATAATCGCTACTGTAAATTATACTTTCACAGTTCTACAGAAAAAAAATTAACCCCTTACAGTAGTGATTATTTGCTTTTTTTTTTTTTTTGCTGCAGAAAAGCATATCAAAAATATAGATAAGCATATAATACGTTTTTGCAGCAATTTGTGTTTTTTAATCTGCCCAACAACAAATTGGCCAAAAAACAGTATGTCTCTTCTAATAGTAAATACAGTATATCTCCTCTAATAGTGTATACAGTATATATCTCCTCTAATGGTGTATACAGTATATATCTCCTCTAATAGTGTATACAGTATATATCTCCTCTAATGGTGTATACAGTATATATCTCCTCTAATAGTGTATACAGTATATATCTCTTCTAATAGTGTATACAGTATATCTCTTCTGTCTGTTATTCTTAGAGTGGATTCGATATTTTGCTCCCTAACCATATAGTTGGTTATTTATATTTACCACTGCATAGAGATATATTTAAGAATAAATTGCCTTTTTTTTAAACTTTAGGTTATTAACCGATTAATTGATTAATCGAAAGAATAATTGGCCAACTAATCGATTATGAAAATAATCGTTAGTTGCAGCCCTAGTGAACACACAACTGAAAAATAAATGGGTAGACATGTGCAATTCGTTTCGTTTTTTTTTTTCGTTTTTGTGGGGTTTTTTTCGTTATTTTCGTTCATTCGTTTTCGTACGAATGAACGAACGATTTGCTAAAAATTTTAACGAATAACAAATCGTTTGAATCGAACGAATCCGAAAACAACGAAAATCCGAAAAGAAAAACAAATTAGAAACAACGAATGTACGAAAGAAGAAAATCCGAAAAACAGGAACAACGAAAATCAAAATGAACGAAAAAATTCGTACATTCGTAACTTTTTTTTTTGTTGAATTGGTCATTTTCCGTGTCCCTTACAATGGTGCTGCTTAACGTGCTTCGAATGGATTGAACGAAAAAATTCGTACATTTGTAACTTTTTTTTTTTTTTTATTCGTAATTTTCCGTGTCTCTTACAATGGCGTTGCTTAACGTGCTTCGAATGGATTGAACGAAAAAATTTGTACATTCGTAACTTTTTTTTTCGATTCGTAATTTTCCGTGTCTCTTAAAATGTAATAATAGCATACGCATTACATAAAATTATGAATTATGCTCCGATTACGAATCTACGAATGTTACGAATGTAAGAATAAATACGAATGCGTCCGAATTTCGAATAAACTAATAAACAAAAATTAAACTAACGGAAATATGAATCAACGAAAAAATAACTCTAACGAAAATACGAATCGTTACGAATACGAACACCGACGACTTACGAATTTACGAATCGTTACGAATCAACGGAAACGAAAAAAACGAAACGAAAATAAACTAATTTTTTTGTTGTGCACATGTCTATAAATGGGCAATGATAGATATACCTATCCCCCTTCTCTTTCTACCCCATAGATATATTCAAGTATAGAATGATGAAATAGAAAAACATATTCTTGGGCAGCTCCACGCAATCCCTACTACCTAATACGGCTTTTGATAAACAAGACACTTACTCCCAAATTGTGGACTATCTTTCCGTCTAAAAAAACGTTGAAAACAGTACACTTTTTCTGCAATAATCTAAATATTTACTAACCAGCACAAACTGCCGCTCTCCACATTCTCCAGTAGCCTACAATCCATCCAAGCAGAAAACAACAAAAGAGCACTAAATATGTAAACTAGTTAAAGGGAAGCTTCCAAAAAAAATGTAGCAAGACATTTAACAAAATCATGTCTTGGATATATATATATATATATTTTTTTTTTTTTTTTTCTTGCATGGCGATGTATTCAGCTTATTTTGATCATTAAAGTCTTCCTTTTTTTTTTTCATTTATATTTAAGCTTGATGCACATTTCTCTTTGTAACATCTTCCCTCAGGGCTCAGAATATACAGAGTCTGACCCCAGCTTTTTAAAATATCCTGGTTGAACAAAATGTAACAAGCCTTGTATGTTTGGCTAAACATTTTCTTATTCTGACAGCGACTGAGCTCTGCTATTTGAAGTCTGTAAGCTGGACATAGATAATGGTTCATCTTGAGACCACTGTCATTCTTGTCAATAAACCGGCCTGGGGGAACGCTCAACAAAGCCACCTTTTTCGAATCACCATTTTTCTGTCTTGGCGAGACATCTGTAAACCTCCGGTCGGGGAGGTCACTTTGTTTTATTCTGATGTGGCTCCGTGATAGCATCAAGCCTGCAAAAAAAATATATATATATATATAAATATATCTATACAGAAAAACATTTGACAGAGCAACAATGCGAATTCATTCTTATCTTATTTACTGAACTCTCGGTAGCTTAACACTCTTTTTTTTCCCTTTGAAAGGGTTTTTTATCCTCTCATTTTTTTTATTTGAAATCAACATTTTGGAAATATAATCTAGTTCTTTAAAGATCTATAATGTTAGATCATTTTTACAGTTTTACCCTCTTTCAATAGCCCAGGCGACATTTCTGTAATCAGTCCTGAACTTGGGCAAAGGACAGCCCGGCCTCCATGTGGCCCTACAGCCTGATATCTGCTACTTTGGTGAGAATACAACTGTACACAGAAAAATGTATGTCTTTATAGGGTACAGTGCAGGCCCGTTTTTAAGGCAGGGCAAAAGGGGCAGCTGCCCTGGGCCCTGTCATTGTTGTGGGGCCCAAAGCAGCTGCCTCATACTTGCCTACTATCCTGGTTTAAATTCCCTCATCCCTTGAAGTTTTAGTCCTGTGCTGTGTCCCAATATCTCAGTGTGAATTGCTGCTACTAATGCTGACCAGCTCTGCCCTATTGTGTACAGATGACTCACCTGCTGACCCTGTGTTTATATGTAAATTACCGGCATTCGTATGTAAATAGCGGTGGCATTCAAATGTAAATAGCAGCGGCCGGCGGCATTGATATGTATATCATGCCCCCCCTGAGGTCATATCCACAGTAATCTATAGCAACCAATCAACAAGCGGAAATCATGTGCTGTAACCTCTAGCAACTAATTAGTGAGCCGTAATGTGTGCTGTAACCTCTAGCAACCAGTCAGTGAGCGGTAATGATACATTGTAACCTCTGGCAACCAGTCAGTGAGCGGTAATGATACACTGTAACCTCTGGCAACCAATCGCAATAGCTCCCTGATCTGATTCAGTAAACTGATTTTGAGTCTAGCTGCTATTTATTGTCTCAGAGCAAGTGGAGAGCGAAACTGCATGGGGGGGGGGGGGGGGCAAGAAAAGTTTTGCCCAGGGTCCAATCAATATTAAAGATGGCCCTGGTACAGTGCCTTAAAAAAGTATTCACACCCCTTGAAATTTTCCACATTTTGTCATGTTACAACCAAAAACATAAATGTATTGGGATTTTATGTGATAGACCAACACAAAGTAGCACATAATTGTGAAGTGGAAAAAAAATGATAAATGTTTTTCAAAAATATTTACAAATAAATATGTGAAAAGTGTGGGGTGCGTTTGTATTCAGCTACCTTTACTCTGATACCCCTAACTAAAATCTAGTGGAACCAATTGCCTTCAGAAGTCCCCTAATTGGTAAATAGAGTCCACCTGTGTGTAATTTAATCTCAGTATAAATACAGCTGTTCTGTGAAGCCCTCTGAGGTTTGTTAGAGAACCTTAGTGAACAAACAGCATCACAAAGGCCAAGAAACACACCAGACAGGTCAGGGATAAAGTTGTGAAGAAGTTTAAAGCAGGGTTAGGTTATGAAAAAAATATCCCAAGCTTTGAACATCTCACAGAGCTCTGTTCAATCCATCATCTGAAAATAGAAAGAGTATGGCACAACTGCAAACCTACCAAGACATGGCCGTCCACCTAAACTGACAGGCCGGGCAAGAAGAGCATTAATCAGAGAAGCAGCCAAGAGGCCCATGGTAACTCTGGAGGATCTGCAGACAAATACAGGGCAATCTTAGAAAAAAACCTGTTAGAGCAGGGGGTCTTCAAACTATGGCCCTACAGTTCCAATCGTGCTTAGTCATGTCTGTGAATGTCAGAGTTTTACAATGCCTCATGGGATGTGTAGTTCCACAACAGCTGGAGGGCCGTAGTTTGAGGATCCCTGTGTTAGAGTCTGCAAAAGACTTAAGACTGGGATGGAGGTTCACTTTCCAGCAGGACAACGACCCTAAACATACAGCCAGAGCTACAATGGAATTGTTTAGATCAAAGCATATTCATGTGTATGGATGGCCCAGTCAAAGTCCAGACCTAAATCCAATTGAGAATCTGTGGCAAGACTTGAAAATTGCTTTTCACAGATGCTCTCCATCCAATCTGACAGAGCTTGAGCTATTTTGCAAAGAAGAATGGGGAAAATGTCACTCTCCAGATATGCAAAGCTGATACAGACATCCCCAAAAAGACTTTCAGCTGTAATTGCAGCAAAAGGTGGTTCTACAAAGTGATGACTGACCTGTCTGGTGTGTTCCTTGGCCTTCATGATGCTGTTTGTTCACTAAGTTTCTCAAACAAACCTCTGAGGGCTTCACAGAACAGCTGTATTTATACTGAGATTAAATTACACACAAGTGGACTCTATTTAGTAATTAGGTGATTGCTGAAGGCAATTGGTTGCACTAGATTTTAGTTGGGGGGTATCAGAGTAAAGGGGGCTGAATACAAATGCACGCCACACTTTTCACATATTTATTTGTAAAAAAAATTGAAAACCATTTATCATTTTACTTCCACTTCACACGTGCCACTTTGTGTTGACCTATCACATACAATCCCAATAAAATACATTTGTGGGAAATTTAAGGGGAATGAATACTTTTTCAAGGCACTGTATATACAAAAATGTTAAATGTGCCCATGCAGTACCCTGAAAAATGCACCATTGAAAGTCTCCTGGAAAAAAAAAAAAAGTGCACATCTTGTGCCTAGGCACTCCTGTGGCTTGAGCCTTAAGGCAGTATTCCCCCATCAGGCAGTTCTAATATGAAGAAGCATACCTGCTCTTCTGCCAAGATGGTCACCTCCACACAGAGTGTGAAGCAAGAAATTTGAGGAAAAAAACAAAACCGCAAAGGGCATAAACCAAAGATCACGATGTGTCGAAAGATATTGGGGTTGATTTACCAAAACTGGAGAGTGCAAAATCAGGTGCAGCTCTGCATAGGAACCAATTAGCTTCCAGGTTGTATTGCCAAAGCTTGAACAAGCTTGAAGTTAGAAGCTGATTGGCTACCATACACAACTGCACCAGATTTTGATGCTTTTTTGATTGTTATAATCAGATCCAACACATTTTCGGAATGTAATATAACTTCATCAGGGCTTTAAAGGATAAGTTCACCCAGCTGGTGGGCGGCTGCAGCACTGGGAACATGTTACATGTACCACCCTAAAATCGGGTGTCCCATATAACATGTTCCAAAAGGTGAACTTATCCTTTAAACAAATTATATAAAGAAACAATAAGAACCATGAATAAAAAGTGAAAAAATATTCAAGAGGTGCTTAGAAATTCAGTATTTAAAGGGGCAATATTTAAGAAGGTCCATCCAATCCTAATGCCGCGTACACATGGTCGGAATTTCCGATGGAAACAGTCCGATGGGAGCTTTTCATTGGATTTTCCGACCGTGTGTATACCCATCGGTCTTTTTCTGTCGGAATTTCCGACGGACTTTGGATTGAGAACCTGTTCTTAATTTTTCAGACGGAAAACCTTTCTATCGGATTTTCCTATAGTGTGTATGCAATTCCGACACGCAAAATTCCGACGCATGCTTGGAAACAATTCGACGCATGCTCGGAAGCATTAAACTTTTATAGTGCAGTCGAACTTTTTTAAGGCGTGGTGTTATTGACCGTCGGAATTTGGTGTGACCGTGTGTAGGCAAAACAGTTTGAGCGAAATTCCATCGGAATTCCGACAGGAAAACCATCAGAGCTTTTTCCAACGAGAATTCTGACCGTGTGTACGTGGCATAAGAGTTTACTAGCTCTTTTTTTTTAAATGAACAGCGAAGAGCATGCTAGACCAATAGTCAGAACAAATATTTCATTTATTTCCAGGGCTGATGAAACAGAAAAATGCAATTTTGCTGTTTCATACACTAAAAACACTTCCCCTTGGTGATTGTTCCTATCTGAGTCCTCTTAAAGTGACACTTTACCCATAACGACCTGATAAAAAAAAAAAATGTTTAGCAAGGAACACAATAATAATTATGCTGCCAAAATTAGTGTGTGCTCTAAATTGACTCCAGCATTGTTACTGTTTCTCCTTGCTGGAGGCTGCCATTTTACTGAAGCCCAGAGCCCCTGAGCAGCAGTAAATCTTTAGGCTGTCAGCAGATCTGCCTTTAATGGCATGTACGGAGCAGGGTGAGACAGTGTATTTCTGGTACAGTATAGACACCTATTTTTAGTGCTTTACATAGCTATACTTGCAAAATGGACCAGCCTGAAGTGATCTAGCAGAATATAATTTCCTGACTAATGTTCCACTTTAACCACATGCAATATCCAAGCCCCAATGAAGTGAAGGTGTTTTGAGATCCAAATGTGTTGGGTGTTTTGTTTTAATGAAATAACAGATTATTAAAGTTTCTATGGACTCATTTGTTATTGGTCTGGGGCGCTTTTCACTGTTCCTTTTTGGATACATAAAAAGGTGACAAGGTGTATAAGATTAGTTTATTAAATTCCTGTTTACGAATTTGCTCCTCCGGACTGGGGTAATGTGCTCACTTTTTTTGCAGCTTATCAATCCTTAAAGTGTAAGTCCACCCTAACACTAAAATCCCTGCATCTACAGACATCCACACTCTAATGCCTCGTACACACGATCGGAATTCTTGTCGGAAAAAGCTCTGATGGTTTTTCCGTCGGAATTCCGACGGAATTTCGCTCAAACTGTCTTGCCTACACATGGTCACACCAAATTCCGACGGTCAATAACACCATGGAATAAAACACGTTCGACTGCACTATAAAAGGGAAGTTTAATGCTTCCGAGCATGCGTCAAATTGTTTATGAGCATGCGTCGGAATTTTGCGTGTCATTTTGCATACACACGGTCGGAAAATCCGATAGAAAGGTTTTCCGTCGGAAAAATTAAGAACAGGTTCTCAATCCAAAGTCCATCGGAAATGCCGACAGAAAAAGACCGATGGGCATACACACAGTCGGAAAATCCGACGAAAAGCTCCCATCGGACTGTTTCCATCGGAAATTCCGACCGCGTTTTATGCGGCATAACACTAACCTATCTAAACATACATTTTTTGAAGCTGATCTGATCCGGTCTCCAGTGGCGGAAGCTCTGCAGAGGACACAGACAACAATGGCTGTTAAATGAATGGGGAGTGACGTCACCCAAAGAGTTACTATGGGGCTGTTGTTGGCTGTGTCCTCTGCACCCGCATCCAAAGCGAAGCCGCGTCTGACAGCTCAGCGTGGGATTGGATCGGCTTCAAAAAATGTATATTGATTTCTTCTTTACATCGTTAGATAGGTTAGTGTTAGATTGTGGATGTCTATAGATGCTGGGAGTTCAGTGTTAGGGTGGACTTCTATGTTAAATGTGATGGCTGTGGTGATGGCTGTGGTGATAGCTTGCTTTCTTTTTTTCTTTCTTTCTTATTTATCTTCTCTTATTTTCACCTGGTATTCCAGTAATGCATGTATTGTCTTGAAGTGTCTCCACTCTGGATGGAGGAGCAACGGAGACACCCTTGGACAGCAGCATTGTCAATGTAGGGAGAGCGTAGTTTCAGATGCACCAAATTTAGATGGACTTAACTAACAGATTACAGCCAAACTCCAGCTAACATTTTTAAGCAGTTACAGCAAACTACCACATTTGCCAGCTTGTTTTGATAAAGGAAGTTGAAAAATAACAGTTACTGGTTGGATCACCAGGTGGAAATAAAGGAAAAATAGCCTAAAAAGGAAACCAATGCCCCAACATCTAATGCCGCGTACACACGAGCGGATTTTCCATTAGAAAAATCTTGGATGGTTTTTACGACAGAATTCCACTCAAGCTTGGCTTGCATACACACGGCCACACAAAAGTTCGCTGAACTTTCGACCGCCAAGAGTCCAGTGACGTACAACACTACGACGAGCCGAGAAAATGAAGTTCAATGCTTCCGAGCATGCGTCAAATTGTTTCCGAGCATGCGTAGGAATTTTGCGTGTCGGAATTGCTACAGACGATCTGAACTTTTTCCGACCGAAAAATTTAGAACCTGCTCTCAATCTTTTGCTGGCTGGAATTCGGCCAGCAAAAGTCCGATGGAGCCTACACACGGTCGCATTTTCGGACCAAAAGCTCACATCGGACTTTTGCTGGGCGAATTTCCGATCGTGTGTACGCGGCATAAGAATTGGTAAACTGAAATATAATAAGTTTTTGGTTTTAGGTTTAATACGACTTTAAGCAGGTCAGAAAATTACAGCAAACACATGAGTGGATACTAGAGGCAACCCCATTACAATTTCATTGTTTTAGTTTTTTTCAACGAATATTTTTCCTTTAGTTAAAATAATTTTTCATTGTTCCGTTTTCTCAAAGATGTAACGGTAACTGATGTTGGCACCCATTAAATGCATATTGAGATAACAGGACATAACATTTTCTGAGAACAAAATGGAGTCTAATGGTCTGGCCTGTGTACGGCATATACATGCACCATACACTAACACAATTTGGCATCATTAAATGCATTAAAGGTTCACAGATCTATAGTCTCACATGTCCAGTATTTACATACCGCGTGCTCAGAGCTTGAAAAGGAGATGTGATCTGTTGCCAAAAGGCATCAGGAATCAAATTCAATTGTTAGTATTTCAAAGATTTTCCTGTTTATTTCTGTAAATGTTGGAAATAAACAATGTCAGTTCAAAGTAAACTCCAAAGTCTACGTCCTCCACCGAGATGGTTTTGCTGTAAAGTTCTTAGCGTTGTTGAAAACATCACTTTTTGGGCCAAACCTTTGTGGGGACTGGAGGCATGTGTAAAAAATCAAACAACTGCCCAACTCGCTAAGATCCGCAGAAATGTCACATTTACATTAGGATCCTGAAATTATTTCTGAAGACCAGGTTGGCTGACAGGAAAATATGCTGCTGCAATTGGAAACATCAGGTCTGAAAAGGGATTCCATGAAAATGATTTGATATAAAAAGTGAATGGCTGTAAATTGTTGTATATGGTGTTCGAAGTGAAGAAAGATTTACATTATTTTTTTTTTTTATTTGATTTTTTGATTTTCCTAGATCAGGGCTTCAGAAAAAGAATGGCCTTCAACTGCCTTGGAAGCCAGCAGAGAAACTTCCAGGCCTATGCTAGGATTAGTATGTATAGGGAAGAAAACTACACTGACTGGAATTAAATTTGGCTTGGATCAGGAATGCAAGTATCATGGTGTCTCCAACAACCCCAAACCAGTCTTTCTTGACCTCTTTACCCCCAAGGAACCCTTGAAATATTTTTGCAGGTCTATGGGAACTCCTTTTAAAACTTATTGGGGTCGTTGGGGGCGTGACCGGATGTGGGAGCTGAGCGGAGCAGTGTGATGTGTGTGGGAGAGGAGTAAGAAGCTGCCTGTGTGGTCTCCTCCCGCCCCCTCGACTTTTTGACATGCCGTGAAGCCTGAGGAACTTTTTCCCTCCAGTACAGCAGCATCTCACATTATAGCCCAGTACAGGCATCGAGAGACGTGAGAGTCACGTGGGTCGCGGAGATCTCCGGTTACCTCTGAGCCTTCCGAGCCCTCACTCTGAGCTGACTGCGCGCGGATGAAGAGTGCTGAGAGTGACGTCACACGCTGCCTGCGACACGCCGCCCGTACTGTAAGAGCGGCAGAGGAATACCCTACAGCTGGTACGGCTCAGGGACACTATCTCCTGGAGGAATAGCGGGCTGCCCGCACACCAGCACTCAGACCGAGGGGCGGCTTTGCCAGGGTCGCGTGAGTAGTGCAATCTAAAATAAATGTATTAAGGAGGCATAGAGAGGATAAACAGACACTATCTGATGCCTTATTAAACCTCATTAAGTACCAGTAATTTTTAATGTTGGATTGAAGGAGTGAAAACCGTATTGGCGATACAAGGACTGCTTTTTCCCTTAAAGATATACTCACTGAAAAGGCTAAACAGAAGTCATCCTAGTGACTGTTTTTGTCATACCTGTCTCTTACTCAGCACGCTGTTTTTTTTTTTTTTTTTTTTTGGCCGTGGTATTAGAATTTGAACAGTATAACAGTGTGCATCAATACTTCTGGCGGTTCCTGATATCAAACCTAACTAAAGTTCCTCCCTTCTCCCCCTCCCAGTCCAGACCTTGGAGGTAGTACCTGTGTGTGGGTACCCTCTTCATTGTGGGGCCATTCTTGACTTTCTGACCTGTTTTGCTGCAATAAGATCGTTATACAACCCAACCCGATAATTATGCCTTCTCAGCGCACTACAAAAGCAAGCCAGGCGGCCAGCCAGGCAAGCCAAGCAGCAGCCAAATTGGAAAAATTTGCCCACACTCCTGGTCAGGCATCGGCCCAGACCCCCTCAAAAACTTCAATCCAGGGTCAGCAGGCCCAGGCTGCCCAGACAGGAGTGCCGGGGGGGGTACGAAAAAGCCAAGGACAGACTCAAATATCATCACATACCACCCAGACGTTACTAGTGGAAGGGGGGGAATCGGGACGGCAGTCTCAGGCCCAGGAAATAGAGGGTTCCCAGATGTTGGGGGGGCCCGAGAAGGCACAGGGGCCGGATCCATCATTAAAGGAAGTCCTGGAGGCCATTAACTCCTGTAGGTCCTCATTGAATGACATGAACCATCAGCTGAAAACAATCCATGAGGATCTTTTTTGTATTAGGAATGAGCTACAAAAAGTCCAGGAGAGGACTACAACCCTGGAGGACAGGTTAAGTCTAGTAGAGGACGATTTGGCCCCTTTAAAACGAGAATTGAGTGACATTAGAGACTTCCAGATTAAACAGGCAAACAAATTGGACGAGATAGAGAATAGAATGAGAAGGAAGAACATCCGCATAGTGGGACTCCCAGAACACTCTGAGGGTGCAGACCCTGCCACTTTCCTAGTAAAATGGCTTAGCGAGCTATTTGGCCAGGACTCCTTTTCTTCGTTTCTTGCAGTAGAAAGAGCCCATAGAGTTCCCTCGAGACCTCCTAATCCTGGGGCCCCTCCAAGACCGCTTCTGGCTAAATTTTTATTTTTTAAAGATAAAGCAACAATAATCCGGAAAGCAAGGGAAATGGGTAATATTCTTCATAACGGTAGCAAGGTGTCTTTTTACCCTGACTACTCGCCAGACCTTCAAAGAAGAAGAGCCAAATTCGGGGAGGTGAAACGCAGACTACGCCAAGTTAACCTTACATATGCCCTGCTTTACCCAGCAAAACTGAGAGTGATGGCTCCTGGGGGGACAATATTTTTTGATACACCCGAAGGGGTGGCAGACTGGGTCAAGGGATTTAAAGATTGACTTTCTGATTATGTGGCCTAACTGTGGGTACTGACGGTGTTTTTTTTTTCTTTTGTGTGTTTTTCCCTTTTAGGGGGGTGGGCGGCAACAATATGTGGGCGGGATGTGGGGGGGGAGCGGTTGGCGACACGCGGGAGGGGTTCTCTTTTTTTTTTTTTTCCTCTCTTGCTGACCGCGGTGTCGCCTCCCCCTCCCCCTCCCGCTCCCTTTTTTTTCTTCTTTTTTTTTTTTTTTTTTCTTTTTTGGGGGCGCAGGGGGGAGACGGGGTGGAGTGATAGGGGGAAGAGAGAGCAAAGGGCGTTACACTCCCAGGTTAGGGGGATGTCGCAGGATGCTCTGTGGGAATTTTTTTTTTATTAGTCTGTTAGCATGGAGAAATCCTTGCATTGGGGGGGAGGGGGTTGGATGGATAGTTTGGGTGATGGGGGGGGGGGGGGAAGGGATAGGGAAGTTAAAGGGCAACCGATTTCAAATTTCTTTTGTTTAAATATAAGGTGTGTATGGGATGGTCACAGGAGAAGGCCCCCGGCCGAACCTAGGTTGGTAAAGTATGTGTGTTGTATACAGAGTGATGGATGTGTTAATGGCAAAAGCGAGGGTGAATGGGTGAGGTACAATATGTCCACATGGCACAAGTACGCACGGTTTTATTTTTTGCAGGTAAAAATCCATGTTCACAGTTCAAGGTTTAATAGTATGGCACTACACGCACTAAAAACAAGAAGTTTATGGTTCACTATAAAGAGCACGAGATTAAGGATTTATTTTGCCTTGATATTCACGAATGATCAGTGACACAATGACACAAGAGGATAAGAAAAAACTCACTATTTGTTCCTGGAATGTAAGGGGATTAGGTGACTTAGGGAAAAAAGCTGCAGTACGGTCCATGGTTAGGTCCTATGGTAGTTCTATTGTGTGTCTCCAGGAGACCCATCTCACTAACGCCTCCCTACCCAAGTTAGGGTGGGGGGAGTTTGCTTTCCAGCTCCACTCGGCCCATTCATCTTTTTCCAGAGGTGTTAGTATTTTGATCGGTTCAGGGATCTCATTTAACTGCATCCAAAGCAGGATTGACGACCAGGGACGGTATATTTTTTTACACTGTAAAATAGAGAACCGCTTGATGTTACTCGCTAATGTGTATGTTCCTCCCCCCTTCAACATCGAGGTCCTTCTTGACCTTCTGGAGTTTGTACTGGAGAGGCCGGGCCTCCCGGTGCTAGTTATAGGCGACTTTAATATGGTTCTGGACCCGACAATTGATAGGTTTCCCCAGGGGACTAAACGGAGGGGACAAGTGGACAGCCGTCTCCATTGCCTCTTGGAGGATCTAGGTCTGAAGGACATTTGGCGTCTGAGGAACCCCGGGATAAGGGGTTATTCCTGCTTCTCTAGTACATACTCCACACTGTCGAGAATCGATATGTTGCTCTGCAACGATGAGTTAATGGCTATGATAGACAATATTAGGTACAGGCCTAGAGGCCTATCTGATCACTCCCCTGTGACAGCCTCAATCGAGGTGGGGACGAGATCTTTTTATCGTGAGTGGAGAATTAATCCCTCCTGGCTGGAGTTAATGGGACAGCCCCAAGAGGTCCTGGACGCTCTGAAGGAATGTATTAAGTGGAATAGAGGATCGGCTCCCCAGGGGGTAGTCTGGGACACAATTAAAGCTATTCTACGGGGGCTACTGGTCCAGCAGATCTCAAAGATAAAAAAAACTGTCAAGAGAAGGGGAGGAAATCGCAGAGAACAACTTATTATCTGCAGAAGCTGCTTATATAAGCAATCCAACACCGGTAAATTTCAGAACATGGACAGAGGCTCAAGGGGCCTATCGGGTAGTCCTGCTGGGTAAAGCTGAACAGAAATACATCTTCCAGAAACAAGTTGCCTTCGGGGAAGGGGAAGGAATAAGCAGGATGCTTGCCCATCTAATTAGAACTAACTCCCCTTCCTCGACGGTTCCACTGATTAATATAGGAGCGGGTGGGACCTCTACGTATACTCCCGAGATAGTGGATACTTTCCGGGAGTACTACGAGCGGTTATACCACTCCGAACAGTTGGATATGAAGGAGGAAATGGACACGTTCTTTGGGGGGTTGACGATTCCCTGTCTCTCTGAGGAGGATAGGGCTGCACTAGATGGCCCTGTTACCTTGGAGGAGCTGCAGCGGACTGTCCGGGTAATGGCCGGACGGAAGTCCCCTGGACCGGATGGCCTCCCCATCGAAATATATCGTAGCTATGGGGAGGTGCTCCTACCCGAATTGTTGGAGGTATTTAATGCTTCGGCCCTGGAGGGAGAACTCCCCAAGTCTATGATGGATTCAACTATAATAGTGCTCCCTAAGGAGAACAAGAATCCACTTTCACCTGCTTCATATAGACCTATTGCGCTCCTGAACTCAGACATGAAGGTGTTAGCAAAGGTCCTGGCAGCTAGGTTAAACACAATTATCCATAAACTGGTGCACCAAGACCAATCAGGCTTCATTCCGGGTAGGTCGACCAGTTTAAATATCAGACGCCTTTTTTTGAACCTCCAACTACCTGTCGAAGATGGGGGCAATAGGGCAGTCCTTTCCTTGGACGCGGCCAAGGCTTTCGATTCCCTAGAATGGAAATACCTTTGGAGAACTTTATCGGAATTCCGGGTGGGCCCGAACTTCGTTAATTGGGTAAAACTTCTATACGGCTCCCCGGGGGCAAGGGTGAAAGTGAACGGCGAACACTCGTCCAGGTTCCGGTTGCTGAGGGGGACGAGGCAGGGGTGCCCTTTGTCGCCCCTCCTCTTCGCCCTCGCAATTGAGCCTCTGGCCCTCTCTTTGAGATCATCACCAGAAATAAAAGGGTTCAAACGAGGGGACCTAGAGGAAAAAGTAATATTGTACGCAGACGATCTTCTCCTATTGCTTAATGACACGCATGAGTCACTACGGGAGACCATGGGTATAATTAAAGACTTTGGCCGTCTGTCAGGACTAAGAATAAACTGGGAAAAATCGAACCTATTACCTATAGACCCTTTAGTCCTCCCTCTACCACACGAAGCAGGACAACTCCAAATAGTACCAAAAATTAAATATTTAGGTATCATCATTTCGAGAGACCCCAAACATTATATCACAGAAAACCTAGTTCCACTCCTGAATAAATTTAAAGGAAAAATTCAAATTTGGAAAAAACTCTCCCTATCAGCAGCAGGCCGGTGTAACTTAATAAAAATGGTGCTTATGCCACAACTGTTATACATACTTCATAATTCACCAATATGGATTTATAAAAAGTGGTTTATCAAGGTAGAGACCATATTTAGAGAACTAGTATGGAAAGGGGGAATCTCCCGGATAAGCCTCAGCACACTACAACTCCCAACTGGGTCAGGAGGAGTAGCCCTGCCGCATCCTTTCAGATACTTCTTGGCAGCCCAGCTGCAGCACTTGGGGGGTTGCGAAGTCGAGAAAGAGGGGCAAGCGCGGAAGAGCCTCCTCTACAAAGCCTCACACAACTCTTTGATTGAGATATTAGAGGCAGGGACCTTCCATAAGGGGCTCCCTACCCAGGATTTAATGGCTAGAGTATGGGGCACTGCAAAAAAAATGCTGGGATACAGAGGGTTTATGGCTTTCTCCCCGCTATGGGAGAACACCAACCTACGCGAAGTACAAAAGCTGGGGACTGTTAGAGAATGGGAGAGAGCAGGCCTAAAATACATTGCCCAGATTTACCACGAGGGCAGGATCAGAAGCTTCCAGGACCTCAGAGACCTTTTCCTCCTTCCTAGGAAGTCTTTTTTTAGATACCTACAGGTGAGGCATGCTCTGGCTGAACAGTTTAAAGGTGAACGACCCGAGTGGACAAACATGCAGGTTTTACAGAATTTGTCACAGGTGAGGACCCGGAAGGGGCTGATATCCGACTTATACCTGCATTTGTATAAAGGGACCATGGGAGCCACACAAATAAGCCCACACAGAGCAAAGTGGGAGATAGATGTGGGGACCATCTCAGCTCCTCAATGGGAAAGGATACTCGAACTGGCTCCACTGGTCTCACTCTCCCCCCCCCAGAAGATGTCACATCTTTTCCTCATATACCGGGCCTATTATACCCCAAATAAATTGTTTAGGTTTGGGTGTAGGCAGGATGACAAATGCCCTAGATGTGGGAGACCGGGGGGTGACCTTGTCCACATGTTCTGGAAATGTCCAAAATTATATGAATACTGGAAGGAGGTGGTGGACAGGGTCTCCCAGGTATTCAATACTCACCTGGAACTAGACCCTATTCTATGTGTTCTAGGGGGAGGAGGGGGAGTGGGTAGGCCCAGGGAAGGCCAGATAGCTGTCCTGCGCTGTCTTTTTCAGGCTAGGTTATTAATCGCTCGTAGGTGGCAGTCTGCTAGCCCCCCTACAGCTACTGAGTGGGAGCAAAACATGGACAGAGTGATTATGAAAGAAAGAACTACATACATAAAACAAGGGAACCTTGCCAAATTCCATTTGGTATGGAAACCATGGATGGAGAGAGGATTTGGATAGTGCCAATCCAAAATAATTTAAATAAAATGCACCTTGTGGATAAATAGATACCAATGGAGAGTAAGAGGATGGATGCATGGGGTAGAGGGGGAATGTAAGGTGATGTGAATGAGGGAGATCTCAATTGATTCGCTAAATGATTCATGCTCATCCTGAACCTGGCAAAAGTGTTTTATGAGATTGTGTATAATTTGTAAACTGTAAAAATTTAAATAAAGACATATAGTTAAAAAAAAAAAACTTATTGGGGTCAATGGGAAAAATGCACCTCTCACTAGTGGTCAGCTTGAAGAATGCTCCCCTTAGCCCCCGTACACATGGTCAGAAATTCTGACCACAAAATTCTTCAGATTTTTTCCGACGGATTTTGTCCGACACTGGTGTTGCATAAACGCGATCGGACAAAGTTGTCGGAAAATCCGATCATTCTGAACATGGTGACGTTCGTTGTGTACGACGGAACTATGTAGAGGCTATTAGCTAATAGCTTTGGTCTCGTAATTTGATCTGAGCATGCATGGCACTTTGTCCATCGGAATTCTCTACACACGATCGGAAAAAGGCTGATCGGATTTTGTTGTTGGAAAATTTGAGAGCAGGATCTCAAATTTTTTCCGTGGAGCCCACACATGGGCGGATTTTCCGACAACATGGTCCGATCGGACATTTTCCGTCGGAATTTCCGACAGTGTGTACGGGGCATTACAGTGGTGGTCAGAATGCCACCCTTGAAGACAGCTAAAAAGATAATTGATGGCTCTTTCAAGTGGCATGGGCATCAGAGCAGACACCAAAAACTGGGAGGTCGATCAGCTCAAGGAAACCCTACCAACCTCTGAAGAAAATTTGCAGGAATTTGGAATTTTGCAGAATTTTTACACCTGCCACAGGACTTTGTTAGCCCAGAGTAACCTGGGTACACATTTTCTGTTTAAAAGCATCTAAGCCAAAAAATATATATATATTTTAATATATATTAATTAATATTCAGTGATCCCTGCATGAGAGATTACATGCGAGTGGCCGTAATTAACTGAAGGAGCCTGCAGCCTTCCCACAGGTAATTGTGGTGGGAATCCTAGCTGGGGTTCTCATATCTAATCAGAGGCAGAATGCATTTGCAAGTGTGCAAATGCACCCTTAAGCTTTGAAAAAGCTAGAAGGTTGGCATGCACAGCTGCCCTAGTTTCTGTCTGCACCAATTTTGATAAATTCCCCTGCATGTATGTGAGGGCAACAAAAGAATGATTATGGGGGTAAAAGTTAGAGCAGCCTGTTTCAACCAGGGTTTCTTCAGGTGTCTCCAGGGTTGTCCTGGCAAAATACCTAGAAAGCACTGGGGTCACATTAGCTGAGTGAGGGAGAAAAACTGAGGGAGAAGAGAAACACTGGAATACTACTTAGTACCAGTGTGCAAAGATGTATTTGCTTTGGAAGAATAAATCTCCTCCAATGCTGGATGCCCCCCCACCCCCCGGCATTCAGTGGAGAGCCAAACTTTCCTGGCTTGCAGTCCTGTCCTGGGCTGGCTGCTACCACACCTCCCGTCTCACTGTCTCCTCAGTGGTTGGTTGCTATCAACCAACCACTGTTTGTCTAATGCCCCGTACACGCGGTCGGAATTTCCGATGAAAAATGTCCTATCGGACCATGTTGTCAGAAAATCCGGCCATGTGTGGGCTCCATCTGACTTTTTCCGACGGAAAAAATTTGAGATCCTGCTCTCAATTTTCCGACAACAAAGTCCGATCGGACTTTTTCAGATCGTGTGTAGAGAATTCCGACGGACAAAGTGCCACGCATGCTCAGATCAAATTAGGAGACCAAACCTATTGGCTACTAGCCTCTACGTAGTTCCGTCGTACGCAACGAATGTCACTACGTTCAGAATGATCAGATTTTCCAACAACTTTGTCCGACCGTGTGTATGCAACACCAGTGTCGGACAAAATCCGTCTGATTTTGTGGTCGGAACGGGGCATTACTCTGCTCACTCCCAGTGTGGAACCTTCTCATTAAGACTGGCTGCTGCCAGTGCCCTGCCTCCCCCTTCACACTTTGTGAATTTAAAGAAGGTAAGAAACTTTAGGAGGCTTAAAGTGGAGGGCCACCCTAAAAAAAAAAAGAGCATTAATATTCTTTAAAAAATAAAACATTTGAAAAAAAAATATTTTGACCTGATCCGAAATCCCTGTTGCTAGGCAGTCTTCCTAATCTGCCTCCTTCCTACTCCGCGGTGATCTTCGTTGATCTTCGGTCTTCTCGCCTCCTCCGCGTTGTGTTCTGGGTAATGGGGCGCGCTGTGTTCTGGGAACTGTGTGTTCCCTAACACAGCATGTCCCATTCACAAAGCGCCGCGCGACTCGCGCATGCGCAGTAGAAAACGGGCAGTCAAGCCGTAAGGCTCCACTGCCTGTTTCCTTAGTGAGGATGGCGGCGCTGGGACCGGAGCGCCGAGGGACATGTCGGCCTCAGCGGCCGACATCGCGGGCGCCCTGGGAGGGTAAGTGTACTTATTAAAAGTCAGCAGCTACTTTTTTTTTAGCTGCTGACTTTAAAAAAATAAAAATTTCAGCTGAAACACCCCTTTAAATTTAATGCTAGAGGAGGAGCAGCTCTGGGGACCCTGATGTAAGGGGGGCGGCTCTCTGGGGACCTTGATGTAAGGGGAGGCTCTCTGGGCACCCTGAAGTAAGGGGAGGCTGTCTGGGGACCCTGATGTATGGAGGGGCTCTCTGGGAACCCTGATGTATGGAGGGGCTCTCTGGGGACCCTGATTTAAGGTGGGCTCTTTGGGGACCCTGATGTAATGAGGGGGGCTTTGGGGACCCTAATGTAAGTAGGGAGGCTCTCTGGGGACCCTGATGTAAGTAGGGAGGCTCTCTGGGGACCCTGATGTAAGTAGGGAGGCTCTCTGGGGACCCTGATGTAAGTAGGGAGGCTCTCTGGGGACCCTGCTGTAATGAGGGGGCTCTGGGGACCCTGATCTAAGTGGGGGGCTCTCTGGGGAACCTGATGTATACATGTGAATGCCTGCGCAAGTGAATGATTTTCTTTACTTTGCTGCTATGGGCTCTAGCAGAAATGCTATACAAAGTGGAGGACATGGAATTGAAGTGTACGATAACAAAGATAAGCAAAGTGTCTAGATATATGAAATTTGTGGCCAAATTGCCAGGTACATTAAATATGTCATGTAAACAGCCTCTAGTACTCTCTTATAATAGCTTAAATTCCTAACAATATCTTATAACTTGTGTATAGTCTCTTGTAACGTGCCAGCAATTAGTAATCTTTTTAATAACATATAAGAAATGTCTTGCAGTATAGGGGCAATAACTAAGAGCAAATTTTGACTTTGGATCAGTTTCTTGTAACATGGCAGTGATAGGTAAGTATTTTATAACATGCAAAAGGGTTCTTTAATATAACCAGAGTTTTAACAGTCTTTTGTAACATATGAGCCATCTGTACTATGGCTGCAGTCTGTATATCTTTATAAAATGCAAGAAATGTCTTGTAACATGGCAGTATTCTTATTTTACTGATCTTTAAATTGATACTAAAGGAAAAATAAATAAATAAATAACATGGTATACTTACCTGCTGATTTTGCACAGAGCAGCCCCCATCCTCCTCTTTTTTCCTCCTTCCGACGCTCCTGGCTCCTCCCCCTGCCGAGTTGCCCCATAGCAAGCCACTTGGTATGGGGTAGTTGTGGGGTTGATTTACTGAAGACAAATAGACTGTGCACTTTGCCCTCTGCAAGTGCAGTTGCTCCAGAGCTTAGTAAAGGAGGTAAAGCTTCAATTTACAAAGCGTCCAAAATCATATGCAAGGAAAATAAAAAAGAACAGCATTTTCGCCTGCACATGATTGGATGATGGAAGTCAGCAGAGCTTCTGCGCATTTACTAAGCTCTGCAGCAACTGCACTTTGTAAAGTGCACAGTCTATTTGCCTTTAGTACATCAACCCCTATGTGTCCATTGACACACACAGTGTGACTCAGCCCTGCCCCCCTCTCCCTCCTCACTGGTTGTGATTGACAGCAGTGCGAGCTAAGGTCTCCTTCTGCTGTTTCTGAGACAGTGCAGAGGAAGAGAGCCAGGAGAGCAGCTGCTCTTCTGCACATCGCTGGATCAGGATTGTATTGTGGGGAGGGGAATTGCACACAAAAGGTGTTTACCTTAATGCAGTAAATGTAACCTTCAGCCTTTAGAATCACTTTAAGTTTAGATGTTGATGTAAATAATCTGGTTCTCAGACGGGCTCCTTCTACACCTCCATGGCTTATAGTGTAACAAAAATGGAAATTGGAAGTGCCACACCACTGGTACAACTTTATTTCAGTAAAAGCCAGGGGGGAATCCAAAGAGTAGCCAATGTGTTGTGGGAGTCCAGCAATTTCCCTTCTTCGGTGCTTAATTTAAAACATTGTGAACAGACTAAATGTAAACTGGACATTTAACTTTGACTATTTAGATTGTCCCTCTACCTTTTATTGTAATAACGTTGTATCTGGACTTCTTAGCAGTGTGGGGCTTCCAATTTCCATGTTTGTAAGAATTTCATTCATGTCTGCCAAACCAGGGGGTAACAGTAATGGTGTCAATCTTTTCATCTCCCAGTGATTCAAGTCCTCATTGTCCTTATTGATCACAACAACCAATCACCTGGGGATGTGTTCAAGTTGCCCAAGGACATTCTCCATTGTATCATCTCTTAAGTATTCTGACTAGCCCTTGGGTCCCTGTGTACATCCAGACCCCTTTTGTGTTCTTACCGTAGCAGGATTGCACAGGCTAGGTTGCTTTAATATTTGAATAGGCTGATTAAAATACTCCTCTCATCTAATTTGTTTTATTTTGCCCCTACAGAAGAGAAATTCTAAATGCCCTGGGCATCTATAGTGAATATTAACATTACAGTCATCTTGAAGCCCATCTGTTGACCATTAATTTATGATTAGATGAGTTGTATTAGCACATTCATGTCTATGACAGCACAATGTAGCATGTTCAGACAAAACCTAAGAAAATTCCCGGCTCAACTCACCAACCAGCCTGCAAACAACCAAATTATCCTGTCTAACAGTTTGCGTTAAAAACAGGGGTTTAGATCACACACATTTGCAAATACATGTGTAAGCTGCAGAGCAATTTTACGGCACCCCAGTATTATCTGTAGTCCTAACTCTATGTATTTTTGAGAGCCTCAACAGTGGAAGCACATGCATAATAACGGATAGAGTGCAGGTAAGCCTGGAGGGAGCCCACCCCTCCTTAACTAGTTGCCGCCCGCCCACCGTAAAATGACACCCACCGTATATGACGACATCCCAGAACGCCCGCTCTAACGCACTCGCGGGAGCGCGCAGCACAGCGATTTCTGATCACCGATCTCTGTAAAGAGCCGCATCCACAGCTCTTTAACCACGTGATCAGCTGTGTCCAATCACAGGCGGTTACATGTAAACACGGAGATGCCGCTAATCAGCACTCCTCGCCTCACACTGAGAAGTGTGCGGCAAGGAGAGCTGATCAGCGGCATCTCCATGCAGGGGGACATCTACACATGTAATCAGGGCACTGATCATCAGTGCTCTGATTACAATATAGCGCCAACAGTGTCACCAATCAGTGCCCACCAGTGCCAGCAATCAGTGCCCACCAGTGGTAGCAATCAGTGCCCCCAAGTGCCACCAACCAATGCCCATTAGCGATGCCAGTCAGTGCTGGATATCAGTGACGCCTATCAGTGCTGCCCATCAATGCCCATCACTGCTTTTGATCAATGCCCATTAGTGTCGTACATCAGTGCCACCCATCAATGCCCATCACTGTCCATCAGTACTGCCTATCTGTGCCGCCTATCAGTGTCCACCAGTGCTGCCTATTAGTGTCCATCAGTGCCACCTAACAGTGCCCATCAGTGCCATCTATCAGTGCTCATCAGTGCCACATATCAGTGACACCTATCAGTGCTCATAAGTGCCGCATATTAGTGCCTCCTCATCAGTGCCACCTAATCAGTGCCCATAAGTGCTGCCTCATCAGTGCCCATAAGTGCCACCTCATCAATGCCCACCAGTTCAGCCTATCAGTGCCCATCAGTACCGCCTCATCAGCACATATCAGTGAAAAAGAAAAATTACTTAGTTACAAAATTTACTGACAGAAACAAAGTAAAAAAAAATGTTGCCCTTTTTTTTTTTTGTAAAAAATTAAAAACCCATCATTGATTAAATACCACCAAAAGAATGTCCAGTGTGTTCTCTCACCAGTATTCCAACAGTACAAACAATTTGCCACTGCTCCCACCTATAACTGGCCTTCTCAGCAAGGAGCACATGGAAGGGCGACGCATGACAAACAAAACCATAGAAAATTCACAGCTCAACTCACCAACCAGCCTGCAAACAACCAAATGATCCTGTCAACTGCATGCTTTGTCAAGGGGTGAGAGGAAAGCTTATACTCACCTAATCTTTCGCTCCACCAGATAACAGTACTTCCCCACAGTCCAGCGGTGGACTGTTCCTGGTCTACAGAGCCTGCTCTGGGATTGATGATGTCAGAAACAGTCCACAACCGAAGACCGCTAGAGCTCAGGAGTCATGGACGAGTCTTGTGCAGGTAGGATCAGAGGATTGGGTAAATCTCCTTTATCCTCTCCCCTAGACTAAAACGAGCAGTTAACCCCTGCAGTGCGGGCACAGCCCCACTGCTTGAGAAAACCTGTTTTATGCCCGGAGCTTGCTTTCAAGCTGAACTCCAGACACAAAGCCTTGTAGATAAATATGTTTATAAATAGCCACAAAGGGTATAAATCCTCTTTCTGTGTATCAAATGTCTTTTCAAACCCAAATATTAGACCCAGCACGCTCACCCACTACAAGCTAATTGCAGAAAACTACAAGAGGGGCAGAAACCAGACCAGCTGCCCTGCACAAGGAGAGAGAGCAGTAGTGACTGGTCTTTATTTCAGGAAACTCCTGCACAGAGGCACAATTTCAAGCCTCTTGTAATTAGACAGCTTTGCTTATTCCACAGTTCAGCTTTAACCCCTTCCTGCCCAGCCCCCGGCATTCCTTTAACTGGGCCCGATCTGCCAATCACAATCACAGTGACCAATGTGATTTGCTGTCATAGTGGTCACATGATCGCGAGCCTGTACAGCTGGCTCCCAATTTTTTAGCAGATAACGGGATCTGTCATTGACAGTGTGGTAACCTCTGCCGCCTATGGACGCATATGTGTGACGTGTGGGAGTTAAAGCCTACTATTTCTGCTGCATATGCATTATGTGAGCGGCAACAGGAATATCTACAATATGCACACCTAGGGCCAGTTTGCTCAAATGCCAGGATGTATGTGGGCTGAGGGGGAAAACCAAAGTAACCAATAAAAACAAAGAGAGAACATTTATACTCCATGCAGGCAACACCCTTGCTAGAAAAACCAGGACCACTGCTCTGCAAGTCAAGATTGCTAACAACTCAACCACTGCGCTGCCCAACTCAATAAATCCATGCCAGTGCTAGATCTATGGCACATTTGCATCCTCCGTGAACTATTTCACAATTTGCTTAAATACAGGCCTTTGCCCCTATCGTTGATCCAAATTGACCTATTTGTATATTTGATTCTTTTTCCCAGTACAGTTCACTCAACCTTGACAGATTTAATACATTGTAATTATTATTTTGGGAGATAATATCAGAGACAATGTTCCTTCAGGCTACATATTATTAAGCTTGTTATGTACTGTTACTAAAGAGGAAATACCAATTATCATATCATTTAGTGGAGCAAAATATTATCCTCCTTTTTATGAGTAACTACTTCCTTGAAGTTTATTCGAGTGTTTCTAACCATTTAATGTAATATTGCTTCTTCGAGGTATCCATTACACTGATCCATCCAGCCGGAGATTGCTTGTGTCTCCATCATGTCTTGCAAGAATATTCTCATCATTCTCCTTGCTCTTTATTTTGTATCATTTAAGTGACTTGGACGGGATTCAGACCGTGCTTGAAGAAGGTCACAGATGAAGGAAAGAGTTTTGCGGCTCTTGAAGTTTCAAATAAACGTCTCAGAGCAAAAAGTAATGTTAACACCGAGGTTGTAACATTAATCCCGAGGTTATAATTTGGCGGCGACCTGAAAAAAAAAAAAAATATGGAACTTGTAGAGGAGAAAAAAAAAAAAAGAGGACGAATTAGATTCTTAATTTAGTGTAAAAAAATTGGTTGGATTCATAAATAATTTGATGAATTGCACATTAGAGGAGCCGAAGAGGGAATAATTAATTGAAAAACTTCAGGAAATTGTAGTTTCTTTAATTAAATCTGTTTTTATGGCACCGTCCATAGATATAGAAAGATGGAGGGTGTGGGGGAATTTCTGAGCAATCCCAACAGTAATGTTCACAATTAAGGCTTAAAGGCAAATTTCGAAAGGGGGTCTTTCAGTCAGAAAAGAGCCCTCGGACATTCAGCAGTTCACTAATTAGGTCAAGGAGTATTTTTGCAGCCTGTCAGTTATCGGCTAACTGCATTGGAATGGCACAAAACTGACTCAGCGAGCAGTAATTTTAAATAATTATCTACCTAGTTTAGAATCTTTTGACTGCTTGTAGCTATCAGACTTAAAGTGAAGGTACTTATTGTTAAAATTTTGCTGCTGATTACTCACTGATGGAATAAAGGGGTGAATGGATGTATACATCGGTTCACTCAGCTCTATGGCAATATATCAGGTTAACTGCACTTAAAGCAGAAGTCCAAGAATTATCTTTATTGCCAACTTACAGCCAGCTTGGCACGATGTAATTATCCATATCCTATTATTATTATAATACAGGATTTATATAGCGCCAACAGTTTGTGCAGTGCTTTACAATATAAAGGGAAACAATACAGTGCCAATACAATTCAACACAAGAGGGTTAGGAGGGCCTTGCTCCTGTGAGTTTACAATCTAATAGAGAGGGGCTGGTGGAACAAAAGGTAATAACTGTGAGGGATGAACTGATGGGAGAAATAGAAGATTTGGTTATTAGCTGAAGGCAGGATAGGCTTCCCTGAAGAGATGAGTTTAGGGGATCACCTAAAAGTGGACAGAGTAGGAGATAGCCGGACAGGTTGGGATAGTGAGTTCCAGAGGATTGGAGAGGCCGTGGAGAAGTCCAGGAGATGAGCATGGGAGGAGGAGACAAAGGAGCTAGAAAGCAGGAGGTCTTGGGAGGAGTGGAGAGGACGGTTTGGGTGATATTTGAAGACATGATTGGTGATGTAGCTCAGGGCAGAGTTTTGAGTGGCTTTGTATGTTATTGTTGGTTTTTCGAATTTTATACGTTGGGGAATGGGAAGCCAGTGGAGGGTTTGGCAGAGAGTGGTGGCGGACACTGAATGGTTTGTAAGGTGAATGAGTCTGGCAGCAGCATTCATGATAGACTGAAGAGGGGATAGCTTGCAGAGAAGTAGGCCAATGAGTAGGGAGTTACAATAGTCAAAGCAAGAGATCACAAGGGAGTGAATAAGCTGCTTAGTGGTTTCAATGGTTAAAAAGGGACGTATTTTGGAGATGTTATGGAGGTGAAGTCTGCAAGATTTGGACAGCGATTATATTTGGGGCTGAATGGACAGGTCAGAGTCCAGGATTACACCTAGCACCCTGGCATGAGGGGAGGGACTGATGGTTGTATTATTGCTCTTGAGTCTTGAGAATTCAGGGGATGGGGCACAAGCAGGAGAAAATATTATATCTTAAGGACTGCTGGGGATGATGAAAACCACTGTAGTAGCCCACACTACATACAGTGATAGTCACGATCTTCCAACTCCTGCTTGAGCAACTTTTCCTATGCACACTGAACACAGTGGGTTACTCACTTGGTATTAACACCATTCAGAGAACACCTTGTATTTTATTTTTTATGAATACAATGTGTTCCCTGATTGCATAAGGGTAGATTGTGATATAGGTTCTCTGCTCTGCCATGGCTCTGTACACCACTCTGTCCCCTCACCTGACACACCTGGTTATATAAGTTGAAGGCTGCACACACCTGTATAACTTAAGTGTTAGTACAGGGGTGTCTAACCTATTGATCTTCCTGGGCCACTTTGGAAAAAGAGAAAATTCACATAAATTTCACAACAATAAGGAGAGCTGAGCACTCCTCATGCGGCTTTCAGCAGGTAGGTGTGGCTGCCGAGCTCATTCACTATAAATTGGGGTTTTTCTTTGAAAATATTTTTTTTTATAAATCAGTAGAATGGGAGGTGGGGGCTAAATTTGACCAGAACTGGGCCTTAATTTAGATTAGGGGTCTTTCAAATACAGCCTTCGGGCCACATCTGAACACTACAAGATTGTATCTAGAGTCAATGGCATATCCTTGATGTGCACTGATTGAGGATTAAGGTCAGAAGTGGCTGTACTGTATATATGGTCTCCATTGGACCCCTCCTTATGTAACACAGACTCTGATGTGGACTTTGATGGTGACTCCGAAGCAGATTTTTTTTTTTTAACCAATGAATATTTGTAAAATATATGATGTGACCCTCATACTAAACAATTTGGAGACCCCTGATTTAGTTAATACCATTTGTTTGCAATGAGATAGTTTTGGAACCTTCTTATCATTTGAACACAACAGAGTAGGCTGCAATTCCCCTTTAAAATGAAGCAAGGATAGAATTTTCTTATATAAAGCACTTCTTTAAAATGATCTTTGGAAAGCTGCAAACAAACTCGAGTAAGTGACACATCTCATTGCAGTAGCTGAATTTTACCGTCACTTTGCGGCAAATATTTCAATATCGGGATGACAGAGATAAGTAGAGTGCGCTTATTGAGACGTCGCCCGTGGATAATGATCTACTGGGTGACTGCAAGATCTGCAAATAAAATTGTGTTTCAACCTCACCCATAACCCAGTTACACTTCTTTAATTTATCTCTTAAGAACATTACAAACACCAGAAATCTCATTTTACATGCGAATTTGTGAACAGTAAAACCGGTTACAATATGTTCCCTTATAATGTCATAAATTACTGCATTATATTGATGGCAGGAGCTGTTCTGAGCATCGGCATGGAGGCTTTTTTTTCTCATTCGAGTCTACGGACGAGAAGATGATATGAGTGTATTTCTGAGTGATAATACTGTGTTCCATTGGTTGTACTTGAAATACATTAATATGATGGAGGATTATTTATCTTACTTAGGACGTCAAAGACTTGCAGCGTACTATATACTATTTTCATATCTGCACTAAAACACATCTTAATACATTTTTTCTTCTTAAACAGAAATTATAGAGAATTTTCAGTAAGTTTATATTTAAAGTTGCCGTAAGGCTTATTTTAAAGTTAAACTTGGGCACAGAAGAAAAGTGATTATATAGTCACCTGCTTATAGCCTGAATGCTGTCTAACTTTGCATTTTGTTGTTGTTAGACATTAGATTTTTGAGAAAACGTTTGCTCTTATGTATTCTAATATCTTCTGCTGGAAGCTGTCAGAATACGTGAACAGCGACCGCATCTGATTGAGACTCCAATGAAGAAAAAAAAAAAAGGGCAACGAAGAGGCGCTGGGACTTTGATATTTGACTAGGGCATGCTGCTCACAACAGACAAGGCTACCCTCCAGGGGTACTCCAGTAGGTTATCAAAAACAAAACAGGCATTCATGGAAGGAGCACCAGACCAAAAGATAAAAGAGTCCAAATTCATTTATTGATATTATGCTAAAAGACACCAATGCGCAGGGTTGCCAACCGCCACTAAATTTACTGACAGTTTGTAAAAATCTGTGATTTTTTTACAGCTGCCAGTAAATATCAGGGGCTGATAATTGTATGCTGTGTTGACTTTTTAATTAAGCAAATTACTTTGTTATAAGCATTGTCAGTGTTTCCATATCATGTTTATACTGTTCATATATTCACTGTGTTAGTTTTGTATTTTCTCAGGTTACCAGTAAAAAATGTGCTCCGCCAGTAAATTTACCATGTTTTGTCAGTAAAAAATGCTGCGGGAGGTTGGCAACCTGCCAATGCATTTCAGGGGTCAACTTAATCCCCTCTTCATCAGAGCTTCAGTTAAAAATGAGAACCTTGAATGGACTTAAAGTAAGGGTTTCCTGTTTGAAACTGTGCAGGGAATCTGATTGCTGAATTAGAAGAATTCCTTGCCAGGAGTATCTGCATGAGCAGTCAAGATCACCTGATTGAATGCAGTTGCTGTTCGGCCAACGGTTTTTCCAACACGCTTCCTTAATATTTCGATTTGGACAGTGCATGGACAACTTTAGGTTGCATGCTCAGGTTCTAGTGCAAGAGACACCGCCACCTTGCCCATTCAGGGCAAAGAAACAGTTTGTAAAGAACCCCTTCTGGAATCCTGATACTCACCAGGCCAGTGCTCCCTCATCACTCCTGCCTTCATCATAGTTGACAATACTACCCAATACTTTCAAGTATGGGAGAGCATGTGACTTTCTCCCATGTGACAATGCTTGCTCTAGAAGCCAATTGCTAGGCATTAGCACTGTCACATGACCGGGGGAGTAAGGTCATGGTCCCCCCTTATGCCCCGTACACACGGTCGGATATTCCGATGGAAAAAGTCAGATCGGATTATGTTGTCGGAAAATCCGATCGTGTGTGGGCTCTAGCGGACTTTTTCCATCGGAATTTCCGACGGAAAAAATTTGAGAGCAGGATCTAAAATTTTCCGACAACAAAATCCGATCGGACTTTTTCCGATCGTGTGTAGAGAATTCCGACGGACAAAGTGCCACGCATGCTCAGATCAAATTACGAGACCAAAGCTATTGGCTGCTAGCCTCTACGTAGTGCCGTTGTACGCAACGAACGTCACTACGTTCGGAACGATCGGATTTTCCGACAACTTTGTCTGACCGTGTGTATGCAACACCAGTTTCGGACAAAATCCGTTGGAAAAAATCAGATGGATTTTGTGGTCGGAACTTCCGACCGTGTGTACGGGGGCTTAGTGTCTGATAGAGCTCTACAACCCCAACTCTAGAGCAAGAAAAACCTGACAGGGAATTCAACCCTTCAACTTTCTATCCAAAACTAAAAAAATAAATAAATAAATGACCTTATATACTCGCATTTAAATCCTTAGGTGGGCTTTTCTCACCTGTTACTGGCTTCACGGCAAAACTGCGTGCTTAACTGGAGCTCACATTTAATCAACTAGATACACCTTCTGCCTATTAGAAGTTCTGGCAAGAAACATAAAGCATTTCAGGAACAGGATCAGCTCCTAAATATACAGTACTACATATTTTATATAAATATTTTTCTTGCTAATGTTGGAACACGTAAGGAGGATTACCAAGTGCCTCGCCAGTCGTGATGTTGCGCCGTTTTCTGGATTAATTATAAAGTAAATGTGACATTAGGAAAGACCTTGAGAATAAATCTGTGGAACAATTGCTCTGTAAACTCCTCAGACTTGACTGGCCTTCACTGCCATCCTTCAACGTTATTACTGTAGCCTGCCGGTTTAATTGTCTCAATACGTGGAGGGCGAAGTCCCTTCACGACTTAATTATTGTTCATACAAAAGGAGACAGCAAGTGATGAGCTTTGCTGTGGAGAATGCTGAATATAAATACGCCACCATACCACAGTGGAACTGAACAGAAAGTTGTTTACTTCAAATGAGACTCCAGCTAATCACCTAAAAAAGAAACAACCATATATACCTTCCATGTGCTTATGTGTGTTATAAAATTATATTAAAGGGGAGGGCCAGCCGGGAAAAAAAAATGTAAAGTCAGCAGCTACAAACACTGTAGCTGCTGACTTTTAATAGGCAGACTTACCTGTCCTGGGTGCCTGCGATGTTGGCCGCCCGAGAACGATCGTCCCTCGGGTCTTGGTTCCCGGCGCCGCCATTCCACCTAAGGGAAACAGGCAGCATAGCCTTGCTGGCTTCGCTGGCCGTTTCCTACTGCGCATGCGTGAGTCGCGCAGCGCTTTGTGAATGGGGAACGCGAAGTGTTGAGGGACACACAGTTCCCATAACACACCGCGCCCCATTCACTAGAAGACGGCGCTAGGAGCAGAAGACAGAACAGCCCCGCGGAACAGGAAGAGGCAGATTAGTACGATCTGCCTAGCAACAGCCATTTCTGGTAAGTAAAAATAATAAAAAATATATTTTTTTTCCATTTTAAATTTTTATTAACATTTTTATCAAGTTTTTTTTTTTTCAGGGTGGCCCTCCACTTTAAGTATACATTTAAATATCTGTCTACGGGGCGCTATATGACGTGTGTTGCAGTCAGGTTAGAGTGATTCCAGGAGCCATTTTCATAGCTCCCAACTGTCCCTGATTTCGAGGGACTGTCCCTGATTTGGAGCAATGTCCCTCTGTCCCTCATTCCTCCTCATTTGTCCCTCATTTTGGTCTGATCTATATAGTTGTGTATAAAATGCACTTTTTATCTATCAAAAAGTGTTTCCCAGTGCTAAACCTTTCATCTGATTTCTAAATTGCTGCATTTATAAATTACAAAAGCCAATATAAAGGAATAATAGTGGTAAAAAAGCACTTGTGGGGGCGTAGCAGGGGGTGTGTCTTATGCCTGCATACTTTTGCTGATAGGTGTCCCTCATTCCCATCTCAAAATGTTGGGAGGTATGCATTTTGTTCTGTTCACGTAATGTAGGTATGGATGACTTTGGGGGTTTCTATTTTCTCTAGAAAAATAATCCATGCTTTTTTTTCAAATTGCTGCCTGTAATATGAGGTCGTTAGAGGTCCTGGCCTGTTTATGTCTGCAAGATTGTGATGTGAGTGGAGCCCAATGTGCACATCTTAAAGTGAAACGAAACTCTAGTTTAAATAAAATATTCTAATATGTGTTTGTAAGTCAAAAATACCCTTCTATTGCTCTGAGCCAAAGCTCCAAATTTCTGCTCTGATCCAATTTCCTATTAGAAGGTGGCAACGTTTGTTCTCCATGGTCTCACTGTATGCAGGAGCATAGCCGGCCCCTTTTGCTCACAACCGAGATGGACTGTGGGATTTGTAGAGTGCGCAGAGAAGTGCACATGGCTCATTCTAAACAAAAGAAAGTTAGGGGAAAAGGCAAAGATCTGGGAGCTCATGAAGTACAAGAAGGCAAAAACAAAAAAAACACAGTAATAATTTTTTTTAATGAAAAATATGTAGCACCATCTACCATAGGTAGGTGCTAGAGGTGTAGTGTTGTAGGTTCTGTCGGTGCAGGTAAATTTAAACAGGCCTATGTGAGCTAGTCCTGTTTGTTTTTGATTTGGGGGCAGGGAGTGGTTAGTGTAGCAGTGGGTGTGTGTCAGTAACTTGGTAGGAGGCCGAGATGCTGGGAGGGCTCCCCTTGCGGCCGAGCGCAGCACACCACTGAAGGTGGAACAGCAGGTGTGGTGCCCACAGAAGCACGGGTGCCGGAGACAGGCGTGCTTGGAAGGTCCAGGAGTCCAGTGGAAGAACTGAATAGCGGAGCCGGGTGCCAGGCCAGGGGTCATTCACAGAGAGACAGTCCAGGATCAGAATGACCTAAGATAAGCTGCGTCTTAGTACAGGGAGCAGGATAAGCAGAGTCAAATAGCCAGGCCGGGGTCAGATGCTGGGAGCAGGCAGGAAGAAGTCAGGTGCAAGCCAAAAGGGTCAAGCCAGAGGATCAGGAAGAGCAGGTCAAAACAAGCCGGGTCGGTACACAGGAGATCAGATCAGCAGATAATACAGGAACACAGGGAGAGCTGAAGACAAACCAGCAACTGCAGACACTAGCAGACTTCCTTATATAGGCCCATGTGACCTGCTGGCAGGGATACTGGGTCCTAAACTCCTTCTCCTGACAGAGATTCTGGGTATTAAAGCCCTTCTCCTTCTGTTGATTCCCTGACAGTGCCCCCCCCTGACGGGCAGCCTCCGGATGCCCATTTGGGCCATTTTCTCAGGGTATTTAGCCCAAAACTCTCGGAGGAATCTAGGGGCATGTACATTGGCCTCGGGTTCCCAGGAGCTCTCCTCGGGTGGATATCCTTTCCATTTAATTAAGAACTGAATTGTCCTACCTCTCCGTCGACAGTCAAGGATGGATTCCACTTCAAATTCAGTCTCGTCTCCTACCAGAACTGGAGGCGGGGGTACTTCTTCTCTCCCTGGAAAAGAACTAGAAATGGCATGTTTAAGTAGTGCAACATGAAATACAGGGTGGATCTTATAAGATTCAGGTAAGGCAAGTTCGAAGGCTACTGGATTTATTTTGCGTTTAATTTCAAAAGGCCCAACAAACTTTGGCCCCAACTTTCGGGATGGACATGGCAGTTTGAGGTTTGCAGATGAGAGCCACACTTTGTCCCCCACTTCAAAGGCAGGGTTTCCTCTTCTTTTCTTGTCATATTGTTTCTTATACCCTTCTTGGGCTTTCCGCATTGTATCCTGGAGAATTTGATAATTGGTTTGAATGAAATTTATTCTGTCCTGAACTGCCGGAACTGAAGATTCAGGAATGATATTGGGTAGAAATGAGGGATGGTAGCCATAATTCGCCCAGAAGGGCGACTGGTTGGTAGCAGCGTGCACAGAGTTATTGTATGCGAATTCCGCACAGGGCAATAATGAAATCCAATCGTCCTGAGAAAAGGAACAAAAACATCTTAGATACTGTTCTAGCGTTTGGTTAGTCCTTTCCGTTTGACCATTGCTCTGGGGATGGTAGGCTGTGGAAAAACATGTTTCAATTGACAGCAATTTGCAAAGGTTCCTCCAGAACCTAGAGGTGAATTGAACACCTCTATCTGACACAATGCTGTCTGGTACACCATGCAATCTGACTATTTCTTTGATGAAAGTTTTTGCTGTGTCCATGGCGGAAGGTGTGCCCATCATTGGCAAGAAGTGTGCCATCTTGGATAGTCGGTCTACTACTACCAAGATGGTTGTGAATTCTTCTGAGGGGGTAAATCCACGATAAAGTCTAATGAAATGTTCTTCCAAGGCTGTTCCGGGACTGGCAGAGGCCTTAACAGGCCCCAGGATTTAGCGTTGGACCCCTTATTCCGCTGGCATGTTGTGCAGGAATTGACATACTCCTTACAATCGGATCTCAGAGTGGGCCACCATAAAGACCGTTGGACCAGTTCGGTCGTTTTTCGGACCCCAAAGTGGCCAGCCAATTGGTGGTCATGAAAAGTTCTTAAAACCTGAAGCCTGGCTTGCTGTGGGACAAAAATTTTGTTTTGATGCCAAAGGAGCCCCTCCTGGCTTCTTAGAGAGGAGATTTCTGCCTCTGTGCACTGGGTGGATGCCTGCTCAATTGAAATCCTTAAATCAGGCTGGATCAAGAGGAAATTTTGAGGGGCCAGAATTGGACTGGGTGAGACCTCTTCCGGGGTATCAGGGAACATTCGGGACAAGGCGTCGGCTTTTCCATTCTTAGACCCTGGGCGGAAGGTGATATGGAAGTTAAACCTAGAAAAGAATAGAGCCCATCGAGCCTGCCGGGGTCTCAGTCGCTTGGCTGTGCGGAGATATTCTAGGTTTTTATGGTCTGTAAAGATTAATATAGGGTGGACGGCACCCTCCAGGAGATATCTCCATTCCTCCAGTGCAGTCTTAATCGCCAAGAGCTCCCGATCCCCCACATCGTAGTTCTTCTCCGGCTGACTCATCTTCCGCGAAGAGAAGGCCACGGGATGAAGTAGGGCTTTGGGCCCCTGACGTTGGGAAAGAACTGCCCCCGTGGCTACTTCGGAGGCATCAACTTCCAGGACATAGGGTAAGGTAGGATCCGGATGCTGTAAGATAGGTGCAGAGGTAAAGAGGAGCTTCAGTTGATCAAAGGCAGTTTGTGCTTCTACGGACCACTGGAATCTGGTATGTTGGCGGGTTAACTGGGTGATAGGTACTACAATGCTAGAGAAGTTTTTTATAAATCTCCTGTAGAAATTTGCGAAGCCGATGAACCTCTGAACACCCTTCTTATCAGATGGAGCCGGCCACTCAAGGATAGCCTTCACCTTTTGAGGATCCATAGCTACCCCATTAGTGGTGATGATGAGTCCAAGGAATTGGATTGTCGTCTTCTCAAAGTCGCATTTCTCGGCTTTTACATACAATCCATGTGTTCTGAGGATGCCCAGTACTTTTTTTACATGCGTTCTGTGAAGCTCCAGAGTAGCTGAGAATATGAGAATATCGTCGAGGTAGACGATAACGAAGTGGTCCAAGTACTGCCGAAAAATATCATTTATAAAATGTTGGAATGTGGCCGGGGCGTTGCATAGTCCAAATGGCATTACTAAGTATTCAAAGTGCCCGAATCTTGTTCTGAATGCTGTTTTCCACTCATCCCCCTCTCGGATACGGACAAGATTGTAAGCTCCACGTAGGTCTAGTTTGGTGAAAATGTGGGCTGTACGAAACCTCTGGAAGAGTTCGGGGATGAGGGGGAGCGGATAGCGATTTTTGAGAGTAATTTTGTTTAAGTCCCTGTAGTCCACACATGGCCTCAAGGTCTTATCTTTTTTTTCAACAAAGAAAATGCCGGCACCGGCGGGAGAAGAGGAAGGGCGGATAAATCCCTTTTCAAGGTTTTCATCAACATAATGCCTCAAAGTTTCAAGTTCCGTCTCGGAAAGAGGAAAAATACGGCCAAAAGGAATCTCAGCCCCCGGTAGCAAGTCAATGGGGCAATCGTAGGGACGATGCGGGGGTAGGGTATCTGCCGCCTTCTTGTCAAAAACATCTTGGAATTCATGATAGGCCGCTGGTATATTGGAACCCACACTGGGTGTTGGTAGGACAGACAGACAACTAGAAAAGTCCTTGGATTCAGGAGAAAGACAATGCTGCCGGCAGTAGGAAGAAGTGAAGAGAACTTCCCTCTTGGACCAATCAATCTGAGGATTGTGCGCCTGTAGCCATGGAATTCCCAGGATCACAGGGAATATAGGGGAGCTCAGGACGTCAAAACGTAGAAATTCCTGATGATTAGAATTGATGGAGGTGAAGATAGGTGCCGTTTCTTGGGTGACATGCCCGGAACTAGGCATTGAGCCATCGGCCAGATGGACGGTCAGTCTTTGCCTTTTGTGATGAAGAGGGATAGCGAGTCTCTTTGCCAAGGTCAGATCCAAGAAACAGCTGCATGCCCCGGAATCCAGTATTGCTTGGAGATGAACTTCCTCTCCTGCCACCAGTAACGTGACAGGAAGACTGATATGGGTTGGAGAAGACCGGGATACCTGGAAATTGACCGGAGTGTGGGGAACTGATTTCCTGGGTCTTACAGGGCAAAAGGTTATGTAATGTCCTGTTCCCCCACAATAGAAGCAAAGGTTCGCCTGTCGGCGATGAAGTCTCTCCTCTGAAGTTAATGTTGGATGGGCCAGGCCAAGCTGCATGGGGTTGGATGTAGGCGGGATTTTGGGCTGCCGAAAGGTTTGGATACGCTCAGACCGGCGTTCCCGTAAGCGCCTATCGAGTTGAATGGTCAGTAGGATGAGACCTTCTAGTGTTGAGGGGGTCTCAATTCTGGACAGTTCATCCTTGAGGGATTCGGACAGCCCCAGCCGATACTGATAACGTAACGCTGCCTCGTTCCAACCTGAGTCTGAGGACCAGGTACGGAATTCTACGGTGTAATCTTCCGCAGGGCGCTGACCCTGCCGTAAGGTATGCAGAGCAGCTTCAGCAGTGGCCACCCGCAGGGGGTCATCATATAATTGGGCCATGGTTTCAAAGAACTGGTCCACAGAGTTGATGAGAGGACTCTCCCGCTCCAATAAGCCATGAGCCCATACTTGGGGTTCATCGGTCAACAAAGAAATAATGAATCCCACCTTCACTGTTTCAGTGGAAAAAGTCCGTGGTTGCAGGGCCAAGTATAGGTAACAGGCATTCTTAAAAGCTCTGAATTTCCTCCGATCACCGGAGAAGCGTTCTGGTGTTGGTACTCGTGGTTCCGGAGGGGGCATCACCACAGTAGGGGTAACTACCAGAGGGTTGGCTGAAGACGACCCTTGATCTGTGGTGGTAGGTGTTGCATGCAGGTGCTGCAGGCGGTCCTCTAACTGAAAGTACCCTTCCTGGAGTTTTTGGATGACCTGAGTGAGGGCCGTGATCTGTAGACTTGCGGCTTCCAGCGGGGAGACACCTCCGTCGGCCTCTGACATGGCTGGTTTGTACTGTCAGTAACTTGGTAGGAGGCCGAGATGCTGGGAGGGCTCCCCTTGCGGCCGAGCGCAGCACACCACTGAAGGTGGAACAGCAGGTGTGGTGCCCACAGAAGCACGGGTGCCGGAGACAGGCGTGCTTGGAAGGTCCAGGAGTCCAGTGGAAGAACTGAATAGCGGAGCCGGGTGCCAGGCCAGGGGTCATTCACAGAGAGACAGTCCAGGATCAGAATGACCTAAGATAAGCTGCGTCTTAGTACAGGGAGCAGGATAAGCAGAGTCAAATAGCCAGGCCGGGGTCAGATGCTGGGAGCAGGCAGGAAGAAGTCAGGTGCAAGCCAAAAGGGTCAAGCCAGAGGATCAGGAAGAGCAGGTCAAAACAAGCCGGGTCGGTACAC
Source organism: Lithobates sylvaticus (assembly GCA_028564925.1). Classification (NCBI taxonomy): domain Eukaryota; kingdom Metazoa; phylum Chordata; class Amphibia; order Anura; family Ranidae; genus Lithobates; species Lithobates sylvaticus. The sequence continues at coordinate 42,226,220 of CM053031.1, forward strand.
AGGAGATCAGATCAGCAGATAATACAGGAACACAGGGAGAGCTGAAGACAAACCAGCAACTGCAGACACTAGCAGACTTCCTTATATAGGCCCATGTGACCTGCTGGCAGGGATACTGGGTCCTAAACTCCTTCTCCTGACAGAGATTCTGGGTATTAAAGCCCTTCTCCTTCTGTTGATTCCCTGACAGTGTGACTGACATGTACTTCAGCTTTTGGGTGCCTCCCCTGCTTGCAGTGAGAATGTTCTGGAAGAGGGGGCAGGGCTGAGAGTTAGAGTGGCATGGAGTACATGTGAGGAGTCCTGACCAATCCCCAACTAGGATTGTCAGGGGGAATGCCTCCTACATATATTCACGGTTAGCCTGCTGGGGAAGGAGTTGTTGGCTGGGTGAACTGAAGGATGGGGTGCTAGGCTGCGTGCAGGAGGAGCCCCCCCCCCCATCTGGGGGGGTGCAACTCAGGAGGAGGAGCTTGGGAGCTGGGAGGGAGCATGGAGAGGTGTCCTGGGACAGAAGCTGGAGAAGCAGTGGGTCCGCATGGTCCGGGTGAATCCTTCTGGAAGGACTCAGGGCAGGTGTCGGTGAGTGAGGCACAGTGGAGATCTGGAAGAGTCATGCCAGGGGAGCTGGGTGCAGAGCCAGAGGAGAGACTGTGGGGTTTTGTGGCAAATCGTTGCAGCCTGTGGATGCAGGAATTGCAAGTCGGGCTTGCTGTAATCAGTAGTCCATCATCAAATATCTTTTAAACCACTAGCGACATTTGTCAATGTAAAGCCGGATCCGCTATGACATTGCAAATACCTATTTGTTTTATGGGCATCCCTTTCCCCCAACCAAGTTCAATCCCTCAAATAAAACAACAAAACAAAGCAAAAGACTTTTCATTGTCTACAAGTGTGACGTATGGATGTCTGGCAGCAGGTGAATATGCGTGGATCACAGGAGTGCAGTTTGTTTTGCACTCCTGTTACCTGTTATCAGAAAACCGCGGCTGAATCCCACTGTCAGCTGACATCACAAAGCCGGTCAAGGCTTGGGAAGAATCGTGACCATATGGTTGGGATCCACCCAGAATCCTGGACCAGCACCCAGCAAGCTGCTGAGAGCCTGAACCAGCCACTCAACCCCCCCCCCCCCCCTCCACAGCCCAGCTCTCCAGAGAGGTGGGGGGCAGAGCAGAGAGTCGGTTACTGACAGTCACCAGCTCTCTGCTCACGGAGCTGTGAGAACTGAGCGATCAGCAGTTTTTGTTTGCTTGGTTCTCAGTGTTGGAGCCGGCGGGGGACAGATGCAGCATTGTACTGATGCTCCATGCACCTAGATAAGTATGATCTAAAAAGAAAAAACATAGTTCTCTTTTAAGCAGTGGATGTGCAAGGAATATTTTTGGAGAAGGATGTTGTTTAGTGTCACTTAAAGGTTATGTCTGGCCTTCCAAGCCTTACCTATCATTGATGGGCATTAATGTCCCAAAGCCACCGCGCTAACTTGTTTCCAGCACCCATGCTACTCACTCAAACCCACCCCCAATTAACATCAGTGTCAACATCAGCAGAAAATCTCTCAGTAACAGCCAACCTGCTTCTGGACCTAACGAAGCAGAAGGAGTGGCCACTGTAATGACAAGCCTTAAAAGGTTTTTCACCTTAATGCATTCTATGCATTAGGGTGAAAAACCTTCTGTAGTGCAGCAGCCTCCCAGACTCCCCCTTTTACTTACCTGCACCCTCATTTTTCATCATTGGATAGATTGATAGCAGCGCAGCCATTGGCTCCCACTGCTGTCAATCAAATCCAGTGACATGGGAGCCGGGGGCGGGGCCGAGTCCTGCTGTCTGTGTCAATGGACGCAGCAGCAGGACTCGGGAGCGCACCCGCACGGGTGCCCCCTTGGAATGCAGTTCTCTGAGGGGGCACTCTATACGGGGAGGAGCCAGGAGCGCCACTGGGGGATCCCAGAAGAGTAGGATCGCGGCCACTTTGTGCAAAACCCTTGCACAGCGGTGGTAAGTATACCAAAAGATGAACCTTTACAACCCCTTAAATCCTTGATCATCTGTTGGTCATTACACTGCAGCATGCACACACACCCTAATCAAGCACAGTTAAACTGAATGCTGGGGATTAGGCCTGTTTCTTACAAGATTGTTTGCTCATGGCCTGGATAGAAGTCTGTCTCTGATATCTGTCAGACTGTCTATGCTTTAAATATCCATGTGAAGTGTTTGAACTGCATACATACTCAGTTTGTCTGTATTTATCCTGATCATTGGCCTTGTTACCTTTGCTACTGTCCATGATTGCTCTGTTTACCTGTCTGGATCCTGGGGTCTGTTTGCTCCTAACCTGGGCAGTCTGTTGACTCTGCTTCCGTTTTTTCTTTTTACCATCTGTTTGAAGACTAATACTGCCCTAACATTTGTCATTAGATCATCTGTCAACACAGAGGGTCTAGAGTCACCTCAGGTTATTGATTTAAACTACTGAAGTGTATCTTTAGCCATATGTTTGGGGTTATTGTCCTGTTGGAAGGCCTCAGGTGTTAAGCAGAATAAAACAGGATTTTCTCTTGAAATGCCCTTTGTTTGGCTCCATCCATTATGTCCAAAATCCTAATCAGTCTACCAGTGCATGCCAATCAAAAGCATCATGCTTTACCATGGCAAAATGGTTCTTAAGGTAATACGCAATGTTAGCTTTTTATTAGACACACAGGTTGGGGAAAAGCAAACAACCTTTATCCACATTTGCTGGGAGCAGTATTGCATTTTGGTAAGCTATTTTTTTTCCACCAATGATTTTCTTATTGTGGAGATAGTGACATCACTGCCCTGCCTCTCCACCTCATCCATTTAGAGAATGTTTTGCATTCATTGAGAAATATGTAAGGTGTGAATGGTGCCATTATTGAGCGGTGAGCCTCTGTGGTTACTATGCAACTGGGAAAGACAGAAGCAGTCAATGTAGTAGTGGCAACTACAACCATAATTCCAAGCTTCCACAGGGATGAGCATAGTTGCTTTGGTCCAAGCTGGACAATGCAAAACATCCATACCTTGAATTCAGTGGCCTTATGCCTCGTACACACGCTCGGACTTTCCCGCGAACCTTCCAGCAGGGCTTCGCCGGACTTTCCGAGCGTGTGACTTGCCCACACACGCCCGGACTTCTCCGGCGGAAAATCCGCGGGAAAAAGTCCACCGGACTTTTGAAAATGAACGGACTTGCCACACGGAGCAAAGTCCGTTCATTTAGAACGTAACTGCAGGTAAACGGGACTAGCGAAGGCAGTGACTGCCGCCGCGCTAGCCCCGTCACCTGGCATGGATTTAAAGGGAATCCCTACGCCGAAAAAACGGCTTGGGGGTCCCCCCCAAATCCATCTCAGACCCTTATCCGAGCACGCAGCCCGGCCGGCCAGGAAAGGGGTGGGGACGAGCGAGCGCCCCCCCCCTCCTGAGCCGTACCAGGCCGCGTGCCCTCAACATGGGGGGTGCCCTGGGGAAAGGGGGGCCGTGCGGCCCCCCCCACCCCAAAGCACCTTCTCCCCATGTTGATGAGGACAAGGGCCTCTTCCCGACAACCCTAGCCGTTGGTTGTCGGGTCTGCGGGCGGGGGGGCTTATTGGAATCCGGGAGCCCCCTTTAATAAGGGTGCCCCTAGATCCCGGCCCCCCACCCTATGTGAATGAGTATGGGGTACGATGTACCCCTACCCATTCACCTAAGGTGTAAAGTATAAATTATAAAAACCACACAATTTTTAAAAAATATTTTATTGCACTGCTCCGGGGGTCTTCTTCCGTCTTGGGGGGTCTTCTCGCCGGACTCCTCCGCTATTTTACCTAGCTCTTTTACCGAGCAGAGGAGCCCAGCTACCTTCTTCGTCGTCGCCGCCGCCGTCTGGGGGTCTCGATCCGCCTTCGGGGCTCTTCCGGGGTCTCTTCTGTTCTTGCCACTGTCGTCGCTTTCTGCGATGCCGCCGCCTTCTTCTTCTTCTTCTTCTCCTTCTGATGTTGACTCGTCACTCTCTCTGGCCGGAATGGCAGAGCCGCGCTGTGCTGGGACTTATATAGGGACAAGGAGGCGGGGTCACATGCTCATGTCACATGGTGACCCCGCCCCCCTATGATGTCCCCACCTCTTTCCTGGCCGGCCGGGCTGCGTGCTCGGATAAGGGTCTGAGATGGATTTGGAGGGGACCCCCACGCCGTTTTTTCGGCGTAGGGATTCCCTTTAAATCCATGCCAGGTGACGGGGCTAGTGCGGCGGCATTGACTGCCTTCGCTAGTCCCGTCTACCTGAAGTCACGTTCTAAATGAACGGACTTTCCGATCATCGGAATGTCCGTTCATTTCCAAAAGTCCGGCGGACTAGCATACTAACTGCGGGATTGTCCGCCGGACTGCCGAGTTCAGCGGACAATTTTAAAACAAAACTTAAAACCTAGTCCGCCGGACTTTTGGCGCCAAAAAGTCCGCCCGGCGCCCACCAACGGGCGGATTGTCCGGCGGACATTCCCGCGGGAAAGTCCGCTCGTGTGTACGAGGCATAAGTGATCCTGCTCCAGGTCTTTATCTTCAACTTGTTTTAATAGCTATTTGGTCTTGCTGTTATTATTTGGTTAGATATGTTATCTATTAAATTCTGGGGCCGTCCAGAAGCAGGTGTAGTTTTAACAGGTGTAGTTGTAGCCAAGTGACAAAGCCTTCAGATTACCAACCCCCAGCCAGGTATACTCACTAATTCGTGCTCCCTCGCTGACTCACTACTGTAAGCTCTGGTGTCAGATAGATGCAGGGCTCCAACTGAGTGGGGAGGAGACCAAGGATCAAGGATCAGTAACTATATCTTGCTGGGGTGTGGGCCATCAGGAGACACTGTCATTTTATCCTGAATAAGGAAGTGACAGTTGTCTCTCTAAAACCATTTTTATTTTATACTGCAAAACAATTCAGAGCACTGTTAGTCAACATCTGCTAATGCAATAAAAAAAAAAAAAAAAAAAATATTTAAAATCACCCTACTTTCTTTTTAACCTATGAATTCATCATCAGTGCCATCAGATCCAACAAACTTGTCACACGGGGGTTGATTTAAACTGGAGAGTGCAAAATCTTGTGCAGCTGTGCATATAAACCAGCCAGCTTCCAGGTTTTTTTTGTCAAAGCTTAACCGCTTAAGCCCCGGAAGATTTGGCTGCAATGACCAGGCCATTTTTAGCGATTCGGCAATGCGAAGTTTTAACTGACAATTGCGCGGTTGTGCGGCTCTGCACCCAAACAAAATTGATGTCCTTTTTTTCCCACAAATAGAGCTTTCTTTTGGTGGTATTTGATAATCTCTGTGGTTTTTATTTTTTGCGCTATAAAGAAAAGCGACAATTTTGAAAAAAACACAATATTTTGTACTTTTTGCTATAATAAATATGCCCATTTTTATTTTTTAAAAAAAGCTATTTTTTTTTCAGTTTAGACCGAAATGTATTCTTCTACATATTTTTGGTAATAAAAATCGCAATAAGCGTATATTGATTGGTTTGCGCAAAAGTTATAGCGTTTACAATATAGGGGATAGATTTATAGCATTTTTATTATACATTTTTTAATACTAGTAATGGCGGTGATGTGCGATTTTTATCGGGTGTGTGACATTATGGTGGACACATCGGACACATTTGACACATTTTTGGGACCATTGGCATTTATACAGCGATCAGTGCTATAAAAATGCACTTATTACTGTAAAAATGTCATTGGCATGGAAGGGGTTAACACTAGGGGCGATTAAGGGGTTAACTGTGTTCCCTCACTGTGTTCTAACTGAAGGGGGGGAGGGGACTTTCTAGGGGAGATGACAGATCGCTGTTCATACTTTATCAGTCTCTTCTCCCCTCAGAGAACCGGGATCTGTGTGTTCTCAGTGTGTCACGAGCGATCGCGGGAGCCCGGTGGTCATCGCGCCCGCTGGGCACTCACATTGGCTCCGTGGGTGAGCAGCGGGCATGCACCCCTAGTGGCTACAGGGAAAAGCAACGTAACATAACGTTGTTTCGCCCAGCTGTGCCATTCTGCCGCAGTAAAACTGCAGCAGCTGGTCGGCAAGTGGTTAATTGAACAAGCTGAAGTTAGAAGTTGATTGGTTTCTATGGAGAGCTGCACCAGATTTTGTCCAGTTTTAGTAAATCCCCACCCCTATAATAAGGGAATGCTGTGCAAGCATCCTCTCATGCTCCAATGTGTTTTGGATGAGGCTGGAACCAGGAGACACTTAGCCCAAGATCATTTAGGAAATAAGGAAAATTGGAACTATAGAGATTTAGCTAGGAGGAGAACCAGGTACAAAAGATGAATCCCAAAATAAAAATGAAAGCCATGACCAATGCCAACATTAAAAGCCATTCCAGAGACAAACTGTGTCCCTCCGAGTAAGCACAAATCCTTTATGTTTGATCAGGGTGTTTTCACATAGATACATTTCAGTTCCTTCCACAAATGGAAGATGAAGCCAAATCTGTTGGGATTCCAGAAGAAAAACTTAGCTGATCAACTTTCACACACTACTAAAAGTCTACTAGCTGAGCGCCAAATACCTCGAACTCAGATGAATAGTTTTGGCTTGTCCTGTGACAGAAAGAGCATGAGAATGTAGAGAAAGTTATGCAAATATTAGAGTGACCAGGCAGATGACTTTTGTCAGTTTTGTCCACTTACAATAAAAACAAGGCTTGCGGTACTCAGAGGTGTAATCAGGGATTTTTATGTCCTTAACTGCCCTCCGCCCCACACAAAAATTCAGGGCATGTCCCTTTTCTCAACTCCAAGCCATATTCCTATGGGTAGTGAGAATTTTGGTAATAGATAACTGTAATGCCGCGTACAAGCGATCGGACATTCCGACAACAAAATCCCATGGTTTTTTTCGATGGATGTTGGCTCAAACTTGTCTTGCATACACACGGTCACACAAAGTTGGTCGGAAATTCCGAACGTCAAGAACACGGTGACGTACAACACATACGACAAGCCGGGAAAAGTTCAATAGCCAGTGCTGCTCTTCTGCTTGATTCCGAGCATGCGTGGCACTTTGTGCATCGGAATTCTCTACACACGATTGGAATTTACAAGAACGGATTTTGTTGTCAGAAAATTTGAGAACCAGAAATTTTTTTGCGACGGAAATTCCAATGGAAACTGTCCGATGGAGCCTCAGCCTACACACGGTCAGAATTTCCGACAACAAGCTTCGATCGCACATTTGCCGTTGGAAAGTCTGACCGTGTGTATGTGGCATAAGAATCCTATTCTCCTCTAAGTCTCATTCAATAACTTCATTGCCAAGGCTCAAGCCTAGGTCAAGGCTGCCCTCCATTTGTAAATCTGGCCAATCACTAGTCTCCAAGGCCTAGTAGAGTGCATACTCACCTTACCTTGCAACTCTGGGTTCTTCTTTTTACATTATCCACATCACGTTTGTATGTTTTTCCCTTGGAGGAGTGGGTTTCCAGTGGGTGTTCTCCTTCCCTCCCACAATCTAAAAACATACTGGTAGGCTAACTGGTCCCAGTGCAAGTAGACATGTGGTAGCTACATTGCATCAAACAAGCAAAAAAGTAGCGCCACCAATACAGTGATCGAAATTCAGGAGGGTGTAGCCATCCTTTCTCAATGAAGGGACATGAGTACAATGTCCCAGCAGGGAAATTCATCCATCCACCTCACTTGCCTGGATGAAGTAATCTGCTAGGTTTTTTTTTTGTTGTTTTCTTTCAGCCCGCTGACTGATTGAAAAAAAAAAGAACTTTCTATGGCCAGCATAACTCTCAGTCTCTACCTATCACACAAGTACACACATGCGTGGGACACAGCAGATGTCAATCAACTAGTAGGGGGTGGTGGCTTCTGAAAATTGGACATAATTAGGGATACCTGTAGTTCACACAAGAGAGTGACAATGCTCCTGTGGTATTGGAAGCTGGTGGGATTGTAATTGCAATTAAAAGGAAGGCCTTTGGAGAAAGGAGAAACTGACTAGATTAATGAGTATGGTACATCAATACCAATATTAAAAAAAACTCACACAACAACACTTATAAGGCAGAAAGGGAGCTATTTACACAACTTTAGTAGCATTTTGTAGCATTTGGGATTACATAGTTACATAGTAGGTAAGGTTGAACAAAGACCACCAACAGTTACATAGTAGGTAAGGTTGAATAAAGACCACCAATAGTTACATAGTTACATAGCAGGTAAGATTGAACAAAGACCACCAATAGTTACATAGTTACATAGTAGGTAAGGTTGAACAAAGACCACCAATCAGTTTATCCTCTGTAAGTGTTCGTGTGTCAGTGTCGATAATTATTTCCCATATCCCTGTATGTTGTGTTCTTTAAGATGCATGGCAAGAGTCTTTTAAAAATATCAATACTCCCCGCTGACACCACCAATTGTGGAAGAGAGTTCTACATCCTTATAGCCCTGACAGTGAAAAACCCCTTGTGCAGCTTAAGGTTAAACCGCTTCTCCTCCAATCTAATTGTGTGGCCCCGTGTCCTCTTACACTCCCTGATACTGATTTATTTTTTTCTACGCTGGGATCACCATTGAGATATTTGTAAATCGCTATCATGTCCCCTCTCAAGCATCTCCTTTCCAGCGATAATACAGTAAATGTAGTGCTTGTAGTCATTCCATGTAATTGAGGTCCTCCAATCCCTAATTAAGTTGCGCTTCTATGGATTCTCTCCAACTCCAGCACATCCCTTCTGAGGACTGGTGACCAGAACTGGATGGAATACTCCAGATGTGGCCCAACTAGAGTTTTATAAAGTGGTAGGATTATAGTTTTATCTCTGGAGTATATCCCTTTTTTATACATGCTAATATTCTGCCGGCTTTGGTAGCTGCAGCTTGACACTGCATGCTATTGCTCAGTCTGTCATCTACTAGGACCCCCAGATCTTTCTCCATCCTCGATTCCCCCAGCAGTTCTCCCCCCAGTGAGTAGTTTGTGTTTATGTTTTCAGCCCCCAAGTGCACCTTACATTTCTCCACATCAAACCTCATTTGCCATGTAGTTGCCCATTCCTTTATTTTTTTTTCAGATCTTTCTGGAAAATTTCTATATCCTGATGTGAAGTTATTGTGATTACATACACTTTAACCATATAGTAGCATAACCTATCAGTAAAATGATTAAACAGTATGAGAAGCAATTCGCTGAATGCAAAGTGCACTAGCCCACAACCACCAATCAGATCAGAAGGCAGGTCTTTGATGCACTATATTCACAGGATGTCCACATTCATCTGGGTTAAAAGAGAAGTATAGCCAAAGCTATTTTGGCTGTACTTCCCCAATAGATCACAGGAGTGCTGTTTGTTCTGCACTCCTGTGACCCATTTTCAGCCAAGAGCAGGCTAAAGCCTTCTGTCTGGTGATGTCACAGACCTGGTCCAGGCTCTGAAAAGACCATAGTGTCAGGATCCTCCCAGAAGCTTGGACCAGCAGCTGGCTTAGCCTCTAAGTGAGCCACTGAGAGCCTGAGCCAGCTGCCACGCCCCTTCCCTAGCCCAGCCCTAGTGAGCACTGGAGGGGCTGAGCAAAGAGCCGGTGACTGTCAGTCACTAGCTCTCCACAGCCTGAAGACCGAGAGCTGAGCGATTTAGCAGTGTTTGATTGTCTTAGAGCCAGCAGGGGACAGATGCAGCATTGGACCGATGCTGCATCCACCTAGGTGAGTATAGTTTTTTTTTCTATGAACTTCTCTTTAAAATGACAGCAAGCATTAAAAAGAGATAATGGCAGAACTGAATTATTGCAGGGGAGTAGGGTGAGTATTGCAACCAGAGCTTCTTTTTTTTAATTTTGAATCCCTTTTTGGGATATTATATTAAAAAAATGCCTGAAGCTGGCTTTAAAATTCCCAATTTCTTTAAAGAGCATTATCCCCCCCCCCCCCCCCCGCCAGGATCATTAGAAGGAAATCAGAGTGTATTCATGCCCTTTTACCCAGGACCAGCAATATATACCGTTACAGCTAGTTCTGGAAAATCTGAAGCAGGGAACAAAAACGTTCATTAAAAAATACTCCTAAATATTCACAAAGCATATACTGTAAATCCACTTTGTGTGGATCAAATTCTTTTGCAAACTCAGTTATTATCCTATAAATGTAGTAATGACATCATCACAGGCCTGTACAGAGGGCAGAGCTGTGGAAGGGGCCCAGCAGGCTCCACCACTACGGGCTGCTTGTAGCTAACTACAGGAGGGGCGGAGACAAGACCAGTCCCCCTGTGCAAGGAGAGAGAGCAGCAATGAGCAGTCTATTACAGGAAGGTAAAGTTTTACACGGGATTACTGCACAGATCTGGAAGAAATACACAAAGTGCACCAAGATTGGAGTAAGAATACACATGACACATGTATTCTTACTTCCCGCCCACCCTAATGCAGATTGAAGTCTGCAATGTGGCTCCGTTATCCTGACTTGATGTCATATGACGTCCGGCAGGATAAGCCACTCCAGTGCAGCGATCAGTGGGGCTCTGTGCTGCTCCAACATACCAAATCTCAGATCGTGGTAAAGAGCCTATGATATAGGCTCTTTACCACGTGATCAGCTGTGACCAATCACAGGTATTCACAGCAGTAACCAGAAAGTGCCGGTAAAGATCTTTCCTCCGTTCGCGCTGACAGGGAGAGCCGATCGGAAGCTCTCCTGTCAGAGGGGGGTCTGCACTGATAATCAGCACATTGATTTTTAGCTCAGCCACCATCAGAGGTGCCCACCACATCTGCCAATCACTGCCCATCAGATGCCAGTCAGTGCCCATGAAAATTCCAGTCAGTGCCCATCAAAATGCCAATTAGTGCCCATCGAAATGCCAATCAGAGGCCATCAGTAACACCTGATCACAGATCAATGCCCATCAGTAATGACTTTCAGTGCCTCTTCATCAGTGCTGCCTATCAGTGCCGCCTATTAGTGCCCATCAGTGCCACCCATCAATGCCGCCTATCAGTGGCCATCAGTGCTGCTTATTAGTGCCTATCAGTGCCACCTATCAGTGCCCAGCAGTGCTGCATATTAGTGCCCATCAGTGTTGCACATCAGTGCCGCCTATTAGTGCTGCGTGTTAGTGCCTCCTCATCGGTGCCCATCAGCGCTGCCTATTAGAGCCCATCAGTGTCACCTATCAGTGCCCATCAGTCCCACCTATTAGTGCCCATCAGTGCTGCATATCAGTGCCACCTATCAGTGCCCATCAGTGCTCATCAGTGCTGCCTATCAGTGCCCATCAGTACTGCATATCAGTGCCCATCAGTGTTGCATATCAGAGTCGCCTCTCAGTGCTGCATGTTAGTGCCTCATCCTCAGTGCCCATCAGTGCCACCCATTAGTGCCCATCAGTGCCACCTATCAGTGCCCATCAATGACACCTATCAGTGCCCATCAGTTGGCCTGGGCAGGAAGTGACCGGCATTGAAGCGGTTAAACAATATTTGCTTATCCCGGAGTTCAGCTTTAAAAATAACAGCATAAGGAAATTTCTTTTTAAACAAAAAACTTGAAAAAGATTCTTAAACTCATATGGGACATTTTTTTATCAAACTATCTTTATTGGCTCCTGTAAGAACTTTGAAATGAACAATTTGCAGAAATCAGACTCGATCACACTAAAATTATTCCCCGGACCCTCTCAAAGGATTAGAATGGCAAGAGTCCATTTTTGAATAATTATAAATGATGATAAGCTTGTGAGAGAAATGCAGTCATCTCACTCTCAGGATGAGTATAATCAGTTTGGCATGATGTGCTGATAGTCTATGAGATCTGATTTAAAACAGAGAAGAAATGATCACATCTTTCCAATTGGCCTTTTCTCTAGAAAAACAGACAACGATAAACAATCGTGTTCACTTAGAATGGAAGGCACCATTTACTGTACCAGCCTGGTGTATTACAGCTGAACCTCTTATAAGGGAGCTTTATTTACCTGACAAGGGATTTGTACTTGGGTCCATCCAGTCCTGAGATTACCACAACTCTGCCACACAGCACAGTCTAGTCTGAACGGACAGAAACCCTTGTACGCTAATGCTGGTGGGGGTTTTTGATCACAACGGGATAGTCAGAGTTCATAGAACATAGTACAATGGTCAACCAACATTTCATACACACGATCAGATTTTCTGACGGGAAATATGTGATGACAGGCTGTTGGCGGAAAATCCAACCATTTGTACGCTCCACCGGACAATTGTTGTCAGATTTTCCGCGGACAAATGTTGGATGGCAGGCTTTAAAATTTTCCGCGGACAAATGCCTATTGACGGATTTTCCGAGCGTGTGTACACAAGTCTATCGGACAAAAGTCTAAAGTACAAACACGCATGCTCGGAAGCAAAGACGAGCCGGAAGCGGTCGGTCTTGTAAAATAGCGTTCGTAATGGAGAATTAACATTCGCGACGTGGCAAATTATGAAATCTCCAAATGCAGCGCACAATTCTCTTCTTCTATAATGAGATAATAATGAAGCTTCTTTGCTGGTGATACTGATGATGGAGTTATTGAAAACAAATTTTCAAAGGTTTTTTTTCTAGTGATATCAAGAATAATATTATTATTCATTTTTTTTTTTTTTTTTTGGGCAAGTTACCACAACACCATTATCTTGTAGTTTTTAAGATCAAAGATACAACAATGTTGGTGTCCCTTGTCAATTTTACATTGTATTTTTTTAAATGTAACTTCCGACTCCCAAACTGTCATTTGAAGTAAAACACATAGCCAAGTATTATTCTACACAAATTTTTTATTGTGCATTACAAAAAGAAAACAAATAAAATTAGACATGCTATCTGCCAATAGAACTTAACCAAAAAGTGCATCTATGCATCCAAAAATATAGAAAATCGAACAAATCAAATCATTATTCAGCCAAAGAATAAAATAAAAGCCTAATGCATGTGTCCTGCTTCTTAATATAGGGGGCCAACAAAGCCAAGAGTTGGTGAAAGCAGGGGTCCATCATCCGGAGATAACTCCGAAAATCATCTGAATTATTCTCCTGGAGCTCCCGCAGCAAAGGCATATGACATAATTGGTCACGATTAATAAAGCAAACAATTTTTGGTCCAAGAAATCCTTCTCCTCCTGTTGCTGGACTGGACTTGGGTCAAAGCAATAACTCCAAGGCCAATAATAAATAACACATTATCTCCTCCGATTCTGCAACATGTCTGGTTGACGAGTGGCCGTTCAGAAATGAACTGAAAAGCACAAAATAAAAAGCGCAAACTGAAAAACGGGAATCAACACTCACCAAACTTCTACTAACACGAAATTAGCAGAAGGAGCCCAAAGGGTGGCGCTAAAGAGCTGAAAATACATGTAGTACGTCACTACATTCTTGTTTACTGCCCGACAATTCCTTGCCGTTTGTATGTAAGACAAATTCCAGGCACACGCCTTCAGACAAAAGTCTGAGGTTTTGTCTGCGGAAAATCTGATCGTGTGTACGAGGCTTTACTCGGAAATTCTGAAAAGGCAAGGTTCTGCTTGCAGGAAAAAAAAATTAGAACTCTGGCTGGACAAGTGGATTCTCCACCACGGTTCCTGCACAAACATGTTTTTCTTTTTTTACAGTAAATTCTGGGAATTAAGTTGTCACACTTAATTTATATTCCTTATTTTAAACTTTTTTTTAAAGACATTTCTTCTGTTGCTTCCTGGTTCCTGGCCTAGGCCAAAATGATGTCACACAGCCCAGGAGTCTTTATGAACATTTTTTTTTCTTTCATCTGGGAGAGGAGGAGGGGTTTTCTCAGCTAAGCACATCCTCCTACCTGCCTGCCTGAGCTAAGGGCAGATGGATTCCAGGGAGTAAATGCTATATGAATCATCTGCCCTTACTCAAGATGTTCATGGTTAGAAATGCTAGGTGGGTGTTTTTCAAAGTGATTTCTCAACAGCATAAATCATGAAGATGTGGGGGAGTTTGCTTTGAATTTTAAAAATGAAGGAAATAACATTTTCAGTCTGTGGTGCTCGGGGACAGTTTAGTTCCGCTTTAAGCTCATGTTTTTATCTAGTTATTTTCCTAAAGTGCATTGCTTCCAGGGTTGCCATCCGTCAGTAAATTTACGGACAGTTTGTAAAAATCAGTGATTTTTACAACTGTCTGTAAATATGAGGGGCTGATAATTTGTCATGCTGTGTTGACTTTTGTAACTGTAAAGCAATCAAATTACTGTACTTGTACTGAGTATTGTCAGCATTTCCATATTGTGTTTCTACTGTTTAAGTATTGATGGTCTTAGTTTTTAATGTCATTTTTCAGTTTGTCTGTAAAAAATGTGCTCCGTTAGTAAATTTCCCATGTTTTGTCAGTGTAAAATGCTGCCTTAGGTTGGCAACACTGATTATCTGCATTATTTTTATTAAATCTACTAGACATGTGCAGAACGAAGAAAATTGTTTAGTGCCATTTTGATTCGCTATTTACATAAATTTGTTTAGTTAAATTTGTTTAATTTGTTTAATTCGTTTTCGGAATTTGTCTTGTTTATTCAAATTAAAATCGATTTAGAATATTTTAAATTCCATTTGAATGGCATTCGATTCGAATTCTATTCTAAATCAAATTTATTCTATTCGAAATTAGAATTTTGGAAGATGGCTATATTCTTTCTATTCCATTCTATGCTATAGTTTTTTTCTATTCTATTTTTTTTTTTTATTTTCATTTCTTTTCTGTTATATTCTATTCTTTTCTATTCTATTCAAATTCATATTTATTGTATTCGAAATCCAAATTTTGGAAAATGGTTATATTGTTATATTCTTTCTATTCTATTCTTTTCTATTGTTTATTCTATTTTATTCTATTATAGTCTTTTCTTTTCTTTTCTATTCTGTTATTTTATTTTCTATTCTATTCAAATTCAAATTTATTCCTATAATTATGGCTATATTCGTTCCATTCTATTATATTCTATTCTATTCTTTTCTTTTCTATTCTAAGCTATTATTTTCTATTCTTTTTGAATTATTTTATTTAAATTTTGGGAAATGGCTTTATTCTTTTATTTTTAAATTAAATTTAAATTTATTCTGTTTGAAATGTGAATTTCAGAAGATGGTTATATTCTTTCTATTTTATTCTATTCTTCTATTTTTTATTCTATTCAATTTTATTGCTTTATTTTCTATTCTATTTTATTATGTTCTTTTATTTTCTATTCTATTTTGTTCTACTTTTGTTCAAGTTTGTTTTACTCTATTCTTCTATTTTCTATTTTATCCCTTTTTTTTCTATTCTTTTATTTTGTATTCTGCGCTGTTTTACTCTATTATATTTTATTTTCTATTATAGTCTATACCTTTCTATTCTAAGCTATTACTTTCCATTCTATTCTATTTGAATTTATTTTATTAAAATTTTGGGAAATGGTTATATTCTTTTATTTTCGATTATACATTTTTTTATTCTATTCTTTTATTTTTCTATTCAAATTTATTATTTTTGAAATTTGAATTTCAGAAGATGGTTATATTCTTTCTATTCTATTTGATTATATTCCTTTATGTTCTGTTCTATTTTATTCAGTTTTTGTATTTTCTATTCTATTTTGTTTTACTTTTGTTAAGTTTGTTTTACTCTATTCTTCTATTTTCTATTCTATCCCTTTTTTTCTATTCTATTTTTTCTATTCTTTTATTTTGTATTCTGCACTGTTTTACTCTAATATATTTTATTATTTTCTATTATATTCTATTCTATTCTACTCTTTTCTTTTTTATTCTCTTCGTAAATTCGAATTTGATTAGAAAACTATTTGAATTTGAATTTCATCCGAAATGTTGATTTATTATTTTGGATTCTTTTAAATTCATAACTATTGTAATTCTGAAATTCTGATACATCCAAATTTCCGAATAACGAAAAATGTGTCCAAATTTCAATTCGTAATGAAAGGAACCACACATGTCTAAAATCTACATACAAATTTGCAGTCAAATCCATAAATTAGACACCTACATATGCTTCTGATTCCATCATCTTCACCATGTGCCCAATTTTTTATATATATACCAAATTCGTCATACATCAGTTTATTTTACGATGATATCTTTTTATTCTCCTTAAGTAGTAAGGAGATTGGAAGCCTAATCCCCAACTAGGCTGCCAAAGAAATGGGGGGCAAATTGGACTATCGCGGTACAATACAATAATATAACAAATAGGTGTATAAAAATTACAAAAGATTTTATTGATGCCGAAAGAAAGTTGATAGTTTGTTTAAAAACATATACAACATCATTACTATACACAGTATGTCACCACAGTGTATTCATAATAGTACAGTTGATCACAGATGATTCTGATGTTATATTATTGTATTGTACCGCGATAGTCCAATTTGCCCCCCATTTCTTTGGCAGCCTAGTTGGGGATTAGGCTTCCAATCTCCTTACTATTTGATTTCTGGATGATGGTACAAGTCCCTATTCATGCTCAATTCTTTATTATTTTATAAGAGGCCACATTCATTTTTTATTCTCCTTATTGACTTGGGTCTTCTAAATAA
Source organism: Lithobates sylvaticus (assembly GCA_028564925.1). Taxonomy (NCBI): domain Eukaryota; kingdom Metazoa; phylum Chordata; class Amphibia; order Anura; family Ranidae; genus Lithobates; species Lithobates sylvaticus. Next base: position 42,242,825 of record CM053031.1, read on the forward strand.
AGGAATAAAGGATAATTGGTGCGTTTTGTAGACTTCACCAGTCAGTTTTGTCTAGAGAAGAATTCAACGTCACCCAAAATTCCCTAATAACCGACTTGAACGTAAATCTCCTTCTGGGGAGCAGGTGTGAATTTACCAAGACAATTTTGGTCTCTACCCGATGTCTAATTTTCACCGAGTTTGTCTAATTCACCAATCACGTGCATTCTTTACTAACTACAGGGAGCTAACATTCCTTCCAACTATAATTGTCTTAATGCCTGTTTTAATCAGTATTAACTACAAGCAATAACATGCTTTTAATTATGTTTTAAACGAGTCCTTTATTGGCCTGTTTTGGGAAGCAAATTAGTCAAAAGGAACCGTTAATCAAAAAACGTGTTACTGGCACAAATAAATGTTCATTTAAGGAGCCATTTAAAAGAAACCTGGATCATTGACTCTGACAACCTACAAGGACACGGAAGTCTCTGGAGGATATCTCTTCCCGTAGTCTTCCAGATACGCCTAGCTGCTCGCAAGTTATAAGTAGAAACATATTAAGCAGTTTGGGTCATTCATCAGCTAACTTTTACTACTGTATTCAAGAAAACGAGCCTCATAGGAGCTCGGCAGCAGATCTATCCCTTCATTAGCTAAGTAATATTGAGAGAGATGTTAGCCTGTCAGGATCAGTGAGGGTTCTCTCTCATGCTGAATTACAGTCAAGTGGCCATTTTGTCTGGGACATGCCTGGGAAGACCCACAAGTCTTTAATTCTGACAATCTCTGGTGGAAGTGTGAGATGTGAATTATTAATGTTCCCTATGCTCATAATTGATAGAACTGTTGTACGGCACAGTATTGACAGTTAGTAATAATGCTGATTACAATTGTCTACTCAATGTCTTGTCTTACTTCTGAGATTGGCGTTGACTCTGTGCATTTATAAGCTTCATTGCTGAAGTGCAAAATAAACAAATTGACTTACCATATCCAAGATTTTTACCTGTAAAGGGGTGATAGACACCATTGGCAGAGATTTTGAATATCTCCCCATCCACCATGGATAAGCTGGTATTAAATCTAATGGCTTTTTAAAATGTTCCTTCTTTTAATAAAAGATGCAAGGATATTGGATTAGAGTTTATAATTTTATCCGTTCTGCAACACAGGGTAATCTTAAATCCCCTTGGAAAGCCTTCCTTTATCAACCCATTGAAGAGGCACCAAGACATACCAAAAGGCTGATCTCCTTCATCTTCCTAACAGCCAGGATAGCCATAGCCAGATCCTGGATATATTGCCCTCCATCCCCTTCAAATTGGTCAAAATGAAATTATCATGGTAAATGAGAAACTAACAGAAGTTCTTAATGACAAACTAGATTTATTTAGTAAAACCTGGGATCCATGGATACATTATCTTTCTGGAAACTAGAATATGGTCTGGCATAGTGGGCGGTGGCGCACCTTTGACTTTCGACTCTCCTCTTTCCTTAAAGGGGTTGTAAAGGTAAAAGTTTTTTCACCTTAATGCATTCTATGCATTAAGGTTAAAAAACATCCGACAATGCCGGCCCTCCCAGCCCCCCCGTTATACTTACCTGAACCCTTGAAAGTCCCGCGCTCCCCCTCGACGTCCTCTTCTCTGCTCACCCTGGCCGTTGATTGACTAGAGTGGATGGATTGAAAGCAGCGCAGCCATTGGCTCACACTGCTGTCAATCACATCCAATGATGCGGCGCGCGGGGGGGCGGGCCGAGTGATACAGTGAGCGGCTACGGCCACCAGCTGTATCACGGGAGCGCGCCCGCAAGCACTCCACACTATGCGAGGGAGCTCGCATGAAGTTGTGGAGTCCTTGCGGGAGGGAGCCGAGACAGCCGCCGAGGGACCCCAGAAGCCCAGGTTCGGGGGCCACTCTGTGCAAAACGAGCTGCATAGTGGAGGTAAGTATAGCATGTTTGTTATTTAAAAAAAATAAAATTATTTTAGTGACCCTTTAAAGCGGAGTTCCACCCACATTTTCCACTCCTCACCATGCAGCGCTAATGTGCATCCTTAAAATGAATTGGCAATTTATAATTTTTTTTCTGTTCACTTACCTGATTTAAGCCTATATCTAATTTCACTTCCTACTTTAGGGGCCGCGGCCACGTAGGTCATTTCTGGTTTTGCATTGGCTCCTGGGAGATCTTGGTCAGCTTGGCATGGCACTGCTCCCGTAACATTTAATATTGGCGTCTATGGGAATTCTTGGTCAGCTTGGCATGGCACTGCTCCCGTAACATTTAACATTGGCATCTATGGAAAATCTTGGTCCGCTTGGTATGGCAAGCTGACCAAGATTGCACCACACTGCACATGCACGAGATCGGCAGGTGCATGTTGGGTAGCCAGCAAGCACTGAGTCCAGGAAGAAGGACACTGTGGCTTCAGATGCCCACACTGGAGATGGCCGCCCTTTGCCGGAAAACGATGCTGCATAGTATTCTAGGGGTATTTTTATCGTAGAAGTCATATTTTGTCCGGAACTCCCCTTTAACTATTCTTTTCCTCTATTCTTCTCCTGATCTTGCACTCTTTTCAGGCATTTCCTAGTTTGGATTGTTAATTTGGTATTTCAGGTGTTAAGAAACATCTGCTTTCATACGTAGAAGCTGTGCTTTCATTTATTGACCCTATGACTATTAACTTGTTGCATTATATTGCATAATTTGCTTTGGATAACCTATTTCTGTAACTTGCAATATACACTATGCTGATTCTTGTCTTCCAAGCGATACATAGAACTGTGTTCACAGCTATTTGTACAATAATTCTTTTGTGTACCTTATTCAAAATATTTAATAAAAATCATTGGAAAATATAAAAGGACACGCCATACCTCCAAATGATGTCAATTAGCACTAGAGCCATAATTATGTGTGATGGGGCATTTAAAGTATAGTTAATAAAGTGAATGTAAACCCAGATACAATATTTGAGTAAATTGCTCCATTTTTACCTTTTTTTTTTTTAATTGGCGTGGGTAATGGTTTAATAATTACCTGTTGATCCTCCAATTTCAGCTCTCTTAGATCTTCTTTAATAAGGTGCTCCTAATGTTGCAGGAAGCTTATCACTAAGGATGAGCAGGTTCGGTTCTCACCAGAACAGGCAAAAAATTTGGAAAAACACACGAACACCGTTGAAGTCTATGGGACACGAACATGAAAAATCAAAAGTGCTAATTTTAAAGGCTTATATGCAAGTTATTGTCATAAAAAGTGTTTGAGGACCTGGGTACTGCCCAGGGGACATGTATCAATGAAAATATTTTTTAAAAACAATCGTTTTTTCGGGAGCAATGATTTTTTTAATGCTTAAAGTGAAACAATAATAATGAAATATTCTGTAATTTTCCACTGTGGCGGCACAATGCCTGTAAAGTGGCGCTTGTTTAGAACAGTACCACAGCAAAATCAAATTTCTAAAGGAAAATTTGTCATTTAAAACTGATCGCGGCTGTAATAAATTGTCTGGTCTCGGCAATATAGATAAAACTCATTACCAAGCACTTTGGGTCTGGTATAAATATTAAGGGGAACCCTGAACCAAAATGTAAAAAAAAAAATGGCAGGGGTCCCCCCAAAATCCATACCAGGCACTTTGGGTCTGGCATGGATTTTAAGGGGAACCCTGTGCCAAATTTAAAGAAAAATGGCATAGGGGCCCCCCAAAATCCATACCAGACCCTGGCAGGCCGCAGGAACAGATGGGTGGACGAGAGATCGCCCACCCTCCTCCTGAACCGTAGGTCTGACCCCAAAGCACCTTGTCCCCATGTTGATGGGGACAAGGGCCTCATCCCCACAACCCTTGCCCAGTGGTTGTGGGGATATGCGGGCAGGGGGCTTATCGAATCTGGAAGCCCCTTTTAACAAGGGGACCCCCAGATCCCGGCCCCCCATGTGAATTGGTAACAGGGTGCATTGTACCCCTTCCATTTCACAAAAAAAATTCAAAAATGGTAAAAAAGACAAGAGACAGCTTGGGACAAGTTTTTTTAAAAAAAAATTAAAATAAAAATGTCCGGCGATGTAAATACCCGGTGATGTAAACGGGTGACCCTGCCCCCCTCTGAAACCACGGGGGCTTTTTTTTTGGTCCATTGGGCGCTGTGAATTTACATCAGACCCCAAAGCACCCTCCTCATGTTGAGGGCATGTGGCCTGGTACGGTTCAAGAGGGGGGGCTCTCTCGCCCCCCCCCTCTCTTTTCCTGTGGCCTGAGAGGTTGCATGCTCGGATAAGGGTCTGGTATGGATTTTGGGGGGGGGGGGCCTACGCCATTTTTTTAAAAATGTTGGCGCAGGGTTCTCCTTAAAATCCACACCAGACCTGAAGGGTCTGGTATGGATTTTGGGGGTGACCCTACACCATTTTTTTTTATTTGGTGCAGGGTTCCCCTTAATTTCCACTCATACCTCATAACTTTTTTTTCAATGAGTTTTATCTATATTTCCGAGACCCAACAATTCATTACAGCCGCGATCAGTTTTAAATGATAAATTATCCTTTAGAAATGTCATTTTGCTGTGGTACTGTCCTAAACACGGGAAAAATGTGCCACTTTACAGGCATACTATAGACACCCCCCCAGGCATGATATTTAAAGGAATATTTAATTTCTACATCATACTAACAGTATAACTAAGCTATGTCCCTTCTGCTGATTTTTATGTTTTTTTATTTTAGCAAAACTTAGGCTTTAATTGACAGATGCTCTGACTTGGACTTAAATCGGATCCTCACTGCATCTGAGCACCACAAACCAATAACATTATTTAATTCATTTTTAATATTCAAAGCAAACTCCCCCATCCATCCATGTCTCCATGCTTTGTTTTGTTGGAAAAAAAAACACTTTGAAAAATAACCCCCTAGCATTTATTGCTGTGGCCATCTTGAATAAGGGCAAATGATTCATGTAGCATTTACTCCCTGGAACTCCTCTGCCCTTAGCTCAAGCATACATACAGGAGAATGTACTTAGTTGAGAAAAACCCTCCTCCCCCCCTGAAGACTCCTGGGATGTATGACATAATTTGCCTAGGCAAGAAACCAGGACGTAACTGAAATAAAAAAAAATAAAAAAAGCTTAAAGCAAGTAAATATGATATACTTTCCTATCTGTTTACTAATGCTAGAAGCATGAGGCAGTTGTATGGTCTGCTATGGCTATAGTTATATCCTTGGCTGGTACACTGGACATATCAACTGGTAACTCTATGTCATGTAGACCTATTCTAGAGTAGAGAATATTGCTGAAACAACTAATCGATTAATCGACAACTAATCGATTATGCAATTATTTAATCGGCCAGTAACATAATGGGGTTAAAAAAAAAACTAAAATTAGCCCTTTATAGTACAAAAAGAGCAAATAATCACTACTGTAAATATTACTTTGACAGTTCTACAGTAAAAAAATGAACCCCTACAGTAGTGATTATCTGTTTTTTTTTTTTTTTTTATTCTAAAAGGGCTAATTTTAGTTTTTTTAACCCCCATTATGTTACTAAACGTCTCAGGCCTGGTTCACACCTATGTGTTTTTTTTTTGGTGCTTTTTGCACAAACGCACTACAGTTTATGTACATGATTTCCTATGGGACATGTTCACATCTATGCTTTTTTCAGCCGCTGCTGTTTGGAAAGGGTCGGGGACTTTTTTTTAAATGCAAAACTGTGCTTTTTTGTTTCAATATACTTCAATGGAGAAGCTGCAGAAAAGCATGTAATGCGTTTTTGAAGCAATTTGTGTTTTTTTAATCTGCCCAACAACTAATTGGCCAAAAAAAGTATATCTCTTCTGTCTGTTATTCTCAGAGTGGATTAAATATTTTGCTCCCTAACCATATAGTTGGTTATTTATATTTACCACTGCATAGAGATATTTAAGAACAAATTGCCTTTTTTTTTAAACTTTACATATTAACTAAGTTATACACCACACTTTTTTTTTAAGGTTTATTTATTCGAAACAATAATCGGCTAACTAATCGATTATGAAAATAATCGTTAGTTGCAGCCCTAGTAGAGAATTAGTAAAGTATACTGTATGCAACATACAATTCATGCTGTAAAGAGAGTGTCAGTAGAGATTAATGCATATTCATAAAATCTTTTCTATGCCAGCACATTGCACAGTGGGACATCTGCTCTTTCACTGTTGTTAGGATACACAAGGAGTTGCACCTTTTCTCATTACCGAAAATTGCTTAATGGGATTGATGGTAAACTTTTGCTTAATAACTTTTTAAATACTTCATGTGTCTGTTTTATAAACTTATGCCCGTACACACGATCGGAAATTCCACCAGCAAAAGTCTGATGAGAGCTTTTGGTCGGAAAATGCGACCGTGTGTATGCTCCATCGGACTTTTGCTGGCGGAAATTCAGCCAGCATGAAATACCGATCGTCTGTACAAATTCCGAAGCGCAAAATTCCTATGCATGCTCGTAAACAATTTGACGCAAGCTTGACAGTCGAAAGTTCAGAGAACTTTTGTTTGACCGTGTGTATGCAAGACAGCTTGAGTGGAATCCGTGTGTACATGGCATTAGACTTCCACTTACCTACTTCATAGGAGCAAGCTGGTCTAGTGCATTCCAAACTGTCTCTTTCTCCAGCATCTTGTATCTCCGGACCCAGGTCCTCTTCCATATCCAATTCCAGGTGAAATAGAATACTGTATTTAGGCACTGCCAGTGTACCTGTGACATCGCCTACAAGACTAATATATCATCTGCTCAGTGCATTGTACCTGTGCCTGAACAAAAGTTTAGCGCCAGTCACTGCATGCTTTGTTATTCTAACTAGCCTGATCTTTATTCTGTGAAACTCTGTCCTATCCTTAAAAGTTCATGTCTGTATGGCTGCACTCTGACCTTATTGTTTGCCAAGTTCATTAATTATGTTCCCCATGACTAAGCTCCGGAGAATGGAGTGAAATGCATTGGGGGCGTGGCCTGGTTGGAGTCCAGGCTGAGGTTACCACTCTGCTTACCACTCCAGGACACCCAGATATGCACATTTTAGGGGCCATCCCATTGTTCATTAATTATGGCAGTTTGCCAACTGCCCCAACCACTGGTGTGAACCCAAATACAATATCTATCTGCCTAAGGCAACTTTTCTCAACCTTTTTAACATGGTGGAACCCTACAAATATCTTTCAGGTTTCTGGGAACCCCTGCCAATAATTACAATATCTACAGCTCATGATGGGACGCATGTTTCTTACGTTGGTGGTCGGTGGGAGGAATGCTCCCCTTACAGATAGCTAAAATATCTTTGGTATCAGAGGTTACATATCTGAGAAGCAGAAAGTGTGTTTTGCTCAAAGAACCCCTAGCAGCCTTTGTTAGAACTCTAGGGTTTCACGGAACCCTGGTTGAGAAAGGCTGGCCAAAGGATTTGGTATTTCTTTTGCTATCTGTCTGCTCATTAGCTGATATTAGTGAGTAAAACCAGGGGCTGCAACATCGTAGCCAGGGAGTAGGCACCTAAAGGGTAAGGCATAGCTTAGCCATCCTTGCACCTCATTGTGAGCAATTATCTACAGTATACCACTGAAACTCAAGGTTCATTTACACCAGTGGTGCTTGATCCCACACTATCACAATAGTTCTTCTCCACCATTCCAGCAGGAGGGTCAGACAGATATCCAGCTCCATATGACTGGGCAATCTCCCCCTCCCCCTTTTTGGGAACCCTGTCCCTTGGAGCGTCACTTTGCCTGTGACCCATCCCGGGTTAAGCCACAGGCTACAGTCTTTACTTACTGGGTGGTTCTAGACAATCTATAGGTCCTGAATACTTAGGTGCCAACTGCACATACCCTGACCACCGGTGGTTGCGCTCCTTCCCTTTCCCCCTTCTGTCAAGGAGGGGCTGGGAGGAGGGGGGCTTTATAAGTGTGACCTCTCGTAAGCCATACCGTTGGATTCGATCCTCCCTGGGTTGCGGCGGCTGTGGAGTGTTCTGGGCCCCTGGTGGGGAGTTAAAGGTGTCTTTTTTAAAAGGTACTCCATGTGGGAATATTGTTCTTTTCTCTTTGGATATACACTACAGGCAGACCTGTCACTCTGAAGAAGACCCCCGGTGTGTGGGCTGAAACGCGTCAGGACTAAATTTTTTTCATGTTTGACATTTACTGTATAATGTTGGTATGAAACTCTGGTATGCTAATGTATATCCAATTTTATATAATTACTTTCCCACTGGAGTTCATTTTTTAACTATCATGTTATGTTTTTCTATACCAATAAATACAAAAATTAATTTTACATAATGTATCTACTCTCTTATTTTTGCTGCCTAAAAAACCCCAATGTGGGGGAGCTTTTCCCATTCACTATCACCATAGTTGACTCCATTTAATATTAATATTTGTGGTTACACTGTCTACTGTATTTTCAATGTCCCAATCTTAAAGCACCTGTCCAATGGTGAAGGGAAGATGGACTGATATCAGCATGGTAAATGACCCTTACTAGCAGCCCTCCGGCCTGTTATGTCAAACGTATATCATTTGTTGGTGGATGTCATTTCATTTCACAGTACTTTAACATATTTACTTGTAAATTAACATGTTGCTGGAGATCATCTTTTATTCCAACACGCTGAAATTAAAATAAAAGAGGTGACTGCCATAAAGGAGAGAAGTGAGTTAAAGTGAGAAGGTAATTGATAATGTAAAGTTTTCATTAGAATCGGGTCTATAGTATGTGGCCAACTATGGTGAGGAGAGGTAAATTGGCTCTTGCTTTGCAATCTTATCCTTTTTCTCCTTGATAAACTTGAAATCATAAAGCAACAAGAAATGACAATTTAATCATAAGCAGAACACAATTTATGTTTCAAGAGGAGGAATGCAAAACCGTACAGCCAAAATGGTCTGTGGTTACAGACAGAGGGCATCCCAGTAAAAGTTGCCTATGGCTGTACAGAACTGAAGGTCGTCCCTGTGAATCAGACTTGTATTGCTACGGATACTGGGGTACATAAGGACATCTCTTTGATTGGAAATGCAAACAGATATTTTTACACTGAGCTCAGAATGTCCCTGACTTATTATTTTTGTCATTTTATATCTACTGTCGTTTTAGTTAATATTATTGAATTTTTTTATTTTTTTTACTTTTTTGTATCTGCATAGTGTTCAACTCAAAGTATGTAGTTGGCCTTCAAAAATGCTATTTATGGCGGCTCAGCACTTCACCAAAATCTTGTATACCATGAAAGTTAGCTGGAACTCCCAGCGATTGAACAATAGCGCTACTTAGAAATAAACTTGTTAATGCTCAGACTGGGGTGAAAGAGTCAGTTGAAAGTTCCCTGAGAACAATACTGACGCCAACTCTTATGACCGTTCCACCAGAACTGTCATCATTGAAGAACAATGTCCACACAGACATGGCCTGTGTGTGCTCCTTTGTGCTGGGGATTTGTTAAGCAGTGGGGAATGTGAAGCTATCTGTGATATTTTTATGTCCCCCAACAAGGACTCCAGTCCTGGACTTTTCTTTTTTTTTCTTTTCTAAATGAAGGCAGTTTTCCATTAACCTTTCACCCAACATTCTGGCAGGGACAACACTTGTACTGATTCATTTTTCCCAATCAATACATCTTTCTTTTGCCATTGCGATCTGTACACAAGCAAATCCCAAGGTGGGAGTGTCAAGAGGCATTTCAAAGTGTGACAATTTGCAAGTCTGAGGTTCAGCGGTGAGTAGAGAGACTTTAAAAGGCACAGAAAAACAACATGCATATATATGCATATACAGTATGCTGGATTGTCACATCCACCCATCTTAGATGTAATCAGACAATTAGGATGGACATGATTACCGTATATATACTCGAGTATAAGCCGACCCGAATATAAGCCGAGGCACCTAATTTTACCACAAAAAAATGGAAATACTCATTGACTTGAGTATAAGCCTAGGGTGAGAAATGCACAGCTACTGTAAATGTAAAAGAGGGTCAACAATGCCCAAACTTGGTAGTTAAGGGTTCCTAGATGCCCCCTAGCTGCAGCCAAAATTTGGGGTCTCTGGACCCAAAGGGTCCCGAAATGACATTGCTGCAGATGGACACAGTTGACCGAATTTGGGGCCCTGTATCTCTGGGCCACTTGGTGCTAGAAACCCCATCTTTGGATATGTTGTAGTGATAGTTCCTAGCACCAAGTGGCCCCAAGATATGGGGCCCCAAAGTCGGTCGGAAAATGTCAAGCACTTTTCTGCAGCAGAGAATGACATTTTCTGAACCGACTTTGGGGCCCCGTATCTCGGGGCCACTTGGTGCTAGAAACCCCATCTGGATATGTTGTAGTGCTAGTTCTACTGGGTTTGCACACCAAATTTGGGGTTCCTAGCACCAAGTGGCCCCGAGATACGAGGCCCCAAAGTCGGGTCGGAAAATGTCATTCTCTGCTGCAGAAAAGTGCTTGACTCGAGTATAAGCCGAGGGGGGCACTTTCAGCACAAAAAAATGTGCTGAAAAACTCGGCTTATACTCAAGTATATACGGTATTTGCTGGAATGCAGTAGTATGCAGTATTATGAGATTCCTTGCTTCTATAATGCCCCGTACACACAATCGGACTTTCCAACAACAAAGGAGGGGGTGTCACCGCTTCAGGAAGCTCAAACAATGGTAAACCTCTTCACCAGTTTAGAAGCCACAGGTGCTGGCAATGCATATAGCAATAGATAGGAAGTATTTCTGGACAGTCACAATTTTTTCAGAGTGCGGCTGTCCAGAAATACTTCCTATATATTTCCAACAACAAAACCGTGGATTTTTGTTCGAAGGTTGCTGGCTCCAACTTGTCTTGCATACACATGGTCACACAAATGTTGGCCAACAATTCCGAACGTGGGAATGTAGTGACGTACAAGACATACGACAAACCGATAAAAAGGAAGTTCAATAGTCATGTGATATCTCCATTACGAACGCTAGTTTTACAAGACCGAGCGCTTCCGTCTCGTACTTGATTCCGATCATGCGTGAACTTTTGTGCGACGGACTTGTGTACACACGATCGGAAAGTCCGACAACAAAGTTTTGTTGGCGGAAAATTTGGGAACCTGCTAGCCAACATTTGTTGGCAGAAAGTCTGAGAACAAATGTTCGATGGAGCATACACACGGTCGGACTTTCCGCCAACAAGCTCACATCCAACATTTCCCGTCGGAAAGTCTGACCGTGTGTGTACGCAGCGTTAGGGTCTAGAAGTTTGGGTGGACTGTGGACACTAAGCATCAAATCACAGTGAACAGTAAAACCAAAAATTAAGCTTTGCATGGAGTTAAGCGTAAGACTCCATGCACACTATCATTTTTTATAAGCTTAAAAAATGCTGGGTGAAAAACGCTGATAATATTGTTTTTGTGCCAGCTCCCAATAGCATTTTAGTAGCTTTTACTACAAGGGGAAAGGGTTTGGGACTTTAAATGAAGCCATGGCCTGGTAAGGTCATGTTCCTCCATCCCTGTCAATATGAAAAAAGGAGCAATGAGGTGGAACTTTGCATGAAGCACGTGGTTGCAAATTAATAAATTGGTGAATATTAAAAGATGTTTATTATTTCATATATACACTTAATCTTGATTTCAAATACTGAAACATTTAGACATAATAATAACATTGGTATCAAATAACATAATATGGTAACATTTCACAATCCACCAAAGTTCATATATATGCATACACATATTACAAAGTAAATCCTGCATGGCCTATGGCCTCACTCATCCCTGGCAAAGTAGGTAAGGGTGTGTACATGATTACATGAGGATCTGATAAACACATGATTAATGTAAAACATGGCATCTGATAGCTCTACGCGTTTCGTGGCTTTGAGACATTCTTCAGGAGAAAGCATGTGATGTATCTGTAATTGGAAAATGTATTATCTAAATTACCTAACATGTATCAACATAGAATAGGGTGGGATGAACCCCCCCCCCCCCCCCCCAAAAAGCTACTTACAAAATTTGTGCATTGATGGTATAATGTTGTGGATCGAGAGCCACCTGGAGAGATCATTACCGGGAGCTGCGGTGGTATATTCAGCGGTAGCAACCGACACAGGCAGCATCCCTGGTGGGCATAGGTCCATAAGGCACTCCTGGTGTGAAAGAGAGGTGATGAGTGACCAACCAAGTAGGACCTCTGTGCAAAATGTGGATAACATATAATGGCTGACAATGAAGCATGTACACGTGATAAGAGTGATGAGTACACAAGTAGGAACTACTGACAATTTGGGCTAGACAAAGGTGAAAAGCGGGGTGAAGAGAAGTGAAAGAAATTACCACCAAGACACCTAAAGATTCAAAATTGAGTGAAAGGACAGAGGGAGGAAGTGACTAGTTGGATCCAGTAGCTTTTAGAAGCTTTTAGCAGCATTTAGGAGCGCTAATATCTTATTTGTGTTTTTCAGAAAAAAAATAATTTTAGTAGCATGTAGAAGCGATTAGGAACGTTCAGCATTTTTTTCTGCCAGAAAAACACTCCCAAAAACTCAACAAAAACAATTTTTTTCTGCTCCTAGAAGCTGATGCTCAAAAAAATGCTAATAGCCTAAAGTAGTGTGCTTGGACACATAGGATAACACTATTTAGCTTTTAGGGTCAGAAAAAAATAAATTAAAAACGCTAGTGTGCATGGAGCCTTACAGTATATCTAAACCAAAACCTTTTCTTTTCGTTTGGTTTGGACAGAGTGGGTAAAGGTTAGAACCTCTGCCAAGTGTGTTGCTGTTTCGGAACCTACTGGAGAGATTTTCCCTCACTTTTATCATGGTCACCTAGTCAGAAAGTGACCAATATCTTTCCAACAGGGCCACTTATTATTTTAGTAGAATGGGGAAGCCTGAAAATCTCATCCAGCCAACCTGTGACTGGACAGTGTAAAAGAGGCAGAGGACTGATTAGCTCAGCTCTGTCAGCCCACTCTCTCCTCCTATCTCTCCTCCCTCCCCTTCTCTGAGCTCTGCTGTACAGAGATTTCAGGATGATGGCAGGTCAAATTTAGGTATGTACACTGCTTGCATTTAAAAAAAATGCACTGATGTCTCAATGGATGTGAATACAGCACTGCATTCATGTCTGTATATGCCTGAAATTCAGCTTTGAAGAACACAATAAACTTCAGATGGATGACAATCTTTGGGAAAGAATTCTATTTTTTGTACGCAATATCCATTCTTTTGACCATGAACTTCAAACCTGCTGTCATGATCTGGAGTCAAGCTCAGAGGTCAGTAGCTACAACAGAAGGGAGTCACCCACTGACCAGCTGGATAAGTACAGAATCAGGTCACCCTGGTGGATGACACAAGCGCTCCCGAGGTGCAAAATCAAAGTACTAACTGGTGTTCACCAGAGCTCCTGATGGTGCAGATAGGTTTTGTTGTGTGTTGGTACCAGATCGCTGTCCCTAGGAGGTGTGCAAGCCGGGGTCCAGTAACAGATATAGCAGGTAGGGATATGAAGAAGCGTAGTCAGTAAACAAGCCAATGGTCTGTAACACGTTGTTGCAGGTTGGAATCAAGCAAAAGCATAGTCAAGGAACAAGCCAAGGGTTGGTAACGAGTGGTAGCGAAGATACAGATGGCAGCAGGAGTGACAAGAGAAAGATATTGGCTAAAAGAGCATAATAATCTTGACAAACAGGAAGTGCAAAGGCGTGGCTTAAATAGGAAGTTAATGGGAGGAGCAAGGAGTTTAAAGTTTAACAGAAACAAGGCATAAGGGAGGCTTGTCCAATGGATCACATAGAGAGCTGTCCAGCATCGCAGGTAGCTTAGCAAGAGACATTGCCAGACAGAGCAGACATCCCAGGTTCAGATCCAGGCACTGACACCTACATTCTTTTGTTTCATAAATTTCATGTCTTTGCTATTTCTGTTTTCTAAAGATGAAGGAATAGTTTACTATTTAAAGACTGCATGTGAAAGCTGGGAAAAGGGTCTATTTTTTTTATACGTGCACCTAAGAATGTCCTGGAGTCTTGTGTAATCTGACAGCTAGTGGCCCATTAAAATGATGAGAACCACTTGGTGTATCCTCTGACCATGTGACCACTGTGACAACCAATTAGAATGGCCAACTAGAAAGTTATTTGTAAAAAAAAACAAAAAAAAAAAACAGAAAAGAACATCTTAGAATCTAGCCCTGTTCTCCAGCCTCTAAAAAAAAACCTCAGTGTTCTATTTTCGAGACAGTTGTATAGCTAGGCCAACATAAATGTCCTTGTGACCCCAGAAAAGACTGTCCACATTTTTGTAACTAAAAAAAATATGTATTTATTCAACACACAAGTGTGTTTATTAATGTACAGTACACAAGGAAGCCATACACTAACTATAACAAAAATAAAAGGGAAAACAAATACTAATGGCCCTGATTAAGTACAGATCAGGGAACTGAACAATAGTACCCAGTAATTATCGCTCAAGATTGCATGCTAATTAGTAGTTAACTCATTGACAATTGGGATAATTACATCTGATGCTACAATAAGTGGTGCTAATACTGCATCCAAGTATAAAGGGCTTAAAGGATAATTGCACTTTTAGTGCACTTATATTTTTCTTTCTCCTACCCTTCCTCAGTGTCTTGACCATAGCACATGTACATATCTACTCACTGCTGCTCAGGAATTGTCACTGTTTGTCTAGTCCAACCTCCATCTGAAATTTCTAGAAATCTACTGATCTATATTTATGCATTATGCACCACGGTCTCCATTTACCTCAACGGAAAGCTTTTCTGCACTTAAAACTCATCCCCAGGCATCAATTTTACCCCCCTTCCTCCTCAATTAACCGATCACTCTGGTATGTGAAAAAGACATTCTAAGCCAAAAGCTTGTCATACTTACCTAAATCCTTGGTCACCTAACACATGGGGACCAGTGTCTCCCACCTTCTTCAGTGCGGAACAGGATCCTTCTTCAGCTGTCTATGTTGTTGTTGGGTGATGTAGAAACATATCTAAATCCATTGTCACTTAACATGTGGGGTCCTGTGTCTCCTATCTTTTTCACTGTAGAAGAAGAGGATCCTTCTTCAGCTGTCTTAGTTGCTGCTGGGAAACTTGCCTAAATCCGTGGTCACCTAACATGTGGGGTCTTGTGTCTCCTATCTTCTTCATTGCAGGGAAGGGGAGTCCTTCTTCAGCTGTCTACTTTTCTGTAGGGTAATGTGTAAACCTACCTAAATCAATGATCACCTAGCATGTACCTTGTATCTCCTATATTTTTCACTGCAGAGGAGAGTCCTTCAGCTGTTTATGTTCTGTTGGGTGATGGAGAAACTTACCTAAATCCATGGTTATCTAATATGTGTGGCCTGTGTCTCCTGATGACTTCATTGCAGAGGAGGAGAGTCTTTATTCAGCTGTCTAAGTTGCTGCCGGGTGATGTGCAAACTTACCAAAATCCTTAGTCACCTAACACGTGGGGTCCTGGGCAGGGGCGGACTGACCATTCGGCCACTCAGGCACTTCCCGAGGGCCACGGGCCACTAGGGGGCCCCATCAGGGTTGCCAGCCTCAGTAAAAACCAGGGACAGTATGTAAAAATCTGTGTTTTTTTTACATCTGTTTCTGAAATGTCCCTTACCAACATCATTTTGGTCTAAAAATCCTGAGATTATAGCTGTCCCACCTCTCCAGTACCTTCTCAGCCAGTAGAAACATGTCTGTATATACTGTGTGCACATGTATGGCCCCATAATCTCTGATTGCCTGGGGGCCCCATAATCTCCTATTGCCCGGGGGCCCCATGAGTTGTCAGTCCGCCCCTGGTCCTGGGCCTCCTATCTTCTTCACTGCAAGGAAGGAGAGTCCTTCTTTAGTTGTCTATGTTGCTGCGGGATGATGTGGAAACTTACCTAAATCCACGATAACTTAACACGTGGCATCCTGTATCTCCTATCTTCTTCACTGCAGAGGAGGAGAGTCCTTCTTCAGCTGTCTGCAATGCTGCCAGGTGATGTGGAAACGTATCCAAATCTGTGGCCACCTAACACGTGGGGTCCTGTGTCTCCTACCTTCTTCAATGCAGAGTAGGAGAGTCCTTCTTCAACTGTCTGTCAGGGCTGGGCTCAGCCCTGCTTTCTCTGAGCTTGCCGCTCAGCTGTCGGCTAATTGCCAACTCCCATCTCTCTCCACAGTTATTCAGCTGTTGATGATCCTGCTCGTCAGTCCTGCATACTTTAGCTGTCCAGTCCAGAGGAGCTCTGCCTTCGCCTTGGTCACATCACAAGAAACTATCTCCTACGTTCCTGTTTAAAGACTGGTTTTGCTGACATTCCTTCTGGCTCCAGATCCTGCTTGCTGTTCCACTACATTGATCCCTGACTTCTGGCTTGGATTACTATCTGTTCTGGTTACTGAACTTTGGCTATGTTTTGACTACATTTGTTCTTTTTACTTTTATTATTAAACAAGTGTGATTTAACTGTAAGCGGACATGCCGACCACAAAATCAGTCGGATTTTTTCCGACGGATTTTGTCCGAAACTGAGGTTGCAAACACACGGTCAGACAAAGTTGTCGGAAAATCCGATCGTTCGGAACGTGATGACGTTCGTTCGTTACGACGGGACTACGTTCAGGCTAGTAGCCAATAGCTTTGGTGTCGTAATTTGATCTGAGCACGCGTGGCACTTTGTCCGATCGGAATTCTCTACAAACGATCGGACAAAGTCCGATGGGATTTTGTTGTCGGAAAATTTGAGATCCTGCTCTCCAGATTTTTACGTTGGAATTTCCGACAGAAAAGGTCCCACACACGATCGGATTTTCCGACAATATAATCCGGTCGGACCTTTTCCGTCAGATTTTCCGACCGCGTGTACAGGGCATACTTCTGTCTCAGCCTGATTTCATGGTTTCTGACACTGTCTACATTTCTGCTGGGAAATATGGAAACCCACTTGAATTTATGGTTACTTACCATGTAGGCTCCTGTATCTCCTATCTACTTCATTTCAGAGGAGAAGGATCCTTCTTCAGCTGTCTATGTTGTTGGTGATGAGGACACTCCTTATTGGCCATCCAATGTTGACAGGCTCCAGGCGACTGTATGGCGTTATGGCACTACAAAGAAGGAGCCAGTCAAGGTGGACTGCGGCGTTGGATCACTGGTCTCCACACCCAGAAGAGAAGCTGTTGAGGGATATACAGCAAGCTCAAAAGAAGTTTTTTTCTTCTAAAGAGATTGTAAATAGGAGGGAGGGATAGTGAGTTGTTTAGTCGGAGAGAGGCTTTAGGAATTAGTTCTTCAGAAGAGGATCCCCCGTGAATACGACTTTATGTGGTTAAAATCAAATTCATCCTTGGTTCACCAGGAAGGTGTTTTCATTCTGCTTGTTGCACTGATGTCTACTGACGAGTACCGCTGTGCAGACACACCAATGTACAAGTATTGCCATCAACGTGTAACAGTTCTTGGCATGACTCTGCATGGAGGAAGCGGATGTGGCAGATGTGATTCCAGCACACCTGTTCCCTCTCACACAGCTTGTGTTGTTGTGACATAAAGGCTCTGATTATGTGAGAGGTGCTACGAGCTATTGGTTAGATACACTTCTCTATTTGTAAACAATGTTAACCTTCTCATTCAGCATAATTTCCTCTATGTATCAGCAACACCGCAGATTATTACCTAAACAGAAGTCATTCTATACAAGTGAGCAAGGTGTGAAAATGAATGAAACTAATTTCGAATGTAGCAGAAGCATATACTGTATTTATCGGCGTATAACACGCACCCAAGTTTAGGAGGGCATTTTAAGGAAAAAAAGTTTTAGGAGGGAAGTTTAGGGAAAAAAAAAAAATTACATTTAAGCGCCATTTGCAGCTTGCCCAGTGTCATTTGCAGCTTGCCCAGCGTCATTTGCAGCTTGCCCAGTGTCATTTGCAGCTTGCCCAGTGTCATTTGTAGCTTGCCCAGTGTCATTTGCAGCTTGCCCAGCATCATTTGCAGCCTGCCCAGTGTCATTTACAGCTTGCCCAGTGTCATTTGCAGCTTGCCCAGTGTCATTTACAGCTTGCCCAGTGTCATTTGCAGCTTGCCCAGTGTCATTTGCAGCTTGCCCAGTGTCATTTGCAGCTTGCCAGCGTCATTTGCAGCCTTGCCCACATTTAAATTTCCCGCCGCCGAGACAGACTGAGCATGCGCCGGCGAAAAAGACCGAAGCGCCCGAAAAAGACCGAAGCGCCGCTAGAAAAGACCGAAGCGCCGCCGGAAAAGACCAAGCCGACTGTTCGGCTCTGCTCGCGGTCCCGCCTCCCTGCTGTTTTGGGAGCGAGCGCAGGGAGGCGGGACTACGAGCGGAGCCGAACAGTCGGCTCGGTCTTTTCTGGCGGCGCTTCAGTCTTTTTCGGCGTCGATTCGGTCTTTTTCGGCGCCGCTCGCTATTTTTGTCACTTTTTTGGGGGGTATCGGCGTATAACACGCACCCACAACTTTCCCGCAATTTTAAGGGGGGGAAAGTGCATGTTATACGCCGATAAATACGGTATGTGATGATGTGATGCCAGGACCTGAAATTAAAATGTAACTCTGGGGAAAAAAAACCTTACTGATGTGCATTGTTCAGGCTTCACTTTATAAATAATTGTTAAACCCAAACTTTGTTTAATTGCAGCACTTATTACCCGTTGATCCTGCCAGTATTTCTAATTTTCCTGCAAGATCACCACTCAGGTTCTAGCAGGGTCGATCCTCTCCTCCAGCATCTGACCTTCTGTACAATAAGTTTATGTACCACAAATTTATACCAATCTTTACACTCTGGGACATTTCAAGCACTATACAGTCTTGACTGTTGACTTTGACACACATACACCTACCTCCTGGAGAGTGTTCTTGATCTGGCCAACTGTTGTGAAGGGTGTTTTCCTCACCAGGCAAAGAATTTTTCGGTCATCCACCACAGTTGTTTTCCGTGGTCTTCCGGGTCTTTTGGTGTTGCTGAGCTCACCGGTGCGTTCTTTCTTTTTAAGGATGTTCCAAACAGTTGATTTGGCCACAACTAATGTTTTTGCTATCTCCCTGATGGGTTTGTTTTGTTTTTTCAGCCTAATGATGGCTTGCTTCACTGATAGTGACAGCTCTTTGGATCTCATATTGAGAGTTGACAGCAACAGATTCCAAATGCAAATAGTACACTTGAAATGAACTCTGGACCTTTTATCTGCTCCTTGTAAATGGGATAATGAGGGAATAACACACAACTGGCCATGGAACAGTTGAGCAACCAATTGTCCCATTACTATTGGTCCCTTAAAAAGTGTGAGGCACATATACAAACTGTTGTAATTCCTACACCGTTCACCTGATTTGGATGTAAATACCCTCAAATTAAAGCTGAAAGTCTGCAGTTAAAGCACATCTTGTTTCATTTCAAATCCATTGTGGTGGTGTATAGAGCCAAAAAGATTAGAATTGTGTCGATGTCCCAATATTTATGGACCTGACCTTATGTTATATACATATATATATATAGATAGATAGATAGATAGATATATAGATATATATACAGTACCTCACAAAAGTGACCACTCCGTACTGCGATGATGTGACTCCCACGTGGGAGTGATGTCCTCGCAGCCTGACCAACCAAGAGGCCTCCATTGTAGTCTTCGTTGGAACCCCATTTAATAGATGGAAAATAACAGTAGTTCATTTGGGAGACAGGGACAGAGTGTTGTCTCCCTATACCCGGAAATGCCTGCACAAGGATCTTTATGGCAGGATCACCAGAAATTATCTTAATGAAAGTTGCAGATTTATAAGTATCAAAACAACTTATGGAATGCATTGCAGTAGAACGTAATAGTTTTGGGGCCTCTGGGGCTCTTGCTATAAGGTGCAAGTATGCACAGCACTACGGTAGACCTACAATATCTCACATAATTGAGTACACCCCTCACATTTTTGTAAATATTTTATAATATCTTTTCATGTGACAACACTGAATAAATTACACTTTTCTACAATGTAAAGTAGTGAGTGTACAGCTTGTATAACAGTGTACATTTGCTGTCCCCTCAAAATAACTCACACACAGCCATTAATGTCTAAACCGCTGGTAACAAAAGTGAGTACATCCCTAAGTAAAAATGTCCAAATTGGGCCCAATTAGCCATTTTCCCTCCCCCGCTGTCATTTGACTCATTAGTGTTACAAGGTCTCAGGTGTGAATGGGGAGCAGGTGTGTTAAATTTGGTGTTATCGCTCTCACTCTCTCATACTGGTCACTGGAAGTTCAACATGGCACCTCATGGCAAAGAACTCTCTGAGGATCTGAAAAAAATTAATTGTTGCTCTACATAAAGATGGCCTAGGCTATAAGAAGATTGCCAAGACCCTAAAGCTGAGCTGCAGCACGGTGGCCAAAACCATACAGCAGTTTAACAGGACAGGTTCCACTCAGAACAGGCCTCACCATGGTCAACCAAAGAAGTTGAGTGCACGTTCTCATTGCCATTTTTAGAGGTTAGAAAGAAAAAAAGGGCGCACCGACCTAGTGCATTATCCTTAGGTAAATTTTTATTTAGAAGTAAAATAGAAAACTACTCACAAACGTATAAGTGAAAGTCAGGGGTGCCCAACCTTTTGAAGAGCGAGGGCCACTTAAGCGACTTGGTAACCGGTCGTGGGCCACAATTAGCAGAGCAGGCGGATGACAGGTCCATGCAGAGTGGACACAGCACAGCCCACTATACTCTATGGGTCCTCTGGTCTGCCCTGACGGAAGGCGATTGAGACCCTTCTGTTTTTTTTTTGCAAATCAGATTGGAGGTAGGCGGGTGTAAAAGGACACAAATCTGTTTACATCTATTGTTTCATAGAGGTGAATGGAGGGTCCGATTGAGTCGGACTGATTGTGTGAAAGGGGCCTTTCACACTAATGCAGCGCAGTGCACCTGTGTTTTTCCTCGGGTTAGCTACACTTTGCCATAGACTTCTGTTATATCCTGCAGGTGTGGTGCACTTTCTGAAAGCTCACCAAACCCGCAGGTAATAACAGAAATCTATGCCTCAGTGCAGGTAACCTGAAGGTGCACTGCACCTGCGGATCAGTTTGAAAGCAGCCCAGTAACCACTGTGCAGATCTGCCCATACATACACTGCAATTTTAGTAATAAACTGACCTTTAATAACAGTCTTCCATTCAGGTATCGCCTGCTGTTGCTGTCCCCGGCAGGGTGCATTTGGTATCACTCCGCCTGTGGCAAGAGACGGCGCTATACAGGAAGCATCAGCTTATACAGCTCTGCTCGACAGCTGCTTGCTTTGCCGGCTTCATTAACAACACAGATGCTCTGGGATGGCGGGTCTGCAACCTATGATCTGGGCCTGCCAACCTACCATCCCACAGAAGGAGGTCGCGGGCCACATCAGAGGGCTCCGTGGGCCACATGTGGCCCCCGGGCCACTGGTTGGACACCCCTGTTGTATGCGAAGTAACAGTATAGTGCAAGGGTGCTGCAGAGTGATGTGATAGAATAACCCGTGAACTACGCACCTGACTGACGCTCTAGTAGCGAGGTCCTGGTTATGATCGAAGCTTGGTCGACCGGGAACACTTGCAGTAGGGGTGACATAAGTGCAACAAGATTTTTTTGTGCCCTTTGTATGCGAGTTGGCCCTGGTGTAGATGCAATCATTGCGTTTTTTGTTTTTTTTTTTACCTGGGAAATAACGTCCAACCTGGTACAGGATGGAACCGCAACTCAACTGACCTGAGGGAGAAAGACAGATGAAAAATGAGTGGCTACGATCGCCACTGGAGACGAGTGACCGATTAAGTGCCACTAAAAGGAAGTGTGGCCGTGTGAGTGCCACTGAGTGTGCTTGCAGCGTTTGCAAGGAGTTTAGGCTGAGATGTTTTTTTTTCAGCGATTGCAACAAAGGTAAATACCACTTTACATTGTAGCAATGTGTAATTTCTTCAGTGTTGTCACATTAAAAGATATAATAAAGTATTTACAAAAATATATGAGACCCTGTTCCTCCTGTTATTTGTTATAAAGAAATTGGACTTTACTGAGGAGTTCAATGACCATGAAAATGTACAAAACTGTCGACTGAGTGTACTTATTAAGATCAGTGAACTTCTCATATTCTTAGTGCACAGAATGTGTTTTTCCCCATATTACAGTAAAACTAACATTGATACGGGCTGGTGGACGCTGATAGACATAGCATGAGATGAGCAGACAAAACTCTGATGGCTGTAAGCTGACATTGAAGTAGATGTAAACCTTAAAGCGGAACTTCAGTCATTTTTTCATCTTTCCATCTATTAAATCTTCTGCCCTTTTTGTTTTAACTTTGGATAGTAAAACATTTTTTTCTGCCAGTAAATACCTTATACAGCCCACTTCCTGTTTCTTTTCTGGTAATAAGCCCAGGCTTATGACATCATGCACAGCTCTCACAGCTCTCTCGCCTTGCCAGGAAGGAAGGGTGGATAAGTCATAAGAGGGCCAATGAGAGCTGCAGAGCTGGAGGTGTGCCTCTGTGTGTCTGTGTAAATCCAAGAAGTGAACAGGCAGCAGCTTCAGCTGCCCACAGTTAAAATGGCTGCAGCCAGACTCAGTGGAGGGAAATTTCTGCAGCATATTTGGCATATACAGAATCACAGTATATGTAAAATAATATGCAAAGTGGTTGGTAGTAAAGCTTCAGAATGGCATAAATGTTTTTTTTACAAATTATGTGAGCAGACTGCAGTTCCTCTTTAACTAAAAAGCCTGTGTCTCATAAACAACTGCTACTTTTTAAATAACATACTATATTTTCACCTTGCATCTCAGTGCTGCTAATCTCCTGCAGCCCCCTTGCAGCCACTTCTTGTCTACATGTGCTCCAGCAACAACCACATGGCCATTCTTGAAATGGGTCTCTGATGGTGACAACAGTGGACAATGCCTGTGTAAAATGTGTTTAAATGGCCGCATGTAGTCTTTGGCAGCAACACGATAAGTGACACTACAAGCTCACAGTTGGGGGACAGGGACCCTATAATAGGAAATGCCTAAAAGAATCTTTATGGCAGGATCAATACATTGTTGTAATAAAAACATTTAAAAAAATGGATTTTGAAATGGCATTTAAGCTTAAAGTGATTGTAATCGATCACCTTGTAATCGAAACCCATTCAGTTTAAATTAGAAATGTAAGGCGAAACATTTGTGTACAGATATAAAAAAAACATTATAAATACCTTTTCCCCTTTTTTTTAAGTGACCACATTCCCTCTGTTCTCATCTGCATAAGAGCTGAGGGAGGAGAAGCAGCAGGACACTGAGCTTCCCGGTGAATGGCTGTGCAGTGGGGGGCGTGGCAGGACATGTCTGATCATTGGAGGAGAGCAGGCTGAGTTCACAGCATAGCTATAGAACTGACAAAGGTGTGCTCTCCTGCTTAGTGTGGTTGGTTTTTAATAGGAAAGCAGAGGGACTAGCAGGAACACCAGGGATTTCACATAAAGGAAGCAAAACAAAGAGAACAGGATACTTTCTCCTACAAGTACATGGTACAGCAGTCACATATCAGGAATTTGAAGTGTTGGGGTAACAAATGCTTTAGGGATAGGTTCACACTTCTGCATGTGGCTACGGTTGCGGGAATCACAGCAACCACCTGCAGTGAAAACGCGCTGCTCTGTGAAGATGCGCTGGGCTACCTTTTATTCTGAATGGTACCACCACACATGTAAAATCACAGTGCGTGTGCAGGAACCGCAGGGAAATCGCATGGCCAAAAAGATCATGCAATTTCTCTGGGGCCACGTTTTTAAACAGGTGCATGCACCCTTCTTTTTTTTTTTGTTGAGAAAACGCAGGCACGGCAGCCCATTTATTTTAAGTGGACTGCTGTGCCCACACAAACGTGTGAACTGGGTCAGTGAAGGTTTGGCGATGTACCATGTAGCTGTATTGTCAATATAATTACCAGGGCTTTTTTCAGTGGGAACGTGGGGGGAACGCAGTTCTGGCACCTCCAGCAAATAATGTATTTAATGGCAAAGAATGCTGGGTGTGCTGGAGGGTCTATTAATGCTGACTGCTGGAGGATATATTGTCACTGGTGGGAATCAATTTTTGTGGGGGATTTATTGTTGCTGGTGGGGGGGAAGTTGTTGCGGAGAGGGATCTATTGTTGAGGGAGAGGTCCAGTGGCAGCCGGTGCTGTATATTTTGGGAGGGTGGTAAACAAGACATCCCCGGTTGGTCGTCCCGCACTTAAAACACCCCCCCCTCCAGGACAGTAAGTAGTTCGGCCCCGCACTTACCCAATCTCAGCTTCGGCTCCTTCCTGTGCCTCCTCCTCCTCTGCGGCGGCTTCCTCCTCTACAGATTCACCCTCCCTGCGTCTCAGAGTTCATGGTGGCTTCCCTCCTCCTTCCCTTGGTGCAGTGTAGGGGCGGCTGGTGCTCAAAATTTTTGGGGGGGGCACAAACAAAATGAAAAATTCTGAGAAAAACCCCATCAATTGCAGCCTCACTGTACTATCAATTGCAGCCACTGTGCCCATCAATCACAGCCACTGTGACCATCAATTGTTGCCACTGTGCCATCAAACGCAGCCACTGTGCCATCAAACGCAGCCACTGTGCCATGAAATGCATCCACTGTGCCCCATTAAGAAAAATACATGCCTGGCGTCCAATCACAGCGCCTGTCATTTCAGCCAATCGGGTGACGGGTAACAGATCCGAGCATTGTCAGAGAGGCGGTTTAGTGTTAGGAAAGCAAATAGATGTAGATTAGGGGGCCGGACGCATGGACTAGGGGGCCGTGCCCCTGTGCCCTGCATGGGCGTGCAGCTACCGGAGGTCTATTGTTGCTGGCTGCTGAAGTATCTATTAATGCTAGCTGCTGGGAGATCTGATCTGTTGTTGCTGATGGGAATCTCTTGTTGCTGTGGTATTTTCTTGTGGGAGGGGGGGGGGGGGGGTCCTTTGTTGCTGGGAGGGGGAGTCTATTGTTGCGTAGGGGATCTATTGATGCTGGGGTGTCTATTGTTAATGAAGTGGGGGTCTATTGGTAATGGGGGGATCTAATGTTGCTGGGGGGGTATACTGTTGCTGGGTTGGGGATTTATTGTTGCTCACTGCAAGGGGTGTATTGTATGGTCTTTCTTGTCATCATTAACAAATTCCATACAAATTACTAAGTAGCACAAAATGATACTTGGTTCTATATTCTCTAAAACGTTACTGGGAGGTGGGTGAGGGGTGGAACAAGGGAGGATGCTCAGAAGTGGGTAGGTGGTGGAACCAAGGGAGGATGCTCAGAGGTGGGTAGGTGGTGGAACCAAGGGAGGAGGCTCAGAGGTGGGTAGGGGGAGGAACCAAGGGAGGATGCTCAGAGGTGGGTAGGGGGTGGAACCAAGGGAGGATGCTCAGAGGTGGGTAGGGGGTGGAACCAAGGGAGGATGCTCAGAGATGGGTAGGGGGTGGAACCAAGGGAGGATGCTCAGAGGTGGGTAGGGGGTGGAACCAAGGGAGGATGCTCAGAGGTGGGTAGGGGGTGGAACCAAGGGAGGATGCTAAGAGGTGGGTAGGGGGTGGAACCAAGGGAGGATGCTCAGAGGTGGGTAGGGGGTGGAAACAAGGGAGGATGCTCAGAGGTGGGTAGGGGTGGAACCAAGGGAGGATGCTCAGAGGTGGGTAGGGGGTGGAACCAAGGGAGGATGCTCAGAGGTGGGTAGGGGGTGGAAACAAGGGAGGATGCTCAGAGGTGCGTAGGGGGTGGAACCAAGGGAGGATGCTCAGAGGTAGGTAGGGGGTGGAAACAAGGGAGGATGCTCAGAGGTGGGTAGGGGGTGGAAACAAGGGAGGGTGCTCAGAGGTGGGTAGGGGGTGGAACCATGGAAGGATGCTCAGAGGTGGGTAGGGGGTTGAACCAAGGGAGGATGCTCAGAGGTGGGTAGGGGGTGGAACCAAGGGAGGATGCTCAGAGGTAGGTAGGGGGTGGAAACAAGGGAGGATGCTCAGAGGTGGGTAGGGGTGGAACCAAGGGAGGATGCTCAGAGGTGGGTAGGGGGTGGAAACAAGGGAGGATGCTCAGAGGTGGGTAGGGGGTGGAACCAAGGGAGGATGCTCAGAGGTGGGTAGGGGGTGGAACCAAGGGAGGATGCTCAGAGGTGGGTAGGGGGTGGAAACAAGGGAGGATGCTCAGAGGTGGGTAGGGGTGGAACCAAGGGAGGATGCTCAGAGGTGGGTAGGGGGTGGAACCAAGGGAGGATGCTCAGAGGTGGGTAGGGGGTGGAAACAAGGGAGGATGCTCAGAGGTGGGTAGGGGGTGGAACCAAGGGAGGATGCTCAGAGGTAAGTTGGTGGGTGAAAACAAGGGAGGATGCTCAGAGGTGGGTAGGGGGTGGAAACAAGGGAGGATGCTCAGAGGTGGGTAGGGGGTGGAACCATGGAAGGATGCTCAGAGGTGGGTAGGGGGTTGAACCAAGGGAGGATGCTCAGAGGTGGGTAGGGGGTGGAACCAAGGGAGGATGCTCACAGGTGGGTAGTGGGTGGAACCAAGGGAGGATGCTCAGAGGTGGGTAAGGGGTGGAACCAAGGGAGGATGCTCAGAGGTGGGTAGGGGGTGGAAACAAGGGAGGATGCTCAGAGGTGGGTAGGGGGTGGAACCAAGGGAGAATGCTCAGAGGTGGGTAGGGGGTGGAAACAAGGGAGGATGCTCAGAGGTGGGTAGGGGTGGAACCAAGGGAGGATGCTTAGAGGTGGGTAGGGGTGGAACCAAGTGAGGATGCTCAGAGGTGTGTAGGGGGTGGAAACAAGGGAAGATGCTCAGAGGTGCGTAGGGGGCGGAGACAAGGGGTGACTCAGAAGGAGGGAGTTCCTACAGCTATTCTCTGAGAAAAAAAGCCCTGACTCTTTATTTTTTGTAAAGAAGGAAAGCCCATGCCTATCATAAAGCTGAATTCTAGGCAAATATAAAAAAAAAAAAAAACACAAATCAATTTGTCATTAAAAGTCATCAAATTTTTTATGCAAGCAGTGAAAGTACCAGAATTTGATCTGGTATCAGCCTCGTGTAGCCCTTGTACAGTCAGGCTGGAGTGCAAGAGGAAGAAACAGCACAAGGAACTAAATCATTCATGTGCTGACAAGAAGCATGCTGATAGCAGGAGAAAGCGGAGTGACAGAGATGAGGTTGAATGGTGCTGGCCCCCAGACTGAGGACATCTGGGGATTCTTTGGACTGAACGTGAGTATTTAAGCAAAATATATTTTTGTTATTTTTTCTTTTTTTGTGTGTGTGTGTTATTATTTTAATAAGCTATTCATTTTTTTATTTGTTATTTTTGGCTGAAGTTCTTCCTAAACTATTGAACTGTTTTTAAAAAAAAAGAGGCTATTACAGAGCTAAGTTTTGACTGCAGACGGGAAGCACAGGGTGTATCACATCAGTGCAGGAGGCAGGCAAGTCAGTGTGGGGACCATACATGACAGCTTTCAGGGGGTACGAGAAGCATGTTTTGGCACCAGAACGCATGGTTTATTTTTATATACTATTATTATACTATATTATATACTATATTATATTTAAAAAAAAAAAAAAAGCATCAGATACTCTTGTCTTGAGGAAAGAGAATAAATTACATTTTAGTATGTTTGTTTTTTCCATGGTTAAATACATCTATAAATATTTATCCTTTGTTTATAAAGCAGGAATACAGTGTACAAATAACATTTGCATTCTTGACCACTAGATGGCACTTGGGAGAATTTTTCTGATAAAAAAGGAGTTATTATGTTTTTAATTGTTTGTTTATTTATTTTTTAGCACAAAAAAATGTTTTTGCAGTAAGTGAGTTTGAGAATTTTCACCTTCAAGTGTTTTTTGAAAGTCGTTTCACGGGATATAAATGTGCCTTTTTTGTAAATATTTTTATATCGTCGAATGGCTTGTCTTCTGCGACAGAGGATGGTGTATTGAACTATATTGAAATAAAAATGTTATTAACCACTTACAGACCGGAAGATTTTCCCCCTTATTGACCAGGCCATTTTTTGCGATACGGCACTGCGTTGCTTTAACTGACAATTGCGCGTTTATTCAACGTTGTACCCAAACAAAATTGACTTCCTTTTTTCCCACAGAGTTTTCTTTTTGTGGTATTTGATCACCCCCGCGTTTTTTTTATTTTTTGCTCTATAAACAAAAAGAGAGCAACATATTTGAAAAAATATATATATATAATAAATATCCCCCCCCCCCCCCAAAAAAAATGAATCAGTTTAGGCCGATATGTATTCTTCTACATATTTTTGATTAAAAAAAAAATGCTATAAGGCCCCTTTCACACTGGGGCGGTTTGCAGGCGCTATTGCGCTAAAAATAGCGCCTGCAAACCGACCCGAAACAGCTGTTGCTGAGTCTTCAGTGTGAAAGCCCGAGGGCTTTCACACTGAAGCGGTGCGCTTGCAGGACGCTGGAAAATGTCCTGCAAGCCGCATCTTTGGCTCGCTATAGGAGCGGTATATTTACCGCTCCTATAGCGCCCGTTCCCATTGGAAACAATGGGGCAGCGCTCCGAACCCGCCCGCAAAACGCCGCTGCAGCGGCGGTTTGCGGGCGGTATTGACCCTTTTTCGGCCGCTCGCGGGGGTAAAACCACCCCGCTAGCGGCCGAAATGCGCTGCTAAAACGCCGGTAAAGCGGCGCTAAATATAGCGCCGCTTTACCGCCAGCGCCCCCACCGCTCCAGTGTGAAAGTAGCCTAAGTGTATATTGTTTGGTTTGCGCAAAAGTTATAGCGTCTTCAAAATAGGGGATAGATTTATGGCATTATTGTTATTTTTTTTTACTAGTCATGGCGGCGATCTGCGTTTTTTAGCGGGACTGCGACATTGCGGCGAAAGATCGGACACTTTTGACACTTTTTTGGGACCATTGACATTCATACAGCGATCAGTGCTATACAAATGCACTGATTACTGTGTAAATGTCACTGGTAGGGAAGTGATTAACACAAGGGGGCGATCAAGGTGTTAAATGTTTTTCTAACTGTGGGGGGAGGGGACTGACTGGAGGAGGAGAGAGATCGCTGTTCCTGATCACTAGGAACAGCAGATCTCTCTCCTCCGCTGTCAGAACGGGGATCTGCCTGTTTACATTGACAGATCCCCATTCTGCCTTTCTGTACCGCGACCACGGGTGGCCAGCGGATATCACGGCCGCCGGCCACGTGCATCGTGTCCCCCGACGTGCAGTGGGCGCGCCTGCTATGGCTCTTAAAGGAGCCGACGTACACATACGGCGATTTGTGGGAACGAGCCGACCTGCCACAGTATAATGATGGCGGCTGGTCGGCAAGTGGTTAATGCTAGCCCCTAAGTGGACGCAGTTATTGCATGTTGGCTACTTGTTAAACTCAAATAAACATTTTTGGTTTTGGGTTTAATATTATGTTAAAGCGTGTTACCCCAACATTTCATATTCCTGATATGTGCTTGCTGTACCATATACTTGTATGAGAAAGAATCCTGTTCTCTTTATATTGCTATCTTTGTGTGAAATCCTTGGTGTTCCTGCCAGTTCCTCTGCTTTTTTATTAAAAACTGACCACACTAAGCAGCACATCATGGCCAGTTCCCTAGCTATGCTGGGAACTCAGTGTGCTCTCCTCCAATTATCAGACTTGTCCTGACACGCCCCCACTGCACAGCCATTCACTGGGATGCTCAGTGTTTTACAAGCTGATCGTTTACAATCACTTTAAGCCAGACCCCCAGCAAACAGTTAGAATGGCTTCACCTGCCAATCAGAAAATCTTACAGACACAATGATGTTAAGGAAACTCCCCCCCCCCCCCCCCCATATTACCTGCCAAAGCGGTATAGGGTGAGGAAGTGAGGGGAAATTTCTCCAGCACAAACACAGACAGCAAAAACACTGACAGACAACCTAATCATGGTTACAGGGCCCCATACCCGACGTTTTATGGGGCCACCAGGCAACCTCCTACTGTCATTGATCTTAAAGTGATTCTTAATGTTGTCATTTAAAAAATAAAAATAAAAAACATGTTATACTTACCTGCTCTGTGTAATGGTTTTGTACAGAGCAGACCAGATCCTCCTCTTCTCGATTCCCCCCGCTGGCGGTCCTGGCTCCACCCTCCTGCCGAGTGCCCCCAATGGCAAGCCTCTTGTTATGGGGGCACTCGAACAGGCTTGCTCCTGAGTCGCACTCCTGTGAATGGACATTGCCTATTCACTCACAGAGCGTGGCTCGGCCCCACCCCCTCCCCCCGCTCTCTCCTCATTGGCTTACTAGCTGTGATTGACAGCAGCCAATGGCTCCTGGGGAGAGAGAGAACTGGGAGAGTGGCTGCTCTCATGCACATCACTGGATCAAGATGGGGCTCAGGTAAGTATAAGGGGGAGGCTGAGGGGGAGGTAGAATACAATGCATTAGGGTAAAAATCCTTCTGCCTTTAGAACCACTTTAACATAAAATATGTCTAAACCATGAACACATAGTAGGAGAGCTGTCAGCAGGGCTCAAGTCCTGCGGAAAACGCATGGGAACGGAGGTCCTGTACTTTTTCCACAACAGGAACTCAGTTCCCGTTAGCAGCCGTGTCCGGCAAGACTTTGAAGTATGCGAGCTGTGTGGCAGGTGCTATACCAGCAGCTGCCGACACAGCTCGCAATAGTAATTGCCGCACACCTGACCATTCAGGCATTGCCAGTAGGGGGCCCCATGACAGCTTCAGCTTCGATCTACCTGTCAATCACAGCTAGCTGATGGGTAGATCAGATCTAGGTCTAGTTGACGGATAGATCAGCTATTCTGCTCACAGGACATGCAGGGAGAGAGGTGAGCTGAGGGAGGAACATCAGTTTGGGGTGGTAAGCTGAGCACAGTACCTGGCAAAGTTTAATGCCAGGAGGGAAGTTTATGTGGAAATATGTGAAGGGTTGGAATAGCAGCGAGTGTGTGTTGGAGCCCTGCAGAGTTTGCAGCCCCCCCAAGCTAACATACATCTCCTAAGCAGGAACACATCACTATCTCCCCCAAGCATTCTGTCCAGATAATGTGCAGTTCATTTATGACCTATTTAACCCTGTGTTATCCAAACTCTGTTCAATGAAAAGTGTAAACTCAACACATAAACACTTTATATACAAAATTAAATTCCCCAATAAAGATAAGAACATGATGTTCAAATTTGCATGGAAGCACAATTGAATGAATGCTGATTATTCAGAGAATTTACCGTATTTATGTTTATTGAGGTTAAGCTTCATACACACAATACGAAAATTGGATGAAAAATACCACTTTTGAAGCGTTTGTGCATATTAGAGTATAATTTTTTTTTTTGGTGGGGGAGTGGATCTTGGGTGGGAGTTCCCACACTTTTTCCCCAGGACTTGACCCCTGGCTGTCAGCATAATTAGTACACAACAGTGAACAAATGTGTTATCGTGGTTTGATATATGAATGGATGCACCACAAACTGTATTTGCAGCAAAAGAACCAAAAATCAACAGGACTTCAAAGATACATCATCACTAATTAGACATGTATGGAAGTTGTCAATTAATAATTCCTTTGAAATCCTGTGAACCCAGCTGATCACAGATTGGGGTAAAGGACCAATCACAGTGGCCCTTTACCATGTACCAGCTGTTCACAGATGTAAACACAAGCCAGTTATCGGCTTTCACTTCCTCACACTGACAGCGTGAGGAGGGGAGAAGAGAGCCAATAACCAACTTGTGTTAAAGGGACATCTACACTAATAGGGCACTGATTGTCAGTCCCAACAGTATCCACCAGTGCTACCTACCAGTGTCTATCAGTACCTATAAGTGTCGCCGATCAGTGCCCTTCAGTTCCCATCACTGCCACCTATCAGTGCCCATGACTGCCACCTATCAGTGCCCATCAGTGCCGCCTATCAGTGCCCCCTTTATCAGTGCCCATCAGTTCCACCTATTAGTGCCCATCAGTGCAGCCTCATCAGTGCCCATCAGTGCAGCTTCATCAGTGCCCATCAGTGCAGCCTCATCAGTGCCCATCAGTGCAGCCTCATCAGTGCCCATCAGTGCCCATCAGTGCAGCCTCATCAGTGCCCATCAGTGCAGCCTCATCAGTGCCCATCAGTGAAGGAGAAAAAATACCCGTTTGCAAAATCTTATAACTAATTAAAAAAACATTTTTTTTCAAAAATTTCTGTCTTTTTTAGTTTCTTTAGCAAACAATAAAAAACTCAGCAATGTTTAAATGCCACCTAAAGAAAGCTCTATTTGTGTGAAAAAAATGATATAAATGTAATTTCATGGGTACAGTGTAGCATGACCGTGCAATTGTCATTGAAATTTTGACAGCGTTGAAAGCTGCAAATTGGCCTGGGCAGGAAGGGGGTGTTTTTTGGTTCTTTTTATATACTACTACTATGCTACTAGTAGCAACAATTATGACCCTCATAATATTTTATACTGCATATTATTATTACTCTATGTAGTTCTAATAAGGCTTAATTTACAGTGTGCGGTGGCAGACGTTTTACTGCATTGTGCATTGTAAAACGTCTGTCACGGCAAGGAATGTCCCATTCGCACTGCAACACAGCCTAGGGCTGTACTGCAGTGTGCTGTGATAAAATGTAGACATGCTGCTTTTTCTCGCAGTGCATCGAACAGAATCGCATGGTACTCTAAGGCAGTGCAGCACATCGCACTGCTGTACAGCACCATGTATGATGTGTATGTTTTGTACCCCTCCAAAAAAATTATACAAAACAAAAAGGGAGCCGTGTGAT